>NW_010729074.1:13774389-13850632 GCF_000365185.1 Nelumbo nucifera
TTTCTGGAAAGAATCAACACTAGTGATTTGCTCCAAAAGAAGAGACCCAATACTTGTTTGTCCCCTCATTGGTGTGTTCTTTGTAAAGCTGATGGGGAAACTGGTTTTCATCTACTGGTGTCTTGCCAATTTGCAAAATCTATTTGGGAGTGGGCTTTCTCTTTGTTTGGGTGTACTTGGAATCCTCCATCAAATTTGCAAAGTTTTTTTGCTCCTTTTTTTAAGTCGTGTATGAAAAGGGGAAGGACTATGTGGAGAGGACCGAGGGCAGCAATCTGTTGGTCTCTATGGGAAGAAAGAAACTCCAGGATTTTCTCAGAAGCAGAGAGAAGTGCTCAAGGTCTGAGGGCTCTGATCCATATAAGGGCTGTATAGTGGAGGAAATCCTTAGAGCTATTCACAGATTATATAGTGAATGACATGCTGAGGAAGTGGGGTGAGATTGCTAGCTGTACCCAGACTAAAACAATAATGAGTGTGTGTTGGACTCCCCCACCTGTGGGTTTCATAAAACTAAACTTTGATGGAAGTAGCAGAGGGAACCCTAGACCATCAGGGATTGGGGGGTATTTTCAGGGATGAGAATGGGGTTGTTTCTGCCATGTTCTCAGGCCCAATTGGAGTGGGTGATTCTCTTAGAGCTGAGATCCAAGCAGTTATGGTAGGAGTCCAGAAAGCAAGGGAGATGGATATCAGGAAACTCATAATTGAAGGGGATTTGGAGGTGGTGGTAGGTTGGTTGAATAAAGACGACAGTGGTTTATGGAGTTAAAGCAATGTGAGGAGGAAATTCAGATGGCTGGTTCAAGAAATGGAAGTTAAAATCAGATGGGTAAAAAGATCAGCTAACTCTTTTGCTGATAGGTTAGCTAAACAAGGGGTGGACAGGGTTTCAATGTTTTGGGCACAGATGTAATTTAATTTTCCTTTTTTCCCTTTTTCTCTTTCTCTCTTGTTTCCTTTCTTGGGGCTCAAGCTGATTTTGGAAGATAAGAAAGTTTGTCTTCCTCTTTGTGATTTTATTGTGATAATTAATGAATTGTGTTATTGATAAAAAAAAACTCTGTTAGTCAGCTTCTAGATTCTTCACTTCAGAACCCTCTGCAAGATTTTATTTTTCTAGCATTTCTATCCTTTTGCTGATGTTTAATTTGCTTCTCTTGATTCTTGTATATGTCTATTAGCATGCTACTTCAAACCTATGTTTGTATTTTACATGATAATATTTCTCGCTAATGTCATGTGATTCATCGTTTACAGTTAATTGTTTTCTTCGAGTTTAGCAGATCCTCATTGAGTTGGTTTGTTTTACAGTGGAAGCTTCACTTATTTGAACTCGAGGAGGAGATGAAGATTGATCCTCTGATTAAATATGTTCTTTATCAGGTACTTTAGCCACCTTCCAGCATAATTTAATTTAGTATTGTGCATGCATCATATTAATTAATTTAACCAAATGCAAATGTATTTCTCATGGGAGTCTAAATGTTCCATGGAAAATTTATTGTTGTGACTCCATATTTTTTTGCTTTGGGGGGAGGGTGGTATTTTTGGGTTTGCCTATTCTTCAAATTTGTAAATTTTGTTTTGTAAGATGACCAGTATAATTCTTTCATTCTGGTCTAATAAAAAAAATTCTTTCATTGTGATCTGTAGGATGATAGAAGCAAAAATTGGCGAGTGCAGGCAGTGGCAATATCTCCTGATAAATTTGAGAGCCGCAAGCCATTGCCTTCTCCATGGAGGGGCTTGAGAGATGATGAGCTATCAAAGGAGTCGGGAATTCCTGGTTGTGTTTTTGTCCATATGAGTGGGTTTATTGGTGGAAATCAGAGTTATGAGGGTGCTTTAGCTATGGCAAGAGCTGCTTTGAAGTTTTAGTCAATGAAGAGAGTTGTCACCATCAGCTAATTTATCAATGCATGGTTTTCTTCCGATGGCATCTGAACTGGGTTTCTGGACTAGCTTCTTCATTCCTGTGTTGCATGAGTTTCTTCTACATATATCAGGTATTGGTTGCTGGGTCCAAATAGGTCTCGCCACCGGGTCATGGTTTTCAGTTTTAACTGCTAGCATGGTGTACAATCTGCAGTTTTCTTGGCTTTGGGGCCAAAGAAGTACTATGATTTCTTCTCCAGGGATTAAATACCTTGGCGTTTTACATTTTCTACTTAGCGGTTGAATATTTATGTTCGCATAAGAGTTCTTTATTAGTTGATTAGTTCAACTTCATGAACTCTCTTTTTTCCATCACACAGCATTGATACACTTGGGTTCATTCTTTGAAATATTTGGAAATTTTGAGATTATCTAGCCTATCATCGTGTTTATTGATTAAAATAAAAACAACTACGGAGTTATTTGTCTCTATGGCATGCAGTGTTTTGCCATACTAATGCTGCAAATCCCTTCTGTATGGAAGCATACTGCATACCATCATCAAAATGCGCTGGGATTGATCTGGTTCGAGTTGATTTTTTGCCTTGTGCAATTTCTTACACGGGATCACAGAATGGTATATTATGATGTACGAGTGGCTTTATGCAAAGTGATATCCCATGTTCATTCTAGTGTAGAGAGGGAGTGGTAATTTCTTAGTCTGGTTTATTTTATTGGCATAAATCATCGGAAAATTTGCAATTGGTTCTAGGCTTCTAGTCAATGTATTAAATTTGAAGATATGACATTGATTTGATAATTTTGTAACTTGCGACTAAACTCTTGCGGTTCTAGCCGAGGTATTGAATTCTGTTTTTTTTTTTTTTTTTTGGTATTCAATCGTACGCCTGAATCCCGTAATTCATTTTTCCTCTTTTGGAATAGTACAGCGTCACACTAATAATAACCCTTCTCCAAAGTCAGTGGTAGGCTGGTAGCTATCGTAACATGCCAACTGAGCTAACCCTTCTGGTTGCCGAGGTCTTGAATTTGAAGCTACAGACATTAGTTTGATAATGTTAATGTGAAGGTGCTGGTAATGTCTTCTGGTGGTTGTAGCGGAGACTTGGTAGGCATTTATCTTTTTTTTTTTTTTTAATTTGGGGGGGGGGGCATATTACATATAGCTTTAAAAGGCTTAAGCCCTAAGGTGGGGTGTTCGCATTTTGCATTAAGGTTTAAGCCTCGTAACTTTATATGAGGCTTAAATGTTTGTTGGAAAGAGGCTCAAGTCTTAAACCTCAAAAAGCAAGGCATAGATAGGCATAAACCTCAAAAACCTATGACAAATGGAGTTATTTAATGCAAAAGGATTGTTTTATGTTTTTTTTTTTTTTTTCTTGTTTTAAGTTTAAAACACATGGGAAAGGCACTTTGGTAATTATGTGCCAAATGGAAAGAATAAATCGAAAAGCCAATAGAGCAAATAGAGTTCATAGTTTTTCTTACGGTTTTAGAAGAGTTCAATGCAATGTGGGTTTAAAAGAACCTTGTGGAATTATTTTCACTCAAGTTTGTCATTTTTCTTTATTTTCTTCAAAGAGAATATTATTATCATTTTCTTTTGAAGGGGCTAGAAGAGCTCATATAAAAAATATATATAAGCCATGCCACTAAAGGTATAAGCTAACATTGACTATAAATTCCAAAGAAGTTCAGTTTTAGGTGTCTCTCTTTTGATAGTTTGTATCTTCTCTTAACAACATAGGACGGTTATTATTTTAGGAAGTATATCCAAAATACAGTTGATCTATTGTTCTATAAGAACAGTAGGGTAAATTTATGATACTGGAAAGGTATCATATCAGTAGGGTAAATTTATGATATGGGGATGCTGAAACAAGGTTCAAAATGTTGCAAGGTATAAGGTTTTCAGGGTCTCGATACTGTAAATATTGGAAGTCAAGTGATTTTAAATATTTTGAACGTTAATACTTGATTGATATATAATTTGTCAAATGGTCAAACAAGAAAAATAAATAAAATAACATCTTTTCGTCAATTTAAACTCTTGGTACACAAATTTTGCGAAAGCATCAATACTTTGAACCTTGTTCTGAGGAACATGACAAGGAGGATGCGGGTTGAGGAAGAAGTGATACGAGGGCTAAGAATTGAACAATAAAGTTAGGGTCCATTTGGTTCATAGTCAGAATCAGAATTAGAATTGGAATTGAAATCCTTTGAAATCGGAATCAGAATGATCTATTTACATATTCTGTTTGGTTCAGAACTTCAGATAGGAATGAAAATAGGAATTGAATCAGCAGAAATGAGATTTCATTCACAGGGGAGGGGCAGGGATTGGTGAATTCCGATTCCACCCAACCAAACAGTTGAAATCAAAATAGCCCATTCTAATTCTGATTCCAGACCCTTATTCCTGCAAACCAAACTGAGCCTTAGAATGGAACAATGAACTATATTCAATTAGTTTGTAGTTGGGATGAGGCCTTTGTTGTATTGAGTATTCAAAGTTGGTAATTTGATGAATCGATGAAAACGGTGTCATCTATCGAATCCAATATGCCCATCAAAACCTATATACTGGATCTGATCTGAAAGCCTTGAATCAAATCTCCTCGTGCTCCAAAGCCTTTCTCTGCAATCTAATTTAAAACCCTATTACAACTTTTAAAAATGTGTTATTTTTCAAGCACCTATCAGTAACTTAACAAACTTTTTCCCCTGATTCAAAGTAAACTTTCTTTGTATTTGGACAATCCATTCTTTATATAAACTAGTAGGTAAACAGTAAAAACTGGTTAGGTTTGGATTGATAAATTTGGATTCTGAAATCAGTTTGGATCCAGGCCAAAGTTCATATTTAGAGATGATGATCGATTTGCCTTTAGGGACTTTAAAAATGTTCATGATTAAGATTGGCCCATAACTTGACCGAACCCACTTAAGTAAATAAATAAGACATCAACCTGACTGAAGTTTCTGCCTCCTATATTGCGATATAAAGTTTTCATTTCATGGTCCTTTATGCATAAGAAAAAGGGTGTAACATCCTTTAATCCCACGAATGTTACTTAGAAAGACTACCTATTAACAGCTAAGTTCAATCGCGCCCAGATTTCCTACTAACTCAATTCTATAATCCTCTCTACTAACCCAATAAAACAATACCACCTGTACCTAAACGTCTTTTGAATCTTTAACTTTACAAATAACACAGATGGTGTTATTATCCCTCCATTAGACATGTATTCCTTAAAAAAAAAATATGCATGATTCTGCCTCTCTTCTCTGCTTGATGTTATCTTCGGCCCATGGAATTACTACAAAGATAAAACTGAAGTGAAGATGGGTGTTCTTGACCTAATTGTGAGCTCAATGGAATCGCAATGGCATTCCAAGATTTACTCAATGGAAAGGCAAATCACCATCAAAGATCGATTAAGGGAGGTTCTGGTCTGAAAGTGAGCAGAACGAGTCTCATAATAGAACTGTTATGATTTGGATTCTAGGCTTGGAATCGGTTGTCTACTAGCCTCCATATACAATGGTAGATTTCCATTCAAAGGAGGAGTGGAATTTGGGATGACCGGCAATGAACTAGTTTCCCTTGTTTCAGTTGTAGAAAACAGAGCAGTAGTGTCTATACTCGATTGAGTTGCAAAAGCAAAGATGATGAAAACGGAAGTAAAAGCAAAAAAAATAAGGGGATGCCTACCTTTTCTAACCTGTTCAAAACAAGTTGTTAACAAGATTGATGTAGATTCAACATGAATTGGAGGTGGGATTTCCATACATCTTGAATAAGAGATTGACTTATATTTGAAGGGTTTTGAGAGGTTCAGAGGGCATCTGAGATGGGATCGTCCTAATCAGCATATATATAATGAGATGATTACAGTGAGAAAAATTATGATGTTAGGTGACAAAAATTTATTGTCCCGTGAATATAGCAAATAACACCAGAAAAGAGAGAGTGAGAGGAATTACAAAGAAATAATGTTCAAGAAAAAAAAAAGATTTTTTTAGGAAAAGATGTAACGGAAGGGCAATAACAGCCGTTAATTATTTGCACAAATTAGGATTCTAAAACATATTTACAGGTGGCATTATTTTATTGGATTAGTAGAGAAGATTGTAGAATTGAGTTAGTAAGAAATCCGGACTGATTTCAATCTTAGCTGGAAGGAATCATCTTTCAAGTAAACTGTGTCTCGTTTTAATCTCGTATAGTCAAATCGACTTTGCCAAAAAAAAAAGTTGGGCGATACATGGAGACCCAGATAGTTCTCTTGTGCTATATTTGGTTTGAAGGAAAATGTAGGGAAAGGTATCAAAACCTATACAAGGTTTCAGGTTTCCTTGCCTTTCCTTTCCTTACTTTTTCCTTCAAACCAAACATAGCCTTGGGCTTTGATTCCGTGGTGGTGATCACTGTTCTACAGACCAATATACTGAGGCTGTTATGAATCGATAGCTAAGGAGCCTAGGACATGCTCTATAAGACTGTAACAAACAAAGCGAAATAAATAAAAATTAACCACCGTTCGATCAAAGCAATGGTATATCTATCATCATGTACATCCAGTACGATATAAATTATTGTTAAATTAAGCAATGGTATCTTCTGCTTAGTACGTAGTACGTAACATTACAAATTACATCCGGTCCCATCGCGAGCAGAAGTCGACTTTATCAAACAGTTGTAAATTTCACGCTTGTTCCTAGTGGAATTCCAAATTAACACACGACACAAACACAGAGACGGACACTGGAAGACAGATGGAGGGAATGGCTGAGAAGGATCGCCGATATATGTCATGTTGTGCTTTGTTTGTGTTCTGTTGCACACTTGCACTCTGATCTGATGATCTGGGGAACGCTGAAAAGAAACACTTGGACGATCTATCTATCAAGTATCAACAAGAAGAGCAAGAAGATGCCTTCTTCAGCTCACTCATCTCTAACTCATCCCCAAGGATGACATTGATCCTTGATCCTTTGAGCATCAGCACATCACCTTCAGCTTCAGCTCTGGTTTTTCCTTCATTGCAGTAGCCTAAGGCCTTCTTAGAGACCATCATCCCATGAACCTCCTCCAGCAGCCTAATGAAGGCACTCTCCACGTTGTCTCCATTGAGGGCCGACGTCTCGGAGAAAAAGAGGCCTTGCTCCTCAGCAAACTCGACGGCGTCTTCCGTGGGGACTGCCCTGGAATCAGTGAGATCTGCCTTGTTCCCAATTAGCATGATCACTATGGAGCTGTCGGCATGGGCCCGTAGATCCTCCACCCACCTCGCAACGTGGTCAAAGCTCTGCCTCTTTGTGATGTCGTACACCAACATGGCCCCCAGAGCTCCTCTGTAGTACGCACTAGTAATTGCTCGATACCTATCCATTCAGGAATCAGGAAAAGTGAAAAACCATTTTTTTTATGAAGCAGACAGAAAACGCTCATCGGCACAAATCGGTAAAGTTTGTTGTTGTTTTAATTAATGCATGGTGTCTGCTATTCAATGCTTAAGAAGTTAAAAATGGTGGTCTAGCTCCTGCCTGTTGTTGTGTCCTTATTGTTATCATGAACTTCTTTTCTTGAGCCACCTTCTCCATCTTCCAAAAGCACCGACCACCACCCAGACAAATTGAAAGATCAGGTCTTGGTTATCATCATATAAAATGGGTTGCTTCTACTTGGTGGAGCAACCCAACCCAAGACCAGACAATCTAATTAATTAACTTATTTAGAACTAACTAATTAAAGCTGGGTATTTCTCCCTCTTCAGCCAGGGAAACGTTGACCAGTTGGGTGCCTAGAGTCTGGACTTTGGATTTCACCTGCTGGGTTGTGTTTTCAATCAATGCAGGTTCACATTACCATCAGCATTTTCCGGTGACATTTGACCTATAGTTGGAATTCCCCGAACAGAGAAGACAAGAGTGGTGTATTACAGCACGTACGTACGTACAAAGCTGGGAAGTAATGAATGAATTAGTGTTTGATCATCAAACAGAGATGCAGACGGACGATGATCCAGGCTCAAGCACCGAAATTGACTGACACTCCATTCCCAGTGTCAAGTCAAACACACTGCACATGTGGAAGAAGCTAGGCTTTCTTTTCTAAATGTTTGCTCCCTCTTTTTCATTTTCTTATCTAATTCCTTTCTCGTGTATGCATGGCTAGTAAGTTGTAACAACCAACAACAGATGATACTATGATAGTATATACGAACGAGGTTTGTGGGATCATAGATAATTAATCTCGTTACCTTTCTTGACCAGCAGTATCCCAGATCTGGGCCTTGATGAGTTTGCCCTGAATGGTAACGGTCCTGGTCTGGAACTCTACTCCAATGGTAGACTTGGAATCAAAGCAGAACTCGTTCTTAGCAAACCTGGACAGAATTTGGGTCTTACCTACCGCCGAATCCCCAACCACTACCACCTTGAAGACGTAGTCTATTTTTTCTACTACTTCCTCTTCATTCTCTTCAGCGCCCCCACTCTTCACGTCTTCTTTCATTTTTATTTTCTTTTCTGTATTGGACTTCTTGTTTCTTAGCAAAACAAGGAGGAAGAGGAGGCAGACGTAAGAAGAAGACGAGGGGTGTTTAGAGGGAGAGAGAGAGAGAGAGGTGATTTGACTCTGGGTTTTATTATCGATTTAAAGAGACGGAATACGAATTAATACTTCGCGGAACCTGAGCAAGCAAACGCTGCCTGCGCTGTCACCATCATTGTTGTTGGCCTGCTGGGCTGGCTTCTTGAGGTCGGAATGGTGAACAGCCCCCAACTGATATCAGGGCGTAAAACCGGATTAAACGTTGTTGCTTTTCTTTTCTTTTTAGAATAACTTCAAATTAACTCGCTCTTGACTCCCTTACTTTTAAGATCGCAGGTGGGTTTGAGATGAAAGCACACACTTTGCGTAATTAAGTGGTGGTGTGGTGATTCTCATTCATTCTAGTACTCTATTGAATTGTCCACCTCTGGTTTTATTATTTTATATGGTTAAAGGGCATTTTGGTTTGGTTCACCATGAAGAGGTTGCACCGACAAGCTTCTGGACAGTATTATGAAGATGGTCATGAGCTGAAATCATTAGGGAGTAAGGGATGATAACATTACATTACATCAATGTCGCTTTTTGTTAAATCAAGATTGATAGAATTACAAATTATATATTCAAAACATATAATTGTACGTCTCTTCAGCATGTTCACTTTGCTGTAAATCCTCAGGTCACGCTTCATTGATCGAGCAGTCTCTCTCGCTTTTGCCAACAGGGCGACCGCCCAATCCGATCCTTATGCGTACTGTAGCATTGGTAAAATCATGGTGAAATGCACAGTAATTATTCTTCTCTGTGAAACAGCCGATAGGTGGCATTTTGATTTCTGTCCAAGTCATTTCATGAGAAGACAAATAATGTCTTTCCCACGTCTCACCGTTCAAATATCTGGATTGGAACCCAGTTAATCCTATTCGGCTCCAATTCATCAATTTAACTGATAGTGTGGTTGGTTTCAATGATTGAATTGAATGGTTCGATAAGGTTCAAAACAAGGTTTTAAAAATCAGATAAGACATGGAACCATTCTCGCGGTTTTTCGGCCAAACAGTCAAAAACTATTGTCCAGATCAATGGTTCGATCACTTGGGTGCGGGTCGCTTGAAATAGAACCAATTACTTGACCAATTTCCTGATCAACCAATCTGACCATCCGAGTTTTCAAAACCAGGGTTCAAACTATCATACACCCCGAGTGGGTTTTTCGAGTTATATGTTTTCACAAGGGGTTGGTTAATGGTTACTTGGTTTATATGTTATTTAACGTTTAAATATATGAAAATTTTGGGAAAATACTTAAAAAATACATATCAACGACCTGCCGGAACAATATGATCAGCCCGACTAAAAATGTATCTATACTTTGAGACTTGGAAGAATTCTGGTCCAAGTTTATATTAATTCGATTAAGGGGTTACACCTGGCTAAACCTGATTATGTCAATTAGCGTCGCCCATCTTGAGCCAGTACCTCTTTTCAGTAGTATGATGGACCATGACCAAGCCAATCTAAAGACTTACAATAACATACTACTTGTAGTTGTAGGTCATGTGGTTCCGTCTCCCAGATTCCCGAGTATGTTAATCGGTGAAGGTGGTA
Source organism: Nelumbo nucifera (assembly GCF_000365185.1). The sequence continues at coordinate 13,784,462 of NW_010729074.1, forward strand.
GCAGATGCCACATCTCATTGGTGCCCCACATGCACATCTCAGCGTGCACTGGAAACATCTTCCTTATGACGGAGAAATGTTCCCAATACATGGGTGTTGGGGTGGGTGGGAGGTGCTGTGGGGCGCCAATATGACCTCAGCGGATGCTTGGTGTGAACTCCGAAGCAAATATATCATCTTGTAGTAATTGGTAACTCTCATTTAAGTACACTTTGGTCCACATTTTACATGTACCTGTCAAATGAAGCTCTGTTATGTCCCATAATATGTAAAAGTGTAAAAGCTTGTATTCTGTATCACGGAAAACACATATACATTACAACAATTCAAAATATCAAATACCCTCACCCTAAACACATATATGCCCATGTATTAGTATTAATTCTAAACAGGCACTTACCCCAACTGTAGGGTGGGGATAAGAATTCTAACGGTGGGCTCAACAGTCTCTCTCTCTCTCTCTCATAGCATTTCATCCCAAGCACTTACCCCAACTGTAGTGGGGCTAAGAATTCTAACGGTGGGTTCAACAGTCTCTCTCTCTCTCTCATAGCATTTCATCCCACATTTAATTTAATTAATTAGAAACTGATAAGAGGTGGCTGGGGGTAGAATTCTTGTGGGCAGGAGCAGATTCGAAATTTCAATACATATTAGGCCGTATCTGGGGCTTCCCAATATGCCCCTACAGGGGGCGTTTTGAGGCTTAACCCGATTCAGGGGATAAATAGGGCCTTAAACCAACCCCTCTAAACCAGGTTAAAAAATAAAAACATAAAAAAAGGGGAGCGAGCCCTCGATACAGTCCAATCTGCCGGTTTGAACCTTGGGCAGGAGATCCAGAGTTGGTATAAGCACCGTAAATATAGAGTTTTAAAAACGGATTTAAACTCCCTCGGTATAAACCCATTTGCAATACTAATGGCGACAGCAAAAAACGTCAATAAAGAGGCAAGAATTACAAGAAATACGGGATATATTACCATTATTTGAGCGTTACTAAGGCTGCATTTGGCATTCCTTGTTTTAAGGACTTATCGCCTTTTTGCAGTCCTTAAAATAAGGAATTCTAAATGCAGCCTAAATGTCTACAAAGACGTTTTCCGAACGTCACTGAAAATTACACAAATGTCATTTTGTGTATCCATACTTCCAAAGTGACACTTTATATCCATTACTATTTCTTGTAGTAATGGATTTGTATTAAAAGAAAAAAAAAAAAAAACATGAAAGAAAACCTGGAGTGCCCAAAAAAGGCAACAGGTGCAATACAAAGAAACAACACAGAGCTGAACATACATAACTACTAACAAGAATTCCAGTTACAAGAGCCCCTGACCTGGCATCCCCTAATCGTAACCTTGTCTAGTTACTATAGCCCTGGCTAAACTATCATCTAGGGAATTGGCTGGCTGGCAATCCACCTGAACAAGCAGTTCAGGCTTTTACCCAACAAATAGGCTTCCTTAACCAAAAATCTGAATCTCCAGGGAGGGTCCTCTGAATTGAGCCAAGTAACAACCACATTATAAGACAATTTATTACTTTTGTAGTCAGTAATTAAGTTGCGTAGTTAATCACGCATGTAAGCAGTTGAGTTTTAATTTGAATTGCGCCCATTATTAAATCCGATCAACAAGAGCAGTTGAGTTTCCAAGTTCACAGCAACCTGCTATAATACTAGAATGACTATCATTAACAATGGATGTGTGTGATAGGTTGCTGAATTACATAGAAGATGGAAATCCAGATCTGAACATACTTGACCAGATTGATGAGGATGGTTTTGGTGATGATGAGGCAAGGCAGGGAGTGATGAACCCAAGGCTCGAATGTTGCAGTTAATTTGACAATGCAAGCATCTTACAGCCCAAACCCAAGGCTCATATTTTGCATCTTGGGGGGGGACAAGCTTCCTTTGAAGAATGGGCATCCTAAGAAAATCACCCCGCTGTGTTTTACCCTGTACGGTCAATGTAATGTTGCATATGTCCCTCAATTTGATGGTCACAATTGTCTTCAAAGGGAAACTGATTTGTTAAATCAATAGTAGGTTCAGGGTGGTTTAAAATGTATCATTTAGATAGTAACTACATAATAGCTCTGTATCTTTGCTTTTCCACTTGAATAGCACAAGCTTTCCACTAGAATTCTAAAAACCTTTGGGCTATGTTTGGTTTGAAGGAAAAGGAAGGAAAACATAGGGAAACCTATACAAGGTTTATAATGGTTTTCCTACATTTCCCTTCCTATCCCTACTTTTTCCTTCAAACCAAACACAGCCTAAGGTGTTGCTGAGGCATAACAGCCCAAAGAAGTGAAGCATAAGCTTCAAAAATCAAAAGAGCCAACAAACCTTATAAATGACAAAAATAACATAATAGTTAAAACATTAAAGGTAAAAGCATTTAAAAAACAAAGTCTTAACAATAAACTATACGTTTTAGCATTCAACAAGTAACAATTTGTCAACTAACAACCATGAACCTTCCACAATAGAGTTCCAAAATCCAATTTTCCAAATTGTTCAAATGACCAAATCCTAAATGTTCCAAGTTCCAAGTAAAATTTTTCTCCACTATCATATTTGTGGTCACTAGTAGAATCATTTTCTGAATCATCCATTTAGAATGGGAAAATTTGTCAATAAAATCAAAGAAATTAATTAAGAGGAAAAAGGAAGAAAATAGCGCAAATCATCATTTGCATGTAGATAACATATGGAAAACAATAAAAAAAATGACATACATTGTTAGGAAAAAATTACTCAATTTGATTAGAAACGGTAACTTCATTAATACAATATTAAGTACAACTTTCAACCCCTGAACATTGAGTCCCCAGTAATCTTTATTACGAAACTGCCCAGAACATACCCTCCCTCACAGTCCCTTGTTTAGCCAACATATCAGCCAAGTCATTAGCTGATCTTCTTCTCCATTTGAAGCAAGCACTAATCTCCCTTGTTATTTTGAGGATTTCCCTTATGGCCTGCCTATAAATCCAGGCTCCCAACTTACCTGATTGCAACCAATCAATTAACAGTTTAGAGTCTCCCTCTATCTCAACTTGGTGTAATCCTCCCAATTGTTTGGCATATCTTACACCTTGAAGCAAGCACCAATATCCCTTGTTAGTTTGAGGATTTCCCTTATGGCCTGCCTATAAATCCAGGCTCCCAACTTACCTGATTGCAACCAATCAATTAACAGTTTAGAGTCTCCCTCTATCTCAACTTCATGTAACCCCCCCAATTGTTTGGCATATCTTACACCTTGAAGCAAGGCCATCACCTCCACTCTCAATGAGTCCCCCACTCCTATTGGCCCTGAAAACATAGCCACAGTTCTGCCATTTTCATCTCTGAATACTCCCCCTAAACCTGAAGGGCCCGGGTTACCTCTAGAGCTCCCGTCAAAGTTCAGTTTCATTCTTTGTTGTGTTGGTGGAGACCACAACTCCTGCACAATAGGTTTTATGGAGGTTGTAGTTGCCACCACTCCCCAATTCCTGTAAATGTCTTCAGTTGAGAAGTCTTTAAATAAATCCAAAGTTTTCAAACATTGAATAGTCATAATGGTTATTCTTTCTGCAATTTCCTCCTTGGATTTCTCCACTCTTTTGAAGATTCTATTGTTTCTTTCTTCCCAAACCGACCATAGAATAGCTACTTTTGAAGTGTGTGATTGTCTCACCAAAACCCAAGCAAAGGCTATAAACATGAGGTGGCAGGCACAAATCTGGCCTTTTTTCTTTGCAACATATCTAGAGTATTGATTTTTTGAAAAACCACCTCCCAACAAAAAGCTCGAATTTTTGGAGGTATAGGCCACCGACACCAAACCTGACCCAAAGAATTTGACATTTTTTCTATTATTTGTTCTATAATTACCAAAATCACCCTGTCTATGCAAGTTAAAATTTAAAAAACATTAAAGTGAAAAGAAAAAAGATTTTTTTTTATGTCAAAGAACATCTCGGTCACTAAGTTTTGAGGTTTAAACATTTCATAACCTCAAGCATTGAGGAATGAGGCATACCTTATCTAATGGAGGCCTACTTTGAGGATTAAGCCTTGAGGCATCTTCTTTGTGCTTCAAAGCCCTCACTGCAAGGCATAGCATGTCTCTTATCTCAAGGACTAAACCTTTTAAAACCATGCTTGCAAAGGATGACTCTTATCTCAAGGATTAATCCTTTACTCCTACCCTCCTGTAAGAACAAGTTTTCTCTTAATAATGTCCTGTAAAATTTCTGGCCAGCAAAGGATGAAACCACAGGTTCAAGTCTGAGAATGCTGATCTTTCAAAAAAAAAGTCTGAGAATACTGAATGTTAGGTCCTAATGGATAAATTTCCAAACAAGAGTTCTATTGTTCAGTAGCTTGTTAGAAATATAGCAGTTATCTTTTGCTTGTAGCCCAAACAGAAGATTGAAAGATAGTGCTCTTCTAATTCTACATCTCTTTATTGTACTCCTTTTAGTTTTTTGTTACAAAACCAGGGTGTTTGTTATCTCAAACCCTTGTTTGGAACCCTTCAATTTATGATCAATTAACCACTAAATGGAGACAAATGTGTTTTTTTTTCCTGTGCAAATCTGTGTAAATATGTGTACCTGTGTACACAGATTTACACTTACATTTTTTTCCTGTAATTTTTCCATAGATCAGAGCCCATTCAGCTTTGAATCCATTATTCAGCTTCCACCATGGCAAACAACTCTCTTTTTTCTTATTTAATATTACAAGTTCTGTATGACCTACAATTCTTGAGAGGTACTGGTCTGCCAGTATAAATTGTTGCAGGAGGAACCCTGAGATTAGTGAGTTAGACAGGATAATATATTTTGGATGATTACAACCATTTAACTTCAGCAACCATTATGACATGAAAAAAAAAAAAAAAAAAGATTCTTGCTGAGATCAAGCTTGATAGTCTGATCAATATGGTCCAGCCTGAACAACTCAACTTCTAAAGTTCTAAAGTTGTAATTGTAAATATGATTCGGCTTTCTTGACAGTACTATTTGACAAGTGAGGGATCTCATCTGTAATTATGAAAATCTTTGTTCTGATCCTTAATATAACTATTTGTATTAAAACAAGCTACAGTTACAAGGTTAATGATATGTAGAAAGAACAAATTTAAGGCAACATTTTTTTATAGATAAAAATTTAAGAATTTCTTCATTTTAATATATTTTTTGTGAAATTTTTAATATATTTCTGTAATTTTTATATTTTATGGGTTTTTTATATTTCATTCAGTTTGGACTGCATAGGATCCAACCTGGCCATTTACATTTAAATGGATCGGATTGGATTTGGTTTGTATTGGATTTGGATTGCATTGGGTCCAGTCCATTTGTGAATGGACTTTATGTTGGATTGGCCAAAATCTAGTCCAATCGACAGCCCTACATGTACTGAAGCATTTATCTTTTCTATGTATTCTTCTATTGAACAATTAATCCATTGTTAATGATAGTGATTCCAGTATTATAGTTTGTCTTTTTCCTTGGTTGGGGTATGGAATAATGAACTTTTGGCCAGTTGCGCATCAGCACCCTTCCACTCATCTCCACATGAGTTGAATGATGAGCAGATGCCCTAGTTAATTACTTGGTGAGGTCCTCTTCAAACCCTCTTCAAATAAAGTAATAAAGAGTTGCATAAAGAGGTAAAGAGCTACAGATTCAGGTAAAGTAAACACAAATTTAGATTCCAGAGGTTTACAAATTTCATGGAATCTGTAAACAGCTGCAATACATGTAACTTATTTATTTTTATAGACAAGCAAAAAAACTGTATAACAGCAAGGCGCTGGTTAGCTATGAAAGTTTTAGAGAAATGCATATTAAGTTTAATTTCATATTGGTACAACTGCAACTAAATTTTCAAAAACAGCATGGTGAAAGCAGCAGCAATTGATGGGTTCATCATAACTACAAAAGTAAACAAGAACAGTGATAGTGTTTTAGAGAAATGCATATAACATAATAGCCATGAAAGCTTCCAATCAGAAAAGGAAAAAAAATAATATCCATGAAAGAAAAGGAAGAAAAAAAAAACTATCAACACAAAACGTTGTCCTCTAAAGGAGATAATTTATAGTGACCGGGACTTACGTAGAGAGCACTGTTAACAGCAGAACAATGGAAAAAAGCTTGTGGCAGCTCTCCTTAGCCATAAATAGGATAAATAAATGCCCCTAATGCATTTGAAAGCCTGAAACAGGTTCCAGATAATAAGTAGGCAGCAAGACCTCTATTGTACTATATGGGGTGTGTGGGAAGGAAGAAAGAAGCAATCACATTTTTTAAAACAATGCTAGATCTTATGAAGACCTGGTCTCTCGTATAACTGGTTTGTGCAATATGTTACCCTAGCCACCTTGAATTAATACAAATATAGCTAAATAGAATAAAGGATCATTAATAATTTCTTCTGATTCAAGCTAAGGAACCAAAACCCCTGAACTCTGCCAAAATCAAAAACAAAAGTATAGCCTCCTAAATACCCTATCTATAATAGAATCAACCTTAACAATTTTGTTCTCAAGAATATAAAAATTAGTTTCTTTCCAAACCCACCAGATAACAAAAAGGAAGTATACGAGTATTAATAGAAGTATAGAAACATACAAGTGTCAGCATCACTGTGTGCCAATAGAGTTTCTGGAAGTATTAGAAGTGTCAGAAGTATCTTCTATTCATGGGATAAACATTGTCAAAGTAGGCAACGAAACATGGAATGAATGTACAAAAAGATGACTTGCCAACCGAAGACTGATAGAAGGCTACTTTCTCTATTCCATCTTTTGTCTTGCCCAGATTCTCAGATAGCTCCAGGTGGTCTTGATCACAATCTATCATGACTATTACATATAGAATAATGCTACAGTAGAGATTTTCCAAGTCAGTGGCATATAAAACAGCATCAAGTATTGAAAGTAACAAGAAAAGAAACTACAATACAATATGTAATTAATAAACAAGTATAGATGTGTTATACAATCCTTTGCTTGGGCTAACTTAAACTACCCACCCAATTTATACTTGTTTATCTACAAATTCTTCCATGGGTCCCCAATACAAATTAGATCTATTAGCCCCTTGTCTTGCTAAAGCGCCAGCCACAGTATTGACCAATCTCTTTTTTTGATAAGTATAATCTAGTAATGTGACTAGTCTATCCTGCTGAACTCTCATCAGCTCAGCCCTTGTTGGATCACCTTGACCAATGGAACTCAAAAATAATGCTAACCATTGCTTTTTCTAAAAACACCCTCCACTCCATAATTACCTTGGTTTTCAAAGCTACATCCATCAGGGTTCAATTTTTTTTAATCAATATTACGTTAAAAGGAGGTGACCAAGTTCAATTTGATTTGTGCAGTTAAAATTTGCTCGAGTCAACTCCAATTCAACAGTGGAGTTGAATTCCATCTGTAAAAACATAACCTGTTATAGCCATCAAACAGTGGAAAAAAAGAGAAGGATAATTTGTGCATCCATTCATTTCTGTAAAAGCATAACCTGTCATATTGATCCATTAAAATCATTGTAGCATCAGAAGTCCAAAACATAACCTATAAAATTCCATCTGAACTCAAATACACTCTCCTTGGTTCAGAATTTTCTTGTGAGTTAGGTAAAGCAAGGACCTGATTTATCTGAACTCACATACACTCAGAATATCTGATTTATGTTCCCAGGAAAAAAATATCTGTTATGAATAATACCCTCCCAAAGATGTAAGAGTGACTTGCATAGCAAAAGATTGCTGATCTATCTGTTTTCTGACGTGCTGTTCAAACCATAGGAAGCCCCACAAGATGTATGGTTCCATGGGAAATCACCAAGGCCATTTTCCTAGATGTGCCATGTAATAGTTTTTTTTCTTTATAATTGAATAATTGATTCATTAATCAAAGGATAGATCTGTTACAAGTAACCCAGAGAGAAGTGCAACATGCAGCCTCACTCTTAAGAGAAAATATCAGAAACTACATGAAAATTATAAGTAACCCCTGTTTGGTTAGCAAGATTATACTCAATTACAGAGCTGCCCAAAACAGAGAATCCCTGTTAACCCCTTGTTTTGCAAGAGAGTCAGCCATCTCATTTGCCTATCTTCTTACCCATTGGACCTTCACTGTCATATTCCTTGTTAACCAAATCACTTTCTTAAGAAGATCTCTTAAACCCCAAACAGTCGAATCCAGATCCAGCAACCATCCCACAACAGCCTTGGAATCATCTTCAATTACCAATCTTTCTACACCAAGTTGACTGGCTAGCTGAATCCCCTGTACAGCAGCTAGTAGCTCTGCTTCTGTAGAGTCTCCTAAACCCACTGGGCCTGAGAATAAAGCTAAAGCATTGCTGTCCTTATCTCTCAAGACTCCTCCTATGCCAGAGGGGCCCGAGTTACCTTGGCTGCTCCTATCAAAGTTCAGTTTAACAAAATCCTCAGGAGGCAGGACCCAAACTGCACCATAAATCTGCTTTGAGGATGAACTGCTAGCCATTGTTGACCAGTTTCTCCAGAAATCATCAAAGGAAAAAGACTCGGACAAGTTTGTTGCTCTCAACCTGTGTATTGCCCTTATCAAGATGCAGTCCTTCATCTCTGAAAGGCTTCTCTCCTTATTGTGGAAGATTCTAGTCTTCCTTTCCTCCCAAATAGTCCATAAAGAAGCTGCCCTAATGCACCTCCATATTAATCTTCCTCTTTTTGATTTCCGACCAAGGGCTGAGAGTTCAAACAACGGAGAAACTTCTGCTAGATACCACCTGCAACTAAAGAGGGCAAAAATCCAAAACCAGATAGTTGTACTAACGGGGCAAGATAAAAATAGGTGGTAACAATCCTCACCTTTGGGGCAATGGACTTGATCAAAACTTCCTTTACAGGGAAGGGTAAAGAAACAGAGGGTGAGCAAAGGATTTTGAAAAAAGAAGCAACTGAAAAGGAACCTTTAGGCGAAGGGAACCAAATCCTTTCATCTGACTTAAGAGGGTTCAGACAAACATTACCCAGGCAAGAGAAGCAGGAGGTCTGTCACACAAGCCAATTCTTCCTCCCTTAGACATTTTTTAAACCCAAAATTCCAATTCAAAGAATCAAGGGTGATAGGGGAGGAAAGACACTTGGTAACAAGCCCTTTTTTTTTGATAATTAGCAACAAGCTCATATTTCTGCAGGGAAACTGAATAGAGAGAAGGAAACAAATCCTTAAGGGCTAAACCACCCACCCAAATGTCTTCCCAAAACCTTACTAGATTCCCAGAACAAACATCATACCTGATATAACGAAGGAATTAGGGAAGGATCCTTGAAATGGATTTCCATGGTGAAGCCTAAGTAGCCCGATGAGATGAGCCAACATCCCAACCATTGTCTAAGCATCCATGTATACTACCTATAATCTCATGCCACAAGGACACTCTCTCGGGGCCACCTGCAAAGCCATTTTCCCAACAAAGCCACATTCTTGCACATTATATTTCCTAGGCCCAAACCACCCTGCTCTATGTTCCTACAAACCAAATCCCATCTTACTAAGTGATCCCTCTTCTCCTCCCAAGTTCCCAAAGAAAATTCCTCATCACTCTCTCTAATCTCTTAGCTTCCCTAACGGGGATTCTAAAGACAGAGAAAATAAACTGGTAACTTTGCTAAAGTGGCCCTAATCAAGGTAACTCTACCATCCAGGGAGATGCAATTCTTCTTCCAAAAGGCCAACATTTTTCAAACTTCTCCAAAACCGGAGTTCAAAACTGACTCTCTTTAGGGTTTGCACCAAGAAGGAGACCAAAGTAGGACATAGGCCAAGAGGAGATGGGGCAATCTAAGCACTCTACAATAGAGTCAACAACCCTACCCTCCAAATTAATGCCCATAACACAACTTAATGTGGTACAACTTGGTCCAGGATCAATGTTTTAAAAACCAACCCGGAGGCCGGATCATTTTTGCCTCTGGATCACGGGTCACTGGTTCGACCGGCCAGGTCAAACGGTTCAGACCGTGCCACGTCAGTGACCCAGTGCATATATGTATTAAGTGTGTGTGTGTGTGTATATTACACACGTGTGTGTATATGTGTGTGTATAAATATATATTTTAGCAATAAATAATGTATAAAGATGTTTTAGATATGTTATATTCATTATTTTATATTTAATTTATGTTTTTTAATTCAGTTTTTAATTTTTTTATTTATAAAAATATTAAAATTGTAATTTGAGGCCAAAAAAGGGGTTTTATCACGAAAATCGGCTTCTTGCCTCCTTGGGATGCGTAGATCTCAAAAAGTTTCCCAAAATAAAAAACAAATCACCCCAATCGGACATCGGAGTGCAAAGCTATGGCCTCCGAAAGTTTTGCATGCATTGAGTGTGCAATCCGCGACCCTGCCACCGGGTCGAACGGGTCAATGGTCGAACCGGCCAGGTCGAACAGTTCTTGATCAAGTCAACAGTTTTTTACCGTTTGAAAGGTCTTGACTGAACAGGACCCAAAATCCCGGCTGGGTTATGGTTCAAACGGTTCGACTGGCCGGGTCAACGGCAGGTTGAAAACATTGTTCAGGATGGATAAGACTTCCCACCATCAATCAGGTTCAGGGTAAGACTATCATGTAATCACTATTTTTTCTCCCCAAAAAATGTTTGTAGACTTTGAAGTGCAGCTTCTTCCATCCTTTAAAAAAAGGGTCTTGACAAAGAAACCCACAAGAACTACCTAGATTAAGTGGAACATAGTCTTACATCGGGCAATGTGAATTTCATGGTTAGAATTTCCTGTACATTCACTACATTGTAAATAACCAATTAAGTGGAACATAGTCATTAGAAAGGAAGCCGAGCATTAGGAGCTACCTCAGAGGCTTAGAGCCCTATGAAAATATGCATACACACAAAAAAGGAAGAAATGGGAAAGTATTGCCAACTATTAGGAGCATGGTGGAAAGCTCATACAAGCTATTGCTTGAGGATTAAAATCCAAACATTTTAAACACATTTTTCCATAATTACCTTGAGACTTGCATAAACATTTCCAATAGGTACAAATTTCATGCAGATTAAAACAGATCATCCAGATTAAAACTCTAAACAAAATAAAGTATTCTGATTATGAGTTAGAAAATTTGGACAGAGCACAACAAACCAAACCAACTCAAAGAATAAGCTCTAAGGCAATGACAAAACAGGGAAAGAGACCACTTTCCAATCAAAATAAAATCAAGAAATCAAAAGCATTACCTACCACCAGAATCACCAAAGATAGTGTTTGCCGTTCCAGCAGAAAGCCCAGCAAGGCCAGATGAAAGTTGTGGATAACCATCAAAAAAGATAATATGACTTGGTCCTAGGATTTATTCTAGTAATGGTTTTTAGTAAAAAACATTCTATAAAAACCCAGAACCCTAGCCATAATGATGAGAATAATCAACTTCATAGCCTGCTCTGGCCTCATAACACCAATGGTGGCCAGGCCAGCACCACTTTTTGCCATTCCATAAGCAACTCCGATACAGAAGAAAACTAGGGAAGTCGGATCATTAAGAGAACCAAGAAACAGAGCAGTTTCATTGTCCCTAAATGTAAATGAAACTTTCAAGGTTGAATCTACAGTTATCACCACCGGATCTACAAACTGAAGAGATTTGGAGTCGCTTGTCTGCTTCTCTCCCTCCAGCATCCCAATTCTTCCACTTAAAGTAACTATGAGAAAGAGGAAAGACGTTGAAAAGCATTTGAGTGTGGAAGAAAGAGGAAATAGAAGAAAAAGCCAAAAGGAAAAGGGATTGAATGGGGAAAAAACAAGAATGAGGTGCAGGAGAAAAAGGATAAGAGCATGCCTAAATTTTTATAATTTATATTTTTAATATTTGATTAACACGATATAGCGGCGTTATATCATGTTATAGTGGGATTATATTAGTGCCAGTAATGCAACCATTGCTTAAAAAATTATATTCATGGTTGAATAACAATGTTTCTCAATAATTGCTACTAAAAAAATCCTATATTGCGATAGTTATGACGACCCCTGTTAAAAGAACCGCAGCAATAGCTGTAATTTGTTGTTGTGAGTGTCTTCTACCTAAAAGCCTGTCATGGTTGTCATACCTTCTCTTTGCAAAAACCAGAAACATGCATGGTACATTAGGTCCTAGCTAATAGGTGATAGAAATATTTTACAATTCCAAACCAAAAAAAAAAAGTACTATACAATTGCATTTCTAAATCCTAAACAGCATAATGCCACTGATTATAATACTAGACAATGCAAAATTTCTCTTATGTTTGTTCTAAGTAATATAACAGGCCAACAAGAATCAATATACAGAATCGATTATTTTATTAAAATATATATGTGGTAGAGACTTAAGATTGACAACCAGCCAAAGTAGATTTAAGATATTGAAGGTCCATGTGAAGGCAGGTAAGAGGCCTTTTAGAAAGGAGCCAAGTCAGCAGATTGGCTCAGCAGACTGAACTGTTATCCAATAAATGGAACAGTACGGATGGGAACTACCCACTAAAAGAGGGCCTGTTACTAACCAAGAAGATTTGGCATCACACTGAATGCTGAGTATTACGTACAACTGATTTAATAGTTCCTTGTAGAAACTCACATGCAAGAGAGAATAAACAACAAATTCAAAACCTTATAACACACTAACCAAGGAATGACCAGAACATGGCACCAATAATACTGGAGATGGTGATCTTGAAAACCCAGTTTCTGCCCTAACCTCTCTACCTTTGACTGTATCAAACTTCTCAAATCCAAAACTTGCATTCATCCAAAGTCAAAGAAAAAGCATATTTATGGCAAACTAAGCACATAAGTAGAACTGAGGAACTAGTTAACTTAATTAGCAGTGGAAATCATGTCCATGTTTGGTTTGCAGCACCTCATAAGACACTATTGAATTAACAGTAACTCACAAGAGGGAATTAAGGAACTCGAATAGGCTGGGTCATGGTCTTTTTCAACTTCCAATAGGAGATGGTTCAAATGATGGCAACTTGTGATAGTGGTTCAATGGCAGGGCAAAAATGTAATGAGAATTGCAGTTCTTAACCTAAAGTTATTTGAAATCAATCCCTTTGAAATATAATATAAGAAAAGAAGCTTTTCTTTCTCTTTTCTGAGACAACTGCTTCTCTAAAATTTCATTTTCTAAGTTTAAAAAACATGTAAACAAATCCTGGCAAAAATTTCAGAATTTGTACTTTGAATTGCAAGATATTTGGTGAAAACAGAGCTTAGATTTTCATCTATTTAGTCATTTTGTTCCTTTGGAACCACCATTAATTCCTATCTTCATCACCGCTTGTATCCATTGGTGGCTTTCACTGCCTGAACCATTTCTTATTTCTCATATCCATACGTGACATTGCAAGCAACTAGTTGCATATGCTATCAAATGCATGACTGTATCAGCTCCAAGGAGCTCTGCCCTTTTATATGCATCTTTTCCACAAATGAACTTCAACTAGCATGTGGGCCAATTGATCAAAAAAAAAAAACTAGCATGTGGGCCAGTTCTGCACCTTATTGATGGACATCATTGGAAGATGAGGACAAGACTGATATGGAATTCTTGGATGCCAAATAGACAAAACTGGAAGCTAAATCTGGATACAAAACTTAGATGGCCCATACAGAGGATTGGCACTCAAATCTAGGTCAACTTGGCTCCTTTAGAAAGATAGTTCTCTTTCTGCAGAGCTAATTTTTTTCCCAAGCTTTTTATTCACTGGATATTTAAAATTTGCCATGCAAAACCCATAAAAATAGCATCTAATTGAAGCAGATATAAAGGGATTGATCAAGCTGGAATCAGGCCATGAAATCTTTGTTAGTTTAAAACTGCCAAAATTTAATAACCAATAGGGGTCAGACAGAACAAGGAGGAACTCTAAAGACACCCAGGCCCCCATGAGATGTTGGCCTGCATACTTTCTCCCATTTGACAGGAACCCTATCTTGAATACCTAGGCCCCTGTGAGTTCAGGATCTACAATAAGTGTACAATAATTTTCCCTTAGTCATCTGCACCAAAACTTTGGTTAATGCTTCAGGTAGAGTAGAAATGGTTTTCTAGGCTAGACCAAGTAGAATCCTACATAGTCTAAGAAGTCTAGGTTAAATTCACTGGTACAGGAAAAGTATGTAACCGAATTCTCTTTTTTTTATAAATGTAATCAAATTCTAGCTAAGCGTTTATGCTTTCCTTCAAAGTAGATAAGGTCATAGTAAAGAAAACATTATTTCATATTGAACGTGATCAAAATCCAATTTCAATAATTACTGCAATCATTGTTCTCATTGCTTTGAAGCCTTGATATTTACAAATGAGGTTGGTTTGATGTATTTACAAATTGGAAATTTTAGCAAATGGCAAGTAAAACATAACTTTACTTTTCCCTGTGATAAAACCATTTAACAATAGTGGGACAGCATGCTTACCTCTCTCATAAATAAGAGTGACTGAGATAAATAAGTTCAGATGGATGAGTGGAAAAACTAGAAAGGAGAGTCAGAACTAAGTACACAAGTGAGAACCTGGGAGTAGAGCTAATTAGTGACAAGATGAGGGAAAATCAACTGAGATGGTGTGTTCATGTACATAGGCAACCATTGGCTGCAGCAGTTAAAACAAGTAACTTGGTCTAAGCAGAAGACTGCTCTAAAAGACAAATGGGAAATCCAAAGAAAAATGTTGTCTGGGTGGTAAAATAATTCAAGGTTTTCTTTTCTTTTCTTTTCTTTTTTTTGTGTGTGTGTGTGTGTATGTGCAAAGTGGTCACTCTCATACTTGAACCTGTATTCTCATATTTGGCAGCCTGAGGTTTTACCATTTCACCAAGTAATGGCCCCTACTCATGCATTCCTCAACTATTCCTTTTCTTTTTATTGGTAACCTCATCTAATTCATTTTTTGTTCTACAAATTAAGCAAAATACCAGGAAAACCAGTACCAATCGAAAGAAAAACACCAGGAAATTAGGAATATGATTTCTCTTCCTATTGAATATCATTTTCCAAGGAAATCATTCTTTTTCCTTAATTATATTTGCAAGCAAATGAAGACTACATTGAAAACATCATTACGACCAACTTAAATAAAGATAAGCCTTTCAGTTTCAGGCAACACGTCTCTTTAAAAACAAAATAAATTTACAATGAACTTCCATGATTCTATCAAGTCAAAAGGCAAGGTTGCAAGGTTCTCAATTGCAAAACACTGCAGCTAAAAACATCCTCTTATTCATTAGAATATGGTCTCACATCTTCTTGGGGCCAAAACAATGAGGAGAACAAAAATAATGGATGCCGCATTACAACAACAAAAAATAAAAAAAAAATGAATGAAAATAAAATCCTCGAAGAGATAAAAGCCTCTCCTTTACCACCAAACATGTATACGCCTGTCTAAGTCTACTGTAACAAATCAATTGTCTACTGAATTGTTAGTCTGCGACAGTATAAAATAGGTACTACATCTTGAAGAAGACAGGGAACCATACTGTAGCCCAGGTTCAACTCTCCCTTGCTCGTACTTTCTCCGACTCGGCCTCAATTTTTGCTTTGTTTTTCTCTATCGCTGCTGCAACCTCCTTCGGCATGTATTTTTCGTCGTGCTTAGCAAGTACCTCAGTGGCCGCGAAGTAACACTCCCCACTCCTGGCTTTGGCTGAAACAGCCTTCCCCGCCGAGGCCAACTGCTCCCGATTCTCGTCCGTGAATGGGCGAATGAAGCCCTCAACAACCACTGAGTGCCCTTCTCTGAACAAATCAGGAAGCGAGCCTTGGTACCGGACCAAAATATCGGTGATCAAATCCGTAATCACAAATTCCATATCAGGCGACGAAGCGGGCTGAACCACGCTCCCTTCAAGAACCAATCCACCCAACCTGAACTTGTTCTTCGAAGGATTCACCGAGAATTTCTCGAGGGCGTCTGTGGGGGTGACATAGAAAACCAATTGGTCCTGGAAGTTGTTCAAGACGATAATAATGAATCCAGCAATACAGCTAAAAGTCAGGGCGTATGTCCAGAGCCGGCGGTTCTGGAGCTGCCGAGCTTTAGCGCCGATGTCTACGGTTCGAGTTCGAACAGGTTGGCGACGGAGGGTCGACAGGTACCGGAATCCAGCACTATAGAACGGAAACTCGACGGGAACTGCAGGAAGATAGGGGAGAGGTGAGTCAATGAACGATGGAGATTCCAGAACGGCAACGAAAGGAGCCCGGCGGTGGACAGGAATCCGAGAAAAGGCGCTGCGTAGGCGGGATCCAAATCGCAAACCAATCTTAGAAGCCATGGAAGTTTCTGTTAATTTGGTGGAAAAACTTAGAAGAAGGGAACTTCGAAATGATCAATTCCTAGAGACGATTAGACGGATAGAAATCAAATCACATACATCAGAGATCAAATAATACAATGAAAAAAAAGAGAGAGAGAGAGAGATGAAACTCAAAACGAAACACGAGTACAATTCGAATAAAGATTAGGGTTTTCGGGTAACAACAGTTTTTAGGGGTTTAAGGTACAAGTTACAAGGCCGAAGGCGAAACCCGAAGACATCACCAAGACACCAACTAAGAAATGTTGGAAAGTAGGGAGAACCTTTCGAGTTCCGAGTTCGAACGGCTGTAGAGAATATCGTTTGCATGGTATTCTTGTGTGTGAGGCGCGCATTGTGAGGAGCATATCCGGACTCAACGAAACACGGGCACGCCAACTTTGAAAATTATTAAAAAAGGTTCTTATTTCCATCGCCGACTCGTATTCGTTATTTATTCAAATAAAAACAAAAAAAAACTCGCGTTCGTTATGTCACGATTCACAAGCCAATGGATTTTCTCTCAGTCCGGTGACATTTCGACACATCACCGGTGTTGAGTTGGAGGAATAAACCTGCAACCGGCTGAAATGATAATCTCTAAAACCGTGTCCAAAATGAATATTTTTTTGGTAGTAGCGTCCGAAAGATACATGGGTTGGCAATACCTCTTTCGACTAAATTATTCTTTTTTATTGGATTGAAAATGATAATCTCTTTCTCAGTGAGAATAAGAGTGTATGGATTGAAAATAGAATTTGTAGCTTGGTTCCTATTTGGGGAAAATAAAATCTATCTTTATCCTCTCAAATAAAAAAGAAGATAAATTAGTGTGGAGACTTATCTGTGATGAAAAATTCTCAATCAAGTCTACTTATAAATTAAAATGTAACTTATCTATTCATGAAGAGTTGAACCCAAAGTAGAATTCGACTGTTTGGAAGGTTAATTGTCCACCAAAATTGAAAACTTTTCTCTATCTTCTACTTAATAAAAGACTCCCAATAAAATTACTTTTGCAAAATAGAGGTTTAAGTGTGGATGGAAAATGTAGTTTCTGTGGAGATAACGAGGATGTGAATCATATTTTTAAAAATTGTACAGTTATTAAACAAATTTTGGATGCAATAAATCCCATTTTGGAGGGTCCTTTAGGATTTAATATTTCATTGGAAGATTGGTGGCTTAAAATTGGTAAGAAAAATTCAAATGGAGGAAACAATGTAAGAGAAAAGTGGTGATTGAAAGAGCTATATCAGCCTTTCCAGAATACTATGAAACCAATTTGAAGACTAATGGGGTAGATCCCATAAGTCGTGCAAATATGTTGTGTGGCAAACTCTAAAAATTGGTACTATCAAAATTAACTTCGATGCGTCCCGGCTAAACAATGGGTTGTGCTCAATCGCAGCCATAGTTAGGAACTTCATGGGTGAGGTGGTAGATTACAAGGCTTACCACTTAAGTTCTACGACAATCAACTTGGCGGAAGCTTGGGCCGCGTGGGAGGCCCACAACTTGGCAATGAATTTCCCAAACCATTCCATCGTCATTGAAGGAGACTCCTTGATCATGATTTTTTGTTTGAAATGACTCATCGATCCCCCCTGGAACCTTCAGAACATCATTGAAGAGTGTTTCGATTTGAAGAATCGAGCAAACGAAGACTTGGTCTACAATCATGTCTATCGGGAAGCTAATCAAGCGGCAAACTGGCTCGTCAATCAAGCCTTTTCGTCCCTACAAGGTACAGTAAGTCTCAATCTTAGTGATCTTCCTTGAATCTAGCTTGTATTGTAAGTTTGATTTATGGGGACGTGCTACCCCCCGTCTTGTGTAGCCCTTCTTGGTTTCTATAAAAAAAAATGTTACTTTGAATTAAAATAATAAATATTGTTATTAAAAATTACTATTAATAAATTTAGTAACCAAATTTTAATAATTACTAATTATTACAGTAATTTAATAAATATATAATTAGTGATTATAATTAATAATTACTTTTATTATAAATATTGTTAATAACCAGATATTTACTTAAATTTTACTTTAAATTAAAATTATAAATACCGTTATTAATAAATACAGTTAATAAATATAGTAATTATTGTTATATTCAAAATAATTAAAAATATTGTTAATAAATTTAGTAACCCAATTTTAATAATTACTGATTATTATAGTAATTTAATATATATATATATATATAATTAGTGATTATAATTCATAATTACTATTATTATAAATATTTTTAATAAATAGATATTTACTTAAATTTTACTTTAAATTAAAATTATAAATACTATTAATCAATATAGTAATCATTGTTATATTCAAAATAATTAAAAATGTTATTAAAAGTATTGTTATTGATTATTTAATAAAATATTATAATTATTGACTATTACTAATAAATACTGTTAATTTAATTTAATTTTGGTAATTATTAATTTAATGAATATTGTTAATAAATCCTATTCATAAATTTAATAATTATTGTTATATTAAAAATAACTAAATAATATTATTAAAACTATCATTAATGATTATTTAATTAAATAGTATAATTACTTACTATTATTGATAAATGTTATTAATAACATTTTGACAATCGACTGTTCGACCGTTCGGTTCGAACGGATGGCCTGTTCTGACAACAAAAATTACAAGCAAAAAATTATGGAACCATTTTGGCCACCGGTTTTTGGGTCGACAGTTCGATCATCTAGTTCGAACGGACAACCCGTTCTAACAAAAATTATAGGCAAAAAATTGAGTTTGTGAGGTCTATTAAGTAGTATCATACGTGTTATGTCATTTGAGCGTGTGACTCATACGACCCGAAAAAGGAACCATTTTGGCCACCAGTTTTTGGATCGATGGTTCGGCCGTTCGGTTCGAACGGACGGCCCGTTCTGACAACAAAAAATTATAAGCAAAAATTTACAGAACCGTTTTGGCCACTGGTTTTCAGGTCAGCGGTTCGATCGTCCAGTTCGAACAAAAAGTCCATTCTAACAACAAAAATTACAAGCAAAAAATTGAGTGTGTGAGGTTCATTGAGCAATATCATACATGTTATGTCATTCGAGCGTGTGACTCATACGACCCAAAAATGGAACCGTTCTGGCCAC
Source organism: Nelumbo nucifera (assembly GCF_000365185.1). The sequence goes on from NW_010729074.1 coordinate 13,803,973, forward strand.
CGGTTTTTGGGTCGATGATTCGACCATCCGGTTCGAACGGACAACTCGTTCTAACAACGAAAATTAAAAAAATAAAAAGAAAACAGCTAAAAACCATTGAATGGGTTGATGAGTTGACGGTTCGACCACTCAGGTCAATGGGTCGTTGACCGATTCAATGGTTTTTGGCCAGGGACCAAGACTGTGGTAAAACGGAACTGGTTTCTTGGACAATTTCCAATTAAAAAAAAAACGGATGACCCATTCTGACAACAAAAATTATATGAAAAAAATTGAGTGTGTGAGGTCCATTAAGCATTACCATACATGTTATTTCATTCGAGCGTATGACTTATACAACCTGAAAACGGAACTGTTCTGGCCACCGATTTTTGGGTCAATGGTTCGACTATTCAGTTCGAACAGATGGCCCATTTTGATAATAAAATTAAAAAATAAAAAAAAAATGACCAAATACCATTGAACGGGTCAACGGTTTGATCGCCCAAGTCAATGGGTCATTGACCGATTCAACGATTTTTTGCTACGGACCAAGATTAGGATAAAGCAGAACCGATTGCCTAGATGGCCGATTAAAAAAATAAAAAACAACCAAAAACCATTGAACATGTCAACGGGTCAGTGGTTTGATTGCTTAGATCAATGGGTCATTGACTGATTCAACGATTTTTTGCCAAAGACCGAACCAACGGGTTGACGAGTTGATAGTTCCATTCCAGCCCCTGCGAAGTAAGGCCCCTTTCACTAGTTTATTGTTATTGCAAAACGGCGCTTGAGAAGACAGGTTGGCCTGAGAAGAAAATGATCAGGTTACTATTTACTACAGGCGACCGGCGTTTGCTTTTTAGAGTTAGATGAGATCGCCGATCACCGGCGATCACATATGAGTGGCCGCCGGTGGCCGGGATGGTCATATGAACTATGTGTAGCCCACCGTTGATTTAGTTTAGAGTGAGACGTCGTCTGAGAAGACGACTACTTATTAACTAAAAGTAATGATTTCAAAATAATAATTAATAAATAGACAGAAATAATAATTAATTAATAATAATAATCATTAAGTAAATATTATATTTTAATTAATCTTTAAATACATTATAAATTTTAATTATAATAATAAAATCATTAATTAAATACTTATTTAATAAAACCGGTTTTTCTTTAAATGCATTAAACCGATTTGACTAATGAACACATGAACCGGCCCAAAGCAATATATTAAACAGAGCGAATATGGAGCAAGATAAGAATCGACCTGAAACACCAGATGCCTTCACTTTCTTGACCCGAAGGCATTTTTGTTCGCTCGTTAGAGCGACGAAAACAGAGAGGCCTTCGACAGGCCAAAAATAACCACCCATTTCAACAAAATAACATGTAAAAAATATTACACGATAACAGATAAAATAAATGGAAAAAGAAAAATTGAAAGACAACTAACTACAAACTGGCCATAAAGATACTGTTGACTGGCCACAACCGTTTCTTTAAACTGCTGGCCGATCATAAATAAACTCCATTCTATTAACATCACGCCACTGCCGCTAGCCATAAACGATCGCCGGTGGTCGGCGATCATTAAAAGACAGATTGAAATAAATTGAAATAACTCAAAACTATTGAACAAATAATGATACCCAATTAAACATTAAATAACTATTAAAATAATAATAAAAAATATAGCATGATAATAAACTAACCGATTGAAAGTTAGTTGAGCCGGAGACCTTCAATGCAACACCAATGCTGAAGTTAAGACTTTTCTGAGTAGTATACTTGTTACAAAATTCTTTGAATTGCAGACTTTTGAAGTTACAATTTAAGAAAGCAGACGGCTAGAGAGTTTGCTAGACACCTTGAGAGTTCTCTGAGTTCCATACTTCTCTGAAGTTGCAGGTTCACAAAGCAAACACCTTGAGGGTTTGTCAGACACGGGTGAATGCGCAAAAAGTTTTTAGTTGGGTTAGATTGAATTTGCAGAAAGATTTTTAGTTCGGTTAGATTGAATGTGCAAGAAAATTGCAAATGGTTTTATATTGTGCTTTTTTTAGGAAGAGATTGCGAGTTGGAACTTCCCACTTCTCACAAGAATTACAATAGCACACGTCTGTGAAAGTTGTAAGAGAAAAAACACAGAGATGGTGATGTGTCTACATGGTAGTTGGCTTTGGGCTTTGTTAGTGGGCTCTGTTATTGAAAGGCAACTAATCAGAATAAGACGCGTGTCTATTTTGAAAATTTAAAATTTACTTAAAAGTAGATTGAAAATTTACTTAAACTCATTTTTTTTCAAAGCTAAAAGTAGATTGAAATTTTACTTAAATTCATTACAGTAGTCAACATTTATTAAGGATTAATTCCATTTTTTTTGTATAAAAAAGTGAACAAAATATAAAGAACCCCATTTTGATAAATAAAAATAGACACGACTCAATCTGTAAGGTGAAACACACTTGAAATTATGTGATGTAACCCAAAACTTCCAAACAGTTAATCAAATGTATAGTGCTAATGAGTCTATGACAAACTTGAATCCTAACCTGCAATTACTAAAGGCTTTTTTATTGGAATGTCTTTCTTGATAGCATGCTATATTAAAATGAGAAGCGACAATTCCTCCAAATGGTTCTCAAAGATTTTAGTTTTAGAGAGCGTCTCGGCTGTGCTGGCGCTATATTAAAAAGATTACAAATGAGAACATAGAACTTGATCAAACTCGCAAATTACAAATTTTGGCATGGATTTTGGGTCTTCTTTTACAGTGTCTCCTACTACACCTGGCTGTATTGGCGATTCGCTGTAGATGGCTTTGAGTTTGGAGAGAGTGTCATGGTTTTGTTGGTCCTGAGGAGGGAGTCCTCGGCTTCAAGGGATTGAATGTCCTTCTGTTGGTTCACGGACTTGATTACTAATGCCCCAAGCAATGCTACCAGGAATACGTTGATCAACATTTGTTTTTTGCTCATTTCATCAATAAGTCATCATCATCTGATCCACAAGCTTGCTCTTCATCGCATGATTCCAAGATTATTTCCATTCAATGCTATAAATATGTATAGAGAAACTCAATCTGATGTTGGAAACCAAGTTACAGTGTTGGAAAAACTTCAGTTTGGGTTCTCATTTTTCATTACATTTCTTGAAGACAATGATGGAGAAACCTCAGTTTGGGTTCTATGTAGAGAGTATGTCGATAAACCACTTCAGTTAGAGTTGTTAAAACAACTTCTGATTAAAGTGGGTCGCTTATTTATAATGTGCATACCCACTATCATGTTCTTGAAATTGGGTTGACAGGTGTCCATTTGGTTGGAAGAAATGTTTTGAAATTGGAACGATAAATACTATTGAGCTTTTTCTTTCCTAAAATTAAGGAACCTGGTTTACCCATATATAACAAATTGGACATAACTAAACTTGAACTTTACATGCAATTGAAATTCTTCTTCCTGCAAGATTATAATGTCACGTGTCTGACTGGGGGAGGCTTTGACATGAAGTCATTCATTTACTATATATATATATATTAGATATAAGTATGGAAGATGTTGCTGATGTGTGATCAGAACATGTTGTGAGGTCGATGTGAGATATGTTGTGTGAAGAGCAAATTCAGACTTGTCTGAAATCTGTCAGCAAGCATTTGTTAGATAGACGAATTACCCAATGATAGGGGTGTTCACAGTTCGGTTAACCAAACCGTGGGTCTTTTTTTTTGTAACCGAACCAATACTATCAGTTTTTGGAAAACCAGTAACCAAAAACAAACCGAAGCCAATTGGTTAATCTATTGACTGATTCGGTTAACCATTGGTTTGATTTGTTGGCTTTTAAATTTTTATAATATATGTTATAAAAATATATCTAAATATATAATAAAGAATTATAAATATATATAATATTATATTTTAAATAATAAATAATATATCATATATTATAAATATATATTTATATATAATGCATATTTATTAATTTATAATATAATATATATAATATAAAAATATATGTATACCGGTCGGTTCAGTCAACCATCGGTTTTCTACATTGGTTAACTGAAACTGAACCGATACCTTCAATTTTTTAAAAACACCAAACCAACTAGTTCGGTTAACCAATTTTTAGTTTAGTTTTGGTCAATTCGATTTTTCAGTTTTTTTGCTCACCCCTACTAAAAACTTCTTCCTTTGAAGGCCATTTCTTGTCATAAACCATATAAAAAATTATCTTAGGGGAAATGCAACTTCTCCCGATTCACTTTCATGATTTTTTTATCCATCCTCTTCTATTGGATGTTTATTCAATGCTTCATAAGCAGTTTTTACTAAGAACTTTCTTTTTACATCTAGATCCCATACTGTTTTGTCCTCAATATCAGGCCTTAGCATTGGGGTTGCCCTTATTTCTTCTATGATTTCTCTTAAAGTCTATTTCATTAGTCTGTTTTTGGTTTGAAGGAAAAAATAGGGAAAGGAAGGGAAATGTAGGGAAAACTTTACAAACCTTTGTATGGGTTTCCCTACCTTTCCTTCAAACCAAACATAGTGAATCTAATGAATGGTCAATAATACCTTTTTAATATCTAGATTCTTATTATATGCTATCATTTGTTTTCTATTGGGCTAGATTTTTACCACTTATCACTTAATAATTTTTTCTCCATTGCACTACTAATATAACCCTTTTTTCATAGTTTAATGCAGTATTCTTTTCCAATCCCACAAGGCACTTTTAACCGATTTTAGCTCTCCTTTTTTTTGTGCCATAAAGCAAAACTTTCATTAATGAATTGGGATTTGCTACTCATAGAGCACTCCTTGGACCGATCTAAGAACATCTTCCTATGAATAACAACCTATAAGTATGGGAGATGTCCATCAAGAAGGAAAAAGGATCATACTAATATGTGGAAATTACTGTCTTTCATGGGACAAGTGAGAAACTTCAACCTCTTTGCCTCTAACTTCATGGGACTTGAGTCATAATGGGGGAACACATACCAATACAACGGGTTATTTAGGCTGCATTTGGATGTGATGTAAATCAAGAACCGATGTAAATTTTACATCGGTTCGATTTTGTATGCGTTTGGAAAGAGGGTGTAATTATTATCGACATAAAATTACACTTCGGCTCAGTTTTGCATACGTTTGGATGAAGTGTAGTTTTACGTCGATAATCGATGTAAAACCTCATCAACTCTAAAGTTTTACATCAATAATCGATGTAAAAACTACATCAATTTTGTCGATATAAAACTTTACACTCTTCCACCCATCACTATTTTCAAACAAAAGCAAGTCATTTTTTGGTTCAGTGTAAAACGTTACCAGTGTATTTTTACACTGATGACGTTTTATACTGATTCCAAATGCAGCCTTAGTCACAATTCATTAACATGCCATAAAGTTCTACATATCAGCATTTTTTTGGAAATGGCAAATTTTCCTATCCCCAATGGATACCAGGGCTCCCCAACCTGATTGGGTTAGGGATGGAAACTGCTATGGCAGAATGAGGAATAATTGGGATATTAAGTTTGGGATGAGGATGGAGAATAAAGTTCATGCCCCAACCTAACCCGAAGGAAGAATCCATCTCCATCATGGATTAGGGATATGAAGGTTCAATTTGTTCTTCACTAAAATAAGGAATGAGGATAGAGAATTAAAGTCTCATTTGGCACATCTTTTCTAGCCGCCAAAAGATTATGTCTCAAAAAGACACGAAAAAGCTTGATTCAAACTTATTACGAGAAGCTAGAAATGAAACTTTTCACTTTTTTCATCTCATCTTCGCACAAAAAAATATACCTTCAACCAAACAGTGTATAAACTGAGATCAAATCAGCCTTCCACAAGATTGCCCCCCACAACATCCCACTGCACATCCCTGCCATGTATTGGGAACATCTCCCAATAATGATATTATCATTTTTAGTAACCCAATACATGACGGAGATGTATTGTGGAACGTTGTGGGGGCTAATTTAATCTCGTAAAAGCTGCTAAGATCTTTTTATAAATATCCACTACATTTTTTTACTATTAGATATTCAAATAAAAGTCTTTCCCAAAAAGACTTGTGACAGCTTAGTTAAAATTTGGGAATGGAGGAATGGTACATGCCCCAAACCCACCGTCTTGCCATACCTACTATTTTCCTTGAAAATTTGAAAAAGACGGTGGGTCTGTAGCATTCATCCTACTCATTTTGGCCATACTCATTAAAAACCTAAACTTCATCCGTGTGTGGTGTGTCGGTGTACAAAATTAAAAACAACTTCTTCAACAGCATTACAGCAACATTCAACACAACCGACTTTTTTTAATAAATCCTAGTATCCGGTTTCATCCTTACCGAGAATCCAAATCTCTAGTTTTTCTGCACTTTGTGTCTCATCTACCGTGTGTGGGAGAATGACTGTTCATTTTACGATTAAAATTTTCAGGCCTAAAGTACTGTTGGGGTGAATGTCACAGAATTGATGTTAATTCAAGGCATTAGTATATATAGAGTACAGGTATTTGACATTTTGAATATTTATAGATTATAATGGAATTCAAAAATCTACAATGGGCCTGTTCATACTTCTGCATAAATCTTGCTATTTGCAAGATGGATAAGGAATATCATATCATCATATTAAAGGTAAAAGAATTGAAAATTTTGGACAAAAGCTACAGTAAGCACTTTTACCTTTTACAAATGATATATTCTATCAATTCAAGGAGATGGATTAATTAATTTTTATGTACCTTTTTTCATAAATATTCATTTTTTCTTGTCTACAATAAAGGCTCAGGAATACAAATATAAGATATGTAGAGTGCAAATTTTTGTATTTTGTATGTATTTGTATTATATATATATATATATATATATATTTATATTTTTTCAGAACTAAGCCAAAATAAAATTAGCAATGACAGCGAAAAAAAAAAAGAAAAGAATTGACATCTCAATTTTATAGCATTTTGACTTACAATTTTTCATGGATTGATGTATAAGAAATTTCTTTTTATCTTTGGTGTGAGAGAGTGGGGACGACACTACATGAAAGGGCATGCAAATGCACCAAATTGATTGTTCCGGTACGAATACTTTATTAAAAAGTAATTCTGGCAACTTGTGATATTTCTAAATGGGTTAATACGGTAATTCCAAAAAATAAAAATATTAGTTTCTTAGATAAACTAACTAACTTAATTGTAACATAGTGGTATTGAATTTATTATAAAGCCAAAATAAAAAAAAAAACATGGGTGGAAAAACTTCTAAACTTGAACAAACCCACCCAAGCTTAACCAAATCTATTTGAACCACATCACAAGTTGTGTAAGGTTTAGCTTAGGTGGGTTTGAATCAAACAATTTGGGCCTTAACCTTGGTATACAGGCTTGAGGTCTATTTCTTAGGGTGGGTTAGGCCTTAACCTGACTTAATTCATCAAATTTATACCTTTGTTACATGGTCAATAGGAATTCAAAGATACTTAAGAGAGAATGATGGGTTTGAGAAGGATTTTATTAGAGTTAATAAGGGAAGGGATGAGGAGTTAAAAGGATTCTATTAGAGAGAGCTACAATGGATTTTAATATATAAAATTAAGACTTTTAGTTGTTTTTTGTTATTTTTATTTTTAATTATATATATATATATATAAATAAAACTTGATTTAATCTCTTAAATTAAATAACAAATTATATATAAAAAATATCAAATAAAATTATAACCTAAAATTATAACATAAAAATGGATGCTAAACAAAATTTATCAAAATAATACATGAATAAAAACTATTAAAATACTGGCCTATACTTAATATGATGGCCAATATTCTCTAGTGCATGAAAATGGAGACTCACGTGAGCATCTAGATGAAAGGACCCCTCACCTACCATAGGTCAGAAAATTGGCCCGAGAGGAATATGGATTAATTGCACTTAATGGCCGTGTTAGGGGCGCTCCACATCGGCCATCACATGCTATAAATACAGCCATCAAATGCAGCTAATAATCCAGACTCACATCAGAGGGGCACTCAATACTCATTAAACCAGTTTTAGAACTTGATAGAACTACCACTTCAAACAACAAATTAACCAAACAAGTAGATTTGGTTTGAGATTGTTTCTGCAGTTGATACACAACATTTTTCAAAATGATTTTGCACCAAATATATAAGAGAAAAGATAGACGGACAGCTATTAAAGAAGAAACAAAAGATAATTACTGATAAAGAGGTCTTTTTTTCCTTTTATTTTGATCCTCTATGCTATGTTTGGTATTGTGGTAGTTTCACTTTATAGACTCAGCTTTATTTGTAGACAGGCAATTTCTACCCTACTTAATGGGTACCCACCCTTACTCACCCTCAAATTGTAATGGATTGGGTATCCACAAAAATTGCCCTTGATCCCTAACCGGTTTAGTTTTTCCACCTAATTTTCCAAATGGTTAAATCCACCATCGCATAAGTGAAATGTGATGTCCCTTTTAAGCAAAAAATGGTGTCGTAGGTTCAAGGTTCAAAGTGACATAAATACCAAATGTATCGGAAAGGCAATTTTAAGAGACGTATCGGGATACACTTTGGATACGCATGCATATCAGAAAAAAAATTAAGTTATCATATATACGCATGAAAACACTATAAATACTTCAATAACACTAAATATAAGACCTCAATGAGATATATATACATTAAATTAATATGTTTTAATGGTTTTATGAAGAAATAAATTGTAGTTAATTCTAATTTCATTAAAAAGCATATGCTTAACTATAATTTATAAATTAAAATTCTTGAATTTTATGGGATGGGAAAAACCCAACTCCCCTATCCAACCATAAAACATGCATTGGACAACTTCTAAGTGAAAATATAATTAATAATTATTTATTATTTAAATAATTATTATTTATTTTTTATTTTCAAAAATTATAAAAAATAAAAAATATAAATAAACATTATACAAATATATTAAAAAATAGCTATTAAAGAAGAAGTTTCAATTGCTCTATGGATATGATAGATAAATTCATAGATCTAAAACATATTAAGTCTTTATACGTAGAGAAAAAAATTACATTTTCAATTTTTTTGTTAATTTATATTTTCCCCAAATATCTTCATGAAATTTCCATAGATTTACTCATAACACAAAAAAATTGTGATTTTGAATGTAAAAAATGTAGATCATGAACATAGATTTAAACATTCGAGAAAAAAAAAAGAAATCACAACATCTTATAAAAAATGGAAAATAGACATATATTTTTGCCATATTTTTTTAAAGTTTGAAATATCTTTAAAAAATAATAATTCATGCTTGTTTCTTACAAATTTTTGTATATCTAGCACTCTAGGAATGAAGTATGGATTTTTAAAGTCATTTGGGGGGTGAAAGAATGCTTATTTCCCCAGTTTTTTATTGCATCTTTTTCGTAGCTCATCGGTCAATACGCCCCTAATATGCTCTGATATGGTGGAAAAAAGACAATACTGTCAATTTTTCACCAAAGCTCGTATTGGACTTTTAAAGATACAATATGATACACCTTGTATCGAGCATATCGTATAGAAATTTGAAACCTTGGGTAGGCTATTGGTGAAGATACTTATATACAAGGGGAAGCATTTGAATCCTCCTTTACTTGTTTATATGTTTTCTACATGTTTTAATCAATTAATTGGAAATTTTGATACTTGTTCATGTTATTTTACTTGTTTATTGCTTATACAAAAAAAATAAATAATAGAAAATCAGGTATAGGTTCAATACCAAACTTGGCAACCTGACATGCCCCACCCTCAAATGTAGGGGGTGAGCAAATGGTTCATTTGGTTAAATACTAAATTGAATAAATCAAAATTTTAAATGCAAAATTAAACTGAAACCAAAATTTTTGGCTCAGTTTTTAGTTAAAACGAAATTTCATCACTACATATATAATTCAGTTTCTTGGTTAACCAAATTTTTTTGTTCGGTTTTTTCGTTTTAACCAAACAATGCTCGCCCCTACTCAAATGCAGGGAGAGTTTTGCATATTCATGTATGGGAAAGGTTTGAATACTAAAAATCCAACCCATTATGCGTTAGGAGGTCTAGGGAGGATGGTAGGGTTTGGAATTTATAGAACCCACCTTGTTGTCATCCCTATTTATTTGTTTTATCTTGAGACTAAATATGAAGTGGATGTGGATGTTTTTGTATTAGGTAAAATGTAGGCATGTTTTAAAATGTTAATGAAAATTTTGAAAACATTTTCTATTAGAGATAAACCTATTCATCAACCTCGCCTAATAACTTAAGCTTTTAGGTTCAACATTTCCTTAAATTGGTATCAAAGCTTATTTGACCAAGTGTAGCTAGTATTTAATCCTCCTTAACCTAATTATACTTATAAATTTTAGCACAATGCATGGGTGGAGTTGTGCTTGTTCACGCTTAAAGCACAATAGGCTCTCACATGAGGGGGCATGTTAGAGAATAAAAACCTATTGGGGGACCTTATTTAACAACTTAAGCTTTTAGGTTGAATGATTCTTTGATATGGTATCAAAGCCTCTTAGATGAAGTGGTTGGTGTTTGATCCTTGTTGCCCCATTACAATTAATAAAATTTCAATATAAAGTATGAACGGGCCTGTGCTTGTCAACAATCAAACCTAATAAGCTTTCATGTGAAGGGACATGTTAAAAAATAAAAACATATTCAGAGACCTCACCTAATAGCTTAAGCTTTTAGGTTGAACAGTTAGTTGACATAGTATCAAAGCTTAATAAAGTGTCTTGTTTGATCGCATGTTAGAGAATAATTAATTAAATTTCAGAACAATGCATGGATGGGCTTGTACTTATCCACATTTCAAGTCTCAGAGGCTTTCATGTGAGGCTGCATTTTTGAGGATCAAGATCAATTCAGGGGTCACACCTAACAACTTTAAGCTTTCTAGTTGAATGGGTACTTGACACTCTCAGTTCCAAACAACACCATCGACACGTAGGGGTGGCAACGAGTCGAGCTTTTCACGAGCTGTTTGAGCCCGGCTAGTGAAAAGCTCGGTTTGGCTCAGCTTCAACTGAGCTCGAGCCCAATTCACTAGCTCAATTATGAAATTGGAATTGGAATGGACTATTCCAATTTCAACTGGTTGGTTGGACGAAATTGGAATCTCATTCCCATTCATAGTGGAATTGCATTCCCCCATTTGAGGGAATGGCCATTCCCTTCCCCTCCCTTTGGAATGAAATCTCATTTATGCTGATTTCAATTTTCATTCCTATTCCTGTCTAAACCAAACAAACCATGGAAAAATATCATTATGATTCTGGTTCCAAAAGATTTTGATTTTGATTCTGAGTGTGAACCAAACATACCCTAAGTGAAGCCATCTTTAAAGATAAGGGTTCATTTGATTCACAACCAAATTCGGAATTAAAATCCTTTGAAATTGGAACCGAAATGGTCTATTCCCATAGTCTATTTGATTGGGACAAGAATGAGAATGGAAATTGGAATCAATAGGAATGAGATTTCATCCTGAAAGAAGGGGCAAAAGATGGTATTCTGATTCCGTCCAGCCAAACAATTAAAATCGAAATAGCCCGTTCTAATTCCGATTCTAAACCCCTATTCCTGCAAACCAAACGGGACCTGAATATATTATGTTCTCGGATCTCTCTTAGCTACAAAACCATTTGGAGGCTCTTGAACATATAGGACCACAAACCTCAACTATGGTGTCAACGTGCCAAGCCAACTAGTGATCTACTTTGGCTTGGCTTGCTAAATACTCCAACTTAACACAAAGATTATTGAATCGAGTCAAGCTTGACTTGAGTTGAATAATTAGTTTAGTGGAGTCGAGTGTGAGTTTCATGATACCCGTCTTGAGTAGTTGGCGAGCCTAATCGAGCTTTTAATAGATATTATTTTTAATATTTTTTATTTATAATATAAGAAAATATTATTTTATATTAATTAATTTATAATATAAATAAATAAATTTATAATCACGCTTCATAATAAGTTTTTATTTATAATATTGATTTATTTATAATTTTAATAACACTTTATTTATAATAGATTCGAGCCAAGTCAAACTCGAGTAACTCAAGAGTATCGACTTGACTCGAGTTCAAATATGAAACTCAAAACGTAATCAAGATCATGTATAAAAAAAATCGAGTTTCGAACAGTCGAGCTCGAGCCTCCCAAAACTTGACTCAACTTGGCTTGATTACACCTCTAACCTCAACCTTAGTACTTCTACCACTCTCTTCTACAAATAAATAATAGAATGAAGGATTGTGATGGTGAGGATGAACCATCACCACAAAAAAATCTGACTGTTGGAACTTTGAATTATAGATTTGAATGTATGAATCGCACGTTAGTATATTTCTAACCTTGCATCTCTCTTCCGTAATTGGTATATTGAAAAATATAAATGAATTTTATTAGTAATTTCTCTTTCAAGAGATAAGAGAAGGGAGATATCTAAATATTTTTTCAAAACTACAATGAGGTTTTTGTTTGAATCAAAACATATGAAAGGCTTAATATGATTGTCAAAAAAACCCAGGGAGGTTTTTATATTTTACCCTATCACTTTAATAGATGTATAATGTATTAACAAGAAAGCCCATGCTTTAAGAGATGGGGGTGCAAATGTAATTTAAATAATAATAACAATAACAATAATAATAATAATAATAGGCATTTATTAACATTTTAATTTGATATTAAATCGTATTTACTTTTTGATGTTGCGCGTCTAGTTGTTCCCTGCTGGAGGTGATCTAACTTCTAGGTGGACGGCGAACAGTTGATCTACAAGAGGATCAAAGAACCCGGGGTTGGTAGCCCGGCGAGGTCGCTCCGATGCTTAAGTCAGTATACTGGTTGCGAGCTAAAAAATAGCTTAAGAATGCAGAGAGCTAGAGAGCATATAAATCATGCGTACCTTGAACCACTGGGGGTGGAGCCTTTATATAATGGAGTCCTTGCGGGTTTTATGGATCAGTTCCGAGATCATCGTCACGATTGGATCCGTTTCCATGTAAATTGGAAGATAATGCTGCCAACCGATAAGGTTCATCAATTTTGCCCTAATCGGGCGGGGAGATAATGCTAGCTGTTACACGACGTGATCTCGTGAGGCCCGGGATCCGTTGGAGGGGTTTTCGGGATCACCACGTAGTGATGTGTCAGTATCCCCGAACTGATGTCTTTAAGTCCCGAACTGGGTTGAATGTCGAAGTGCCTTGGCATAGAGATGTTCTTGTTGTGATCTGGTACCGAGTCGATCTCGTCTCGAGGTGAGCTTGTCCCGAGGTCATTTTAGCTCGGGGTGGTTGGGTACCTGAGCTCGATCTGCTGCGGACTAGTTACATTAAGCTGAGTTGTCATCTCTTGGTTAGGTCATGTCCACGTGTCCCCTCTTTACTAAGTCGGGCCAAATCACCCTTCATCAATTGCCCCCCACTCCCCGAGCCAGGGTTCCGACCTAGTGTGGGGAGTTCATGACAAGACTAGTGGATTTGGCCCGAGGTCCGGGCGACTTATTGGGCGAATCGTTGGTCGGACCTGTTCGGCTATCCAGCTCAACCAGGAGTAACCCAGGTCGCGTCTGGTTTACGCGCAGACGTCACGCGATCTATAAACTCCGCGGATGTCAAAAAATGCGCTAAATCAATTTCAAACTCGGTGTCGCGCAACCGGTTTTCCTAGGAGCCGTTGGATTGCTTTAATCTTAACCGTTGATTTTTGAACATACCGGCTATAAATAGGGGGCCCGAAACTCATTTGCTTCTCCACAAATTCACAAATCTTCGTTCTGAGGTCGCGTACAAGCTTCTTAGTTCGGTCTCTCTAGTCCGGTGTCTTCTTTCAGTTTGGTCTTTCTTTGGTGAGTCTTCCCTAGCTCTCATTTTTTTATTTGTCTTTTCTTCGTAATGTCTAGTTTTAGTTTTGATAGTATTTTAGATGAACGCAGTGATTCCACAGGAGCCAAGGTGGGTACCTTGGCTCAAGTCGTAGATCGCTTCACCGAAGAAGTTACTTCAGGTCAAGGAGCGGTCCACGGTCCTCCCGAGGTGGAATCACCCCGGGAGGCGCGAGAGGCAATAGGTGGTCTGGCATCCACCTTGCATCAAGGTTGGCAGCCAAACATCTTTGGTCCATCGATGATGACAGCGGACAGGCTACAGACCTTAGTAGCTTAGTATAGGCTTTCGAGCGATCTTGTATATAGCCTTCCTTCGGGTAATTTTCCCTAGGAGCATGGTCACGATGAGATCGTGATCTTCGAGGAACATCTCGCAGCTGGCATTCGTCTCCCACTTCACCCCTTGATCGTAGAGATCATAAAGCTCTTCAATATCACCATAGATCAGTTACACCCAAACTCCATTCGTAACGTAGTAGAAACCATCTCGCTCTTCCATGATTATAACCCGCCCCTTGACCTCGACATTTTCTCTTCCATCCTTTCAATAAAAAAGAATTCTTCCTGTGTTCTACTCGAGCACAGGCGGACTTACTACTTGTCCCCACGTCCGGGCTACAAGCTTTTACACGAACTCCCAAACAGGGTCCCGGCCTGGAAAAGGGGCTACTTTTTAGTTCGTAACACTGAGGGGTGGCCTTTCCCGACCCACTGGAGGGCGGCCATCCAAGATCCCGGTGTCAGGATGGACTTGAAGACAAGGGAAGCGCTCCAGTCCTAGGCGGAGCACGGTCTCAAGTTCGCGAACTATGTGACCAAAGACAAGCTCGTGTAGGCCGGTCTGAGTCCTAGTAGGTTGTTACTTTTGTGTTGCTTTCGTTTTATTTTGTTGTTATTTCTGACTTTTTGCTTTTGTTACAGCAACCATGAAGCTTCCTGCGAACGAGCTCCTCGGACGGATGAAGGGGAAGAAAAAGCGAGTTGCCAAAAGGCCTCGCGTTGAGTCTTCGCAGGCTAACGTCCCTGAGCCCGAGCAGCCCTCTACTGCGCAACCTCCAGGGATCGATCTGATTGAGGAGGAACCAAGAAGGATCTCCCCGCCCCACGCACCTGAGGAGGCAACATCTTCGGAGCTCGCCCCTACTGTTGTCACTTCTTCAGGCAACGAGGGGGCAGTTCAGAGCATCCAAACTTCGAAGTGCAGCCTCCTCAAGAGCAAGAGCACGGTATACGCCGAGGAGGTTGCCAACTGGGCCGAGCTGTCGGTCGCTCAACTCAGAGCTCGAGCGGCTACTCACTGTATGGTGGTAAGTTGCCTTTACTTCTTCAATTTTGTACTTTGAGAACTTTTCTTGTACTAATTGCTATTCTTCTCTTGGCAGGTGAACTCTGTTGTGCATGCTTTGACATACCAGTCTGAACTGCACCTGAAGCGAGCTATTGCAGCAGAGTCCTCATTTCGCGAAGCTCACGCTGAGTTGAATCTGGCCCGTAATGAAATATGCCAGTTGAAGAATGATGCAAGGGCTCAGAAGGAGCTAATATCATTGCTGATGTCCGAGAAGGAGGAGCTCGCGAGGGAGAAAGCGGGAGGTGGAGAACCTCGAGGCCCACGTCAAGGAGCGAATTGAAATACTCCTCCAAACAGTGGAGGAGGCCAAGGCAAAAGACGTCGAGGAATACAAGACCTCGGAGGAGTTCCATGGAGAGCTGATTTAGGCGGGGACGGAAGGCTACCGTAAGGGCTTTAAGCTTAGCAGGTGGCTGACCCGACGTGAATTTCCGCAGCTCGATCTAAACGCCATCACCACCTCAAGGTTACAAATGAGATGGATGTCGAAGCTACTGAAGATCTAGACTCTGAGGTGGAAAGTGACAGCGAGATGCTCATCGACATCGAAGAGACCGGTGCCAATGAGAGGGTGAACCTTCCTGCCGAAGCCTCGAGCAAGGGAGAAGAGTGCCCAAATGAATAGACTCCATATTGTATACCCCAGGCCTGTGAGCTCGATCTATAGTAATCTTTACTTTTTTTTTTTTGTAACAAACTCCTCATATTAATGAAATACACTTTTTGTCAAATAAATGTGCAAATAATTCCCTAAGTGGTGGACTAACCAAATAGGTATAGTAGGTTACCCTGAACCATCGGGCTACCGAGCTGGACTACCAGTAGGGGTAACTTCGCATGATGTACGCCGAGGTGCGTGGACATTGTAGGGCACATACCCGACCTGTCTACGCGCGGGATACTTGGTAATGTTAGTTGTCCATTTGTTGGGGTTCAACATTTTCATTATATGCCGAGGTGGGCT
The DNA here is from genome assembly GCF_000365185.1 of Nelumbo nucifera. The sequence goes on from NW_010729074.1 coordinate 13,820,244, forward strand.
AGACATCGTAAGGTTTATACTCGAGCTGTCTATACCTTAGACATGAGATGAGTTGCCTATGCCAAAGACGCGATTAGGTCTTGTCTGCCCATGTCGAAGAGGCGACTGGGACTTGTATGCCCATGCCGAGGAGGCGACTAGGACTTATGTGGTGTGGAGGTATTTTGTCAGCTCGGTACCTTAGCCCTTAGGCTTTGGGAGCGACTCACAGTCCACTCTCCTTACCCTTGGTTTTGCCCATGCCGAAGAGGCGACTGGGTCTTATGTGGTGCCGAGGTCTTTTTTCAGCTCGGCACTTTAGTCCTTGGACTTCTGGGAGTGACTCGCTGTCCTCTCTCCAGTTCGGCGATCATAGATAGTATCGTCTCAGGTTGCCGATGTTCCATGCTCGAGGTACTTGTTTTCCTTCCAAAGTCTCGAGCTCGTACGTACCTTCCCCGAGTGCCCGTCTTACTCGGTATGGACCTTCCCAGTTCGGTCTGAGCTTACCGATACCGGGCTCAGGTACCATAACTTTCCTAAGAACCAGGTGGCCGACACGGAAGTGTCGTTTCTTGACCCGAGCGTTATAGTACCGAGCCACCCTTTGCTGGTAGGCTGTAGTCCGAATGTATGCTAGGTCCCGTACTTCTTCCACCAGGTTGAGGTTGGTACGGAGCTCGTCGTCGTTTCCTTCCTCATTGTAGGCTTCCAAGCATAGCATAGGCACCTCGATCTCTACTGGGATCACCGCTTCTGTGTCGTAGGTGAGGTTGAAAGGGGTCTCACCCGTGGCGGTCTTAACGGTAGTTCGGTAGGCCCATAACACACTAGGCAGCTCGTCTACCCATAGTACTTTAGCTCGGGCTAAGCGAGCTTTCAATCCACGTAGTATGGCTCTGTTTGTGACCTCTGCTTGCCCGTTTGCCTGAGGATGTGCCACCGAGGTGAAGTTCTGTTGTATCCCCATCTCGGAACACCAATTCTGGAACTTGATGTCCTCGAACTGCTTTCCGTTGTCGGAGATAAGTACCCGAGGTAGCCGGAAGTGACACACTATATTCCTCCAAAAGAAATTTTGTATGTTGCGGGTTGTGATTGTTGTTAGGGGTTCCGCCTCCACCCACTTCGTGAAGTAGTCCACTGCTACCACCAGGAATCTCCTCTGTCCTGTCGCTGGCGGGAAAGGGCCAAGAATGTCGATTCCCCACTATGCGGAGGGCCACAGGATGGTGAGATATTTGAGGTCGGCAGTAGGTTGGTGGTGGATGTTGGCATGCCTTTGACACTGATCGCAGTTCTTGACGAGCTCGAGTGTGTCTGTCTTCCTTATGGGCCAATAATACCCCTGTCACAATGCTTTCTAGGCGAGAGCTCTACCCCCCAAGTGACACTTCTTGCTGGGGAGGCTTTCTTGAGACCCCCTGTCGCAACGCTTTCGATGGTGTCGTTGAAGTGTTTTATGTAGTTTCGGATTGACTCCCCTTCTCTTTGGACTATGCTGAGGAGTTTTTCTTGAGACCTCAGACACTTCTTGCTGGTGATGAAATGCGAGATGAACATCTGCACGAACTGCGCCCAACTTTTGATCGCCGTTGGAGCGAGATTTCTGTACCATGTGCGAGCTACCCCTTTGAATGTCGTGGAGAAGGCTACACACATGCAGGACTCATCAGCCCCAACTAGATGCATCTGGGACTGGAATGAGTCCACGTGATCATTTGGATCGAACAATTCATCATACTTGTCCAGGAGCTACCCCTTCGGCATTGGGTTTGCCAGGAGCTCGGAGGACAAAGGGGATGACCCAAAGAGGAGGGGAGTGGTCTTTGTGGCTTCTAAACTCGCCTCCTCTTTACCTTTTAGCTACTCAGGTTGGCGAGGACCGGCGAGCTGGCTTGGAACTGTTGTTCGGCGTGCCTTACGACGCCTTCTTTGTTGCTTCTTGACCGGCTCCGCATTGGTGCTGCTGACCTCTGTGTGGTCGGGTATCGTCCTGGCACGGAGTGTCTCGGACTGCTGATGCTGGCTGCCGTGAATGGAAGGGCCTCGCCTAGAGTCCGCGGCCAGAAGCCCGAACCGGTTCCCTGCAAGCGAACCTTCATGATGCGAGGGTCAGGGTGAAATGGCTATGGTGAGCTGAGTATCTCCCGATTTGTTCACGTTCTGCGAAGCGGGAGGAGTGACTTGTCTGTCCCTCCTGCTGCGGGACGAGATCTGGCTCCCAAGAGAATGTGGAACCTGGGAAGTCTCTCCCCGTCTAGGAGGGCGAGTGTTCTGACGGCGGGACTGATTCTGTTGCATTGTCGGGTGCCGAGGTGGAACCGACTGCTGATTCTGCTGCAACGGAGGGAACTGTTGCTGGTACTGTTGCTAATAGAACTGATGAAGTACTTGCTGTTGGTATAACTAATACTGTTGGACCTACTGCATTTGGACCTGAATGGCCTGAATACAGTGTACCAGGTCGTCAAGTTGGGACTGTCCGGCTCCAGGGGGAACTACAGATGGTTCAGCGAAAGTCGCACCGACTACAGGAGGGAGTGGCACGTTCACTTACGTGGTTGCTTGGGTCACGGTCAGCGTTGGTCCCCCAGCCGCGGTAAGCGGGATGGTGAACTAACCGATGCAGACAGAAGGGAACTGAGGCTGCCCCCCGGAGACGTTCATCTCGTTGTTTTGTCCGGCGTTACTAGAGGAAGCCATAGATTTGATTCTATTATTGATGGTGGAGAAAGGATTTTTGTTGTGTTTCCCACAGACGGCTTCAAATTATGCTGCGCGATCTAGTTGCTCCCTACTGGAGGTGATCTGGCTTCCAGGTGGACGGCGAACAGTTGATCTACAAGAGGATCAAAGAATTTGGGGTTGCTAGCCCGGTGAGGTCGCTTTGATGCTTAAGTCAGTATACTGGTTGCGAGCTAAAAAATAGCTTAAGAATGCAGAGAGCTAGAGAGCATATAAATCACGCGTACTTTGAACCACCGGGGGTGGAGCCTTTATATAATGGAGTCCTTGCGGGTTTTATGGATCAGTTCCGAGATCATCGTCACAATTGGATCCGTTTCCATGTAAATTGGAAGATAATGCTGCCAACCGATAAGGTTCATCAATTCCGCCCTAATCGGGCGGGGAGATAATGCTAGTTGTTACACGGTGTGATCTCGTGAGGCCCGGGATCCGTTAGAGGGGTTTTCGGGATCACCACGTAGTAACGTGTCGGTATCCCCAAACTGATGTCTTTAAGTCTCAAACTGGGTTGAATGCCGAAGTGCCTTGGCATCGAGATGTTCTTGTTGTGATCTGGTACCGAGTCGATCTCGTCTCGAGGTGAGCTTGTCCCGAGGTCATTTTAGCTCGGGGTGGTTGGGTACCCGAGCTCGATCTGCTGCAGACTGGTTACGTTAAGCTGAGTTATCATCTCTTGGTCAGGTCATGTCCACATGTCCCCTCTTTACTAGGTTGGACCAAATCACCCTTCGTCACTTTTCATGAATGTATACATATTATTCGGGATTTTTTAATTGGGTTAATATTACCTAATAGAATGACCGAAATCCTATTGGAAATCGGACCAAATCATAATATATCGGTTTGGTCTAATTTGATTTATGTGTTAAAATAGTTTTGATTTGATCTGAAAATATTTACTGATTTGGTAAAAAAATCTTGTCCAAATCAAACCAAACCAAATGGTAAATGCCCTTAATTGAAAGTAATTCGGTAAAACATAGATTTTTTCTTCATGGTAAAACATAGGTTTTAGCTTTTACATATATTAGCGGAATCCAAAAATGATGTTAATTCTGGGAATCAAGGACCGGAAATCTGATCCAAGTCATAAGACCGTGATTGTTTTGATAGAAAATGAAATCAGTTGAGAGAAATTCCTTGTATATTAAAAAAAAAAAAATTACTTAAACCGTTAAACGGTGGGCTTTTTTATATCGGCTCCTCGGTTCGGGAACAGAAGTGAAGGCTTTAGTTTGGGCCGTTGAATTAGAACTCGATCCAGTAAAAAATGCGTCATCACAAGGCCACCGACGGTTTTTGTTTTAAATTCTTCAGACGAACTTCGAACAAATTACCATCATATCATGTGAGTTGTTGACCCAAAGCGTGAGATTTGATCTCTATGGGCGCGTGGGATATGGCTATTGGCCACCGACCTCGATCTACCATACGGATATAGGCGTGGTGGATGGAATCATTTGGGATCGCCATATCGGCCCTCAGCGGCTAGATTTTGATCATCTAACATGACGATTGATGATTAAGGCAATATCATAACAGTTATCATTAACTCCGAGTGCGAAATTGGACAACTCGGATCTTGCCGCGTATGAATACAAAACGCGAAAACCAAATGGGGAACAGCTTTTGTTCGCGTTGGTTATAGACTTGTAGTCTCATTTTCGCTGCCGCGGGGCCATTCATCAGCCCTTCTTTTCAATTTTCAGCTATCTTTCTCTCCTCTCCCTCTCTCTCTACTCTGCTAGTGTGTGACGACTGAAGAGTGTCTGTGTAAGCAGATCGATCTGCAGAAATGGAAATCTTCTATTACCTTATCTTTGGGTGTCTATCGCTGGTGGTCGCCGCCCTAGAGTTCAGCAAGACCACCAAAGATCGCATCAACACATCTTCTGCTTTTAATTCCTTCAAGAACAACTACCTTGTCGTCTACTCTCTCATGATGGGTAAGCTAGATCTGGCGTTTCCACTTCCTATTTCCATTTGGGATCTTGAAAATACCTGGTAAAATTAGCGAAATTTCCCATTTCTGTTATGTTTTCTGACGTGGTTGGATCCCGCTATTCCTGTTTTGCGCAAATTAATAGTTGAGGCTAATGCCTGGCTCCTGTTGGGATCTGTGGTTTGAATCTCCTCCCAATTACCTGGTTTCGATTTCTCTTTGGTTTCCATGCCGGATTCACTGGGAGTTGGGGTTTTAGGATCGCTTTTTCAGTGTTCCAGATGCGGGATCTTGTTTGCTGTGCTTTCCCCTGTTCCGGGTGCGGAAATGACTTCTTTGGCTTTGCAGAGAGCCTTTTCGTTTAACTCGCCATTTGTTTTATGTTTTCATTGCTTTTCTCTCTGGTTTTAATCTAATGATAACATTGTCTGATCATAATGTGGACCTAGTCGTCTTGATTTTCCAGATCTTACAAGTTTAATTCTTTCTTCTTCTTCCTCTTGACCATAACTGATTTTGTAGATCAGCTTATTTTGCCTTTTCAATGAATAACCTCAACAAACTTACTTTGTAAAATCAAAACAACTAGGAGATCTAATATGCCCAGAACATTATTAAAGCATTCTCTAAATCTTGAAGGACGAACCATCTGGGTTGGATTGTTTTCTTAGATTCTAACTTGTTATTGTTCATCCGCCAATAGCTGGGGATTGGCTGCAGGGTCCCTATGTATACTTCCTCTATAGCCAGTATGGTTTTGATAAGGGGGATATTGGAAGGCTCTTTATAGCTGGTTTTGGATCCTCAATGTTATTTGGGACAATTGTCGGATCTTTGGCAGATAAACAGTAAGTTTTCTTTCTAAATTTGATTCAACGATCATTCTGGTGATTGCATTATCTTCCTTGTTTCTGATAATTTTGTGTACAAAATTCAGGGGTCGGAAGAGGGCTTGTGTTACTTACTGCATAACCTACATCCTGAGCTGCTTCACCAAGCATTCTCCTCTGTACAAGGTCCTAATGTTGGGACGCATATTGGGAGGAATTGCCACTTCTCTCCTGTTTTCAGCCTTTGAATCATGGCTTGTTGCAGAACACAACAAGGTAAGTTTGCAATTCTTCCTTCCACTTGTGAAATTAGAGCAATGATTCATTCATCAGGTTCTTTAATTGTCAAAGCAAGGAAGGTTCCCTCTGGCTAGATGCTATTGTTTGTACTGCATTATCTCTGTATAGACTTTAGACTTTGGAGGAGGTAAGGGGAATTCCTGATGTAAAATTCCCTCAATGCCTACCTGACATGTACATGGGATTCCCCTTCGTGAATTGTCTCCCTCATTGTGGTTTCTTATCATTTTGTTTTCTTCCTTGTGATGTACAGAGGGGCTTTGATCAGCAATGGCTGTCCTTGACATTTTCCAAGGCTATCTTTCTTGGCAATGGCTTAATTGCCATTGTTTCTGGGTTGTTTGCAAATGTGCTGGCTGACACTCTTGGCTTTGGCCCAGTTGCCCCTTTTGATGCTGCTGCATGTTTTCTTGCAATTGGGGTGGTCATTATCCTATCATCGTGGAGTGAAAACTATGGAGATCCTTCAGAGAGCAAGGACCTACTTACCCAGTTCAAGGGTGCTGCTGTAGCCATTGCTTCCGGTGAATCTCTAACTTAAGTTTAGTTTGTGTGTCTTGAGCATTATTGTTCTTACATGAAATATTATCTAAAACTACCTATTTGGGCATGTCATAAAGACATCTATGCACTCCACATTTCTAATGCATGGCACTAGGGGATTGGACTCCGTCTGATGAGTTCTCTTGCGAGATCTTTCAGGTGGACATGATATTCAGTTTGTGTCTGCTCTTTTTTCTCTATATGTCAGGTCCCTAGGATTTTTTCTTTTTTTTCTTGTTTTTTTAGTCGGGATTGCTATAATATTTTCATGTGGGTTCAGATGAGAAGATTGCTTTGCTGGGTGCGATACAGTCCCTGTTTGAAGGTTCGATGTACACTTTTGTGTTCCTCTGGACACCTGCATTGAGCCCAAATGATGAGGAAATACCCCATGGTTTCATATTTGCGACATTCATGTTGGCTTCAATGTTGGGTAGCTCCGTTGCATCTCGTCTCATGGCCCGTGCATCCCTCAAAGTCGAGAGCTACATGCAGATTGTTTTTGTGCTTTCATCCTTCTCTTTAATGCTTCCAGTTGTCACAATTGTATGTAGTTCTTATTTGTTGATTCCCTTTTCCAAAAGCCTTTATCTGGTTATTCAATTTTTATCAAAGTAAAGATGGTTTTCTCTAACTTTGACTGCTAACCTGAACAGTTCTTGGCACAACCTTCTAAGGAGAAAGGTGGAAGCATCTCATTTGCAGGGAGTATCCAGCTCTTTGGGTTCTGTACTTTTGAGGCCTGTGTGGGGATATTCTGGCCATCAATCATGAAGATGAGGTCCCAGTACATTCCTGAGGAAGCTAGAAGCACTATCATGAACTTCTTCCGCATTCCTCTCAACATCTTTGTCTGTATTGTGCTCTACAATGTAAGTAGGTCATTAAATGTTGGAAGCTAGTCAAAATTGACATCATCACTACTATTTCCATTTTGAATAACACTTTCTTTGCTTGTTATGAAGGTTAATGCTTTCCCCATCACCGTTATGTTTGGCATGTGTTCAATCTTCCTTTTCATGGCAGCAATCTTGCAGAGGCGGCTCATGGTAGTTGCAGAAAGCTACAAGTCAAGTAAGTTAAACTAAAGAATTAGTACTTGGTGTCAGAATATTCATGTAAAGTTCTAATGACTTAACTCAGCTTGGCTCTGGCTACAATTGGTCACCTAGGAGAAAGTTAAACCTATAGAAGTTGCTTTACCACTTTAACATAAGACTTGTTATTAGGCAAGGTTTTTGCAACTGTGCCCCCCACGTTTATCATGCATTTACTCCTCCTGTTTCCAATTTTGCATATCCCCCTATATCCAACAAACACTGCATTCATACGTTTTCATTTTCTCAACTTTTCCATTTATTTGCATTGAGTTTTAAATAGGAAAAACATGTGCATGTAAAGATTTCTTAGTTAAAGTAAAAACTGAAGGAAATATATATTCCAAATGCAGGTGAATTAAGGGCAATTTTGTCACTTTATGATTTAAACTAATGGTTTTAAGTTGCTTAAAAGGGGAAGGGATGCAAACAATACGTAAAAATGCAAATAAGAAAACATGGGGGCATAGCTGCGGATAGACTTCTATTTAATTTAATGGGTTTTGTCTGGGAGATGTTTTTTCAGTCTCATAGTTTTTTAGGTTTTTATCTAATTAAAGATGGATGATTCATGTGCTATGTTCTTAATCTGTTTCTTTTTCGTATCTCCTTGTTTTTGCAGAGCCACAAGATTGGACGCCAATGACAATGAGAGAGAGGAACTCAGAGGCAGAACCATTAAACATATGATTTCGAGTTAATATTTGATGGAACCACTAGTTTGGAAAAGTTTATGAAGAAAAGGAAAACCCTTTTCTGTCCATGAAAATTTCCAGTTCTATTGTGGTTTGCTGCTGCAGAAAAATTCTATAGATAAGAGGAATCTGTAAGAAATTTCTTGATTTGTTGAAGAGAGGATAAGACCTTCAGCGAATAACCAGCTGCTGGAGGTCTAGGTTCAAAACAAAAGAGAAAAATGTGCATGAAGGAGTGGGGGCTGGGATTTCTTTAGCTCTTTAGAATGTCTTCGCTACAATATTTGGTGTAATTGTTAAGGAGTTTGCTTTTCAGTCATGTAATTTGATTGTTTCCTTAAAGTTCTAGAATTAATCTCTCCCCCTTTCATTCTGTTTTCGACATTTATTATTATTACAAAATTTTACGTGTTTTCTCTTCCTCGGTTGACGACATCCTCCCTGTTACATTATTAGATTCATTTGCTTATCGTCGTCAAGACAATTTGCACTTTCTATAACTCGGTGTTGTACACTTGTACAGGCAATAATGTAATGTTGCCAAACATAGGCAAAAATGAACCAGAGTGCAAATTTGCCATGAACCAGGATTTATACTCCATTTGCATCGTTTCTAAACACAGCCTAAATATTTGGAGAACCTTCTGACACATATGCATGGATTTAAAAGCCGTTGTCGACATGTGCGATCAAACTTTTCGACCTAGAAATGGTCATCTATCTGATTTTGTTTTCCTCTTTACCCATTCTAATTGGTTAGCAAACTATTGACCTGGATGGCCATGAAACTGAATTATTCGACTCAGACTAGTGTACAGTTTAATGAAAATATTTACATTTTTTAGGGAAAATTCCCGATTAGTACCCTGTACTTTGAGTCTAGTGTCACTTTAGTCCCTAAATTTTAAAATGCAAAAATTTAGTACCCGAACTTTCAAAACGTGTTAATTCAATACCTATCATTAATCAGCTGTTAAGTGGCATTTGAAAAGGAGGCAAATACCCTTCGAGTGTCATTTAATTCTCTTTATCAACCATTTAAACATTGACAAAATATGAACAGTCCCAAATCTGTCGCTTCTATTCAAGAAAGTTAGGGTCACCAAAATGCCCATCGAGACGTAACCCCAACTTTCTTAAATAGAAGAAGCAAGAATTTGGGACTGTTCATTTTTTGTCAATGTTTTGACTTTAGATGATTAATAAAGATAATTAAATGACACTCAAAGGACATTTGTCTCTTTTCAAATGCCACTTAACGACTGGTTAACGACAGATACTGGATTGACACGTTTTAAAAATTCAACTACTAAATAGTCGCATTTTAAAATTTGGGGACAAAAAATGACACTAGGCCCAAAGTATAGGGTACTAATTGAAAAATTTTTCTATTTCTTAATTAAAATAACAAAAATATAAATCAGAAAATTGAAAATCATATTGGATCAGAGAGAAGTAATTTTAAAATGCTCATTCTATATGTAGCATTTAGTGCTATTAAGTTTCAGATCTAAAACATAAAATTGATTTACTAGAAACAAAAATTGATTCAAAACGACAATAGATTAATAGTTATAGATCTTAAAATTACTGTAAAATAATAAAGAATGTAATAATCACACATGGATTTTGGAAAGGATGAGTTTATTCAACAAATTTAAGAGGCTTTGAAACTCCAACAAACATCTACTCTTTGTAGGGATGCAAATGGATCAGATCCATTTCAGATCACCCCCTAGCCAATCTGAGAAGATTTGATCTGATGTGTTATGTGTGTGTATGTGTTATTTATTTATTTTTTATAAAAACATGTATATATATGATAAAAATAATTAAAAATACTTGTAATTTTTGTTTTTTCTTTATTTAAATTGCTATATTTATTTTTTTCTTTTAATAATTTATTATTTTTTAAAGAAAATAAGTCAAATCAAATCATATCTGATAGGATTCGAATTTAGATCGAGTCCTATCAGATCTTTGGATCGGATCTGACATGAACAATGTTGGATTGGATTTGAATATATCCATATTCGGATCCGATCCGATCCGATCCATTTGCATCCCTAACCCTTTGTTCTCAGGAACATGTTCTTTGTTTGGACCTAGGGCTTGAACTTCTTCAACAGCCCAAATGGGAGCAATATTTTACCACAACTAAAAATTGCTAATAATAATTATAAGGTAGAGAGAACAAAAGAGGGTCATATGCTAAGAGAGTTGTACCATCTTAATGGCTCAAGTGCTCTCTTTAGAGTTTACATCTGCTACCCACAAAATGCGCCCCAAAAACGCCCCACATGCACATCTCAGTGTGCATTGGGAACATCTCTCATACTTATTGTTGGAAGAGATTCCCTATACAAATGGAATGTGCTGTGAGACGTTTTTGGGGTGCACTTTGTAAGGGGCAGATTTGAACTCCTCTTTTCATTACTTTGGGTTTTATATATAAACTGTTGGGTTTACTATAATGAACAGGAATTCCCCACAAATCTCTCTGGGATTAGCCTCCATTCGAATGAGTCTCAACCAATAACAACTATATAGACCAAGTTCAAAGAATAAAAAAAATCAAAACAGATTTTATTTTAGGAGAAGCTAATAATATATAATATATAAGAATTGAAAAAGGGTGTTGATATTGTAAACATAATAATTCACATAGAGCAAATACTCTATTAATCGTGTTTACATGAAGAAGAGGAAGATTCTGAAAACCATCAAGATTACACTCTTTATTTGAGCTTAGAGGTGTAAATCGGGTCGTTCTGCCATGCGGGCTGTGCTGGGTATATATATATTTTATATATAGTTATATAATATTATATATATTATAATTATATAATATATAATATATTAATAAAATAAATATTTTTTTAATTTTATTATACTAATTTATTTAATTATTGTATATTATACACAAAATTCATATAAAATTAAAATTTTAAGTTTTGTATGAATTTTTTTAAATAAATAAATTTGGCCCAATGCACAACCTAACCTGGCCCATGGCCCAGGCCAGTGGCCCGGCATGGCCCACTTTATACCTCTATCTGAGCCTAATGTTGGGCTGGTCGGATGTTGTGCAACTGCTTCAGAGAACACAGCAGCAATGGCACCAAAACCTACAGCCAGAAACTATCATGTCTCTGAACAAACTGAAAACCTCAAATAGGGATGCACCTTTTAAGGCCATGCTTGTCATGGGTATTAACAGTGTCCCAACCCTGATTTGCCAAGACTGCCCTCCTCTATTACCAAGTTCGCAAACACCATTGGGACATTTGAACATACCTTCTGGATTGAACTTGAGGGTTTTGTCTAAGAGGATTCTCTTGAGATGCAATCTCCTGGATATGTTGGTCTGTTGGGAGGAGTAACTGGTGATCAGGAGTGCCACTCACTTCAATGCAGCGGGCAGCAGCAGAAGAAAACAGTGGTGGCCCTAGATTTGGACAGGCTGGGCCTGGATATATAAAAGCTAAAATGAAATACACCTGAATCTTGATCTTAAAGACTAGTTCTGGCTGACCTCGGCCCAAATATTATCTTTTCTCCTTTGATAACTATGTTAGATAGTTTTAGTCAATCAATTATCTACTATATTCTTAAATAATGAAGGAACTGAGAAACATATAAACCAAGTAATAAAAAACCAAGCATCCATCAATGTCAGACTTGGAAGAAAATCCCATCTTCACCTGCTAGCCTACTTGCCAAACTCAAGAGACAACATGACAACTACTGCAAAAAGGATCCAACTACTTGAATTCATCTAAGGGAGTCTGGAGAAGTGCTATTGGGCTATTGATTGTTGAAATGAAATTAACTCCCAAGAATGTTTAACCTGGTATCCATCAATTAAACATTAAATGTGTATTTGACTATTCTCCCTCATAATCCTCCATCCAAATTCTTGTTTCATGCATCAGTACAAGTGCTATAACTAATCATGTGATATTAGATATTTCTTGTGTTACAAATATCATTTCTTTATTACTTTATTTATTTTTGGCATTCTCGATCAGGGGTGGGAGCAGAACAGGGTGCACGTGAGGTCCGCTTACCTTATCACTAAGAGCCTGTAGTATGTGGATTTGATCTCGTGCCTTCATTTTTGGGAAAGATGTCAAGTGATCAACACAATTACTTAAAGATATCAACTAAGAGAGGGTTAATTCGTTCGTGTGTTATCTGATTTGTTCCAGTGTTTATACGGAATCAAATCTCATAACTAGCACTTTGAAGAAAAAGAGATAAGGAGAAAGTAATTAATGATGCATAGCACCGAATACCAAAAAAAAACTACTTACAGATATCATTTCAAATATTGGAAAATAAGAGAAAGTTGGAAAAGATGAGAAAATGATGGCAGACCAAATTGTACACAGCAAAATATGAAAACTTACAAAGCTACAATTATGTAGAAACTAAAAACAGCAAAAAGAAGATTAATCCTTAAAATGAGGATTGTCAAATGCAGCCTTAGTTTCTTCAAACTTTTTATAGTGATGAAATCACAGATTGATCCATTGACGCATATGGTTGAACCATAGACCCTTCGACACGGAGGGAAAATTACTAATTAGTGCAACCATTGGATAATTGCCTATTTTTCGGAAGCCCCAAATTGAAATGAAAAGATGTTTAATACAATGATTTTCGATTGGAAGATGTGGCTGATGTCGGAAACATTGCCATCACGACTAAGCCCCAAATTGTAGCCATCACGACTAAGGCCCCGTTTTGAGTGCCCATTTGGGAGGACTTTTCACGCAAGTGATTTTTTTTTTGGGGGGGGAAACATTGTTCGGATTTTTACAAATACTACAGTGTCAATTTGGGCAATTAGTTATTTAGGCTGCGTTTGGAATCAGTGTAAATACATCAATAAAGATTTACACTGAACTATAAAAATGATCGTCATTTTTTTTAAAAATATGATGGGTGGAAGAGAGTAAATTTTTTTAAAAAATTGATGTAAGACTTTATACTTGATGAGGTTTTACATCCATTCATAATATAAAACTTCACTCAATCCAAACGTATGTAAAACTGAACCGGAATAAAGTTTTATGTTGATCATAATTATATGCTCCTTCTAAATGCCTACAAAACCGAATCGATATAAATTTTACATCGATTCTTAATTTACATCCTTCTAAATACAGCCATGTAATCTGTGATAAGAGGATCAATTATTTTCCGTATACCCCATTATTGTGGTGGCCACATTAAGGGATTTTTGCGATTCCATATCATCCACTGACTTATCCGTTCATCTTTATCGGAAAAATGACTTTCTGAAAAAACTATTTTTAATTACTTCTTCAAGGCTCGGTAAAAAGTACTAAAAACAGCTAAGCCCTCCCAAATGGGGTCTGAGAGTGCTAAAATTTTGCTTGAATTGCTTAGTCTAATCTACTAAGATGGTCCCACATCCCACCCAGCAAAGTCAAAAGTCAAAAGCAGAAACGTGAAAGGCCTCTCAATCTCAAACAGGCACGGAGTGTGAGAAAGAGAAACAGCCCATAGGCCCATAGCAGGAAAGGAGACAGAGTCACATGCATTAAAATGAATTTTTTTCCTCCGTCAAATGAGTTGTTCAGCAGCACCAATTATGTATCCACCTTTGATGACGGGATTTGCTCCTCACACTTGCGCGTCGCACATACACATTTATCGTGCATTTGGAACATCTCTCGTAAATAATAATTTATAATTACGAAAGATGTTTTCGATACATGCGTGTGAGGCGCCCTCTGTGAGGAGCAGATCCGATCTCCCATCTTTGACACCCATGTGGCATGTGCATCCCCATGGGCCCTGTCCAACTCTCCCATGTGCAGTTGGAGAGAGAAACAATCCAGTCCTCCCTGCAACCCTCTACAAACAACAAATTTCGCAAGCTGTCTTCTGTGGATCATCTGTATATACATCGGTCCTTTTAGCCATCTGGAACCGCGTATGGATGACGTGGCTAATACACAGAGATCAGATCACTTTTTGCATTTGCCGCGCGTACAATAAGAAAAAGGTCGCTGATGAGCTGAGAAGAGATCCCTCGCCCGTAAGGGGGCGCCCTTTGAACCATTAGATTATGTGTTTTTTACTGTAAAGCAAATTCGAATCTGATTGCAGAAAAGCGCCCCTTCAAGGCTTAAGGTTAGCACGGGTGACGAAGCCCTTATTAGCTGCAACAGAACTAGCAATCGATCCAAATCTGAGACGTCTTTCTGTGCTTCTGGCTCCAATAAAATTTCATCTCTCTTGGGGATCGAAAGCAATAAAATTTCCTTCCTTTCTCATAAATCTGAAGACAAGACTAGCGAGAGAGATGGCTAATTTTAGGAGTACAAGATGCCAACTTTTCTGTGCATTTCAGTTGCTTTTGTTGCTGCAAACCCAAGTCACTTGCTACCGATACAAGGTGGGAGACTTGGATGCTTGGGGAGTACCCACTTCAGCAAATCGTCATGTCTACACCAACTGGTCCAACAAACATCAGTTTAGAGCTGGAGACTCTCTCTGTAAGTTTTTCTCTCTGCAACTTCTTTTTTCTATTTCCTTTCCCAATCTCTATTTTCACTTTCTCGTCCCATCTCATCATCCATGACTTCTATCTCATTTCTCCCTGCAGGGTTCCTCTACCCACCTAGTCAAGATTCTGTGATTCAAGTAACAGAGGAAGCCTTCAATACCTGCAATCTCAAAGATCCCATCTTGTACATGAACGATGGAAACTCGCTATTTAATATAACTTCTCCGGGTAAACTGTACTTCACCAGTGGAGTACCCGGGCACTGCGAGAAATTGCAGAAGCTCGAAATTTCCGTGCTTTTCGCAAATGGATCTGCATTGCCTCCCAGTTACGACACAAGTGCATTGCCTGCAACCTCTCCTGCTTATCCTACAGTCTTTGGATCTATCCCAGCAGCTTCTTCTGCGGCATTGCCATTGCAAAGCTTTTCTGCCTCCATTGCAGCTGGCGTCGGATTGGCGATTGCATTAATCTGTGGCGGCATGTAGAGAGGGGAAATACTTGAGAGTCAAGTCAATCAAGGATACCCAGATCTGATTGTGCAATCTGAGTTCTTATTACTCTGAAGATGAGAAAAAAATGAGAATGGTATATCTCCTTTTTGTTTCTCTTTCCGACCGTATTCTTTTTCTAGTACTGTATATTATCAACGGAAGTGCTGAAAACTTCCTTAGGTTGTCTGTTTGTAAGGGATTTCAATTCTCATTATTCTTTCAAAAGCTCTAGTTCTAAGGGAATAATAAGATGTTCTTTCTGGGAGTCTATGAGATGGTACCTTGTTTTTCTTTCTCACTTCCATTTTTCTCTAACACCGGTTGCAACTACAAGGAATGACTCTCTTACACAGTTACACCACATTTTACATTTAACTACTATTCTAATTACTTTACCCAAAAATAAATAAAAATAAAAACTACTACTAACTCTATATCTATACTTGCATATAACATCAAATGTGACAAGAATGTGGATTGTCAACATGGATGAGAAATTATCAAATTGCTCATAGACCATTTTTATGATTTTTGGAGTGAAGACTTGCGAAATGAAAGTATGGTAATATTGGAGAGAAGTATTAGGATTTGATAGGTATAAGTGATGAATGAAAATAAAAATAAAATGCTAATAGTGGGGTGATGAAAATGGTGGTAAATAAGATTGGTTGTGGTAGAAACTAGAAAAGGTGCAAATAGAAATGATGGCAGAGAAGGTCAGGGTGAAGTGAGTGATGAGCTAGGTCGTGGTGTCATATGTTGGTGGCAATCATGGAGCTGATGAGGGTTCAGTGATGTTTAATGCCTTAGATTAAAAGATCTCTGTGGTAATTAATGATGAATTGGATTGAAAGATCTCTTTCCTTTTGAATTAATATATATATATATATATATAAAGGTTAAAACCAATATCTACTTGCACCTAAATAGTTCTAACAAATGGACACATGGTCACCTGTATTACACACTCCTCGTATGTCTTCTAAAGAGCTCTTCCTTGGTGGGTAAACCTTTGTCACATAGCTTTTACATGAATACTTGTAGGCTGAAGCATAATTTTGATTTTCAAATTGAAAGCCAGAGGGGGTTTCTCCCATCCACTTATTCATTTTGCATCAGAGTTCCGTAAACTGATTTCACAATGTTAGATCCATCGATAGTATTTTTCCATAGAAACTTTCTTTGCCGTCCATTCGACTAGGAAGGATGGCCAAGATGCAATCTTTTTCAGCTCCTTCAAATAGGGTTTTATCTCTATTCACATCCCATTATCTCTAGCCTTGCAAAAGCTGGCTTACTTTCATTCTTCCATGGCTCCCATCTATATCACTTATTCACTTCTGCCATGAGGGATTCCACTTGGTATCCACGCACTTGAAAGTTGAAAACCCAGGTTTGTTCTCCAGTCCCAACCTTTCGTATGAACTGATTTTTTATTTTTTTTCTATAGTTCTCAATATTTGTTCCCACCACAAGGATTGTGGTGGTAGATAAAATTTTAATACATCATTGGGGTGGCTGAGGTTATTAGATTAAGGTGGCATTTAATACGGTGTTGAAAAAAAAAATCTAGAATGGTGGGCTTTGTTCTTGAAATGAAAATCAGCATTTTTTCCTTGAACCATCCATAACTCTGGTGTAACTCCGGTGAGGTTAGGAATGGCAACGGGGCAGGGCATCCCCATCCTTGTGACCCCATTCTGTCCCTATCCCTGTTTCCACCAACGGGGATCCCCACTCGCCATCATTTTTTATGATGTCAAATTCATATTTTTACTTCATTCCCAAAAGTTAAAAATAAAATGGTTACGACTTACAGTTTTTATCAAAATAGATCTAAATATATTTAAGCTTATTCAGTCATATTTCTAAAAATATTGACACAAATTCATAATAAAAATGCAAATACTCAACATAAATCCCCAGTAACAAATATAATCACCAATTGGACCACGAGGAAATAAGAAATAAACATATCTACTCATAAGTATTAAGGATTTGAAAATAATATATCAAAGGTATTTTAGTAATTCTACTAAATGGGGATCCCTTGGAGTGAAAATTTCCCTATCGTCTTGCAGGGGGATAATCATCTTCACCAATGCAGGGATTGGAAAAATTGCCACCCCAAGTATGATTAGGTTATGCTTTTGAACCATTCTTCCCCTACAGGAAAGAGAATTAGAGATTAGAGAACTATCGAAAAGTGTGAAGAACAAAAAAGAATAGGGGTGAATAATACAAATCTATATACATCATCCGACTAACGTCTTATCTTACATTGGGTTTGGGAGAGAACTATAAAAATTCTGGTAAACAATTTTCACCATATTGTGTATAAAACTTGCCTATATATCTTTTGTTAGATCTGTCAATGGGTGATGTCTACCTGTCCAAAGCTGATTATTAATCAGTACCCATGATAGAACCACAACTGTCCCAATTATCAATCGGGACAATCAGGTCCGGTCCAATTAGACCCAATTATGCTTTAGATCAATAGCAACTTTATACTTGAATTCGTAAAATAGCGAATTATCTTATATAATACCTATGATTTTTTATATGAAATATAACAAAATTTAGAAGAAAACCAAGAGGCTTTCATACATTATTAACTATATATAATCAGCTCGGGTCTATCAGTTTGAAACAGCAACAACCAGTCCTCACCCAAAAACCACATAACCAGAACCAACATAATCGTTTCGTTTCTATGTAGCTCATGCCGCATTATTCTTTACACAATACAGTACCAAAAAAGTGCTCTCGACTTTCTTCACGACATCCATATGGGCATGAATCACAAACGTATTGTATGCTGTTAATATAGAAAATTGTCTACTCTCTGGAATCCATACCCATATACTAATTGAGTAGTAAGTGCAAGACATTAAGATACAGCAAGTATCGGCATTAGATCATTGATTAAATTATATGAAAACTGCAAAAAAACAAGATCCAGGACCTCCTGGAACCATGTCTGCTCAGTTGGTGCAATTCACTGGATGGACAGCTGTTAAGGTATTATGTCCTCAAAATCATCTCATTTCTGCTACAGAAATGGCCTGACAAACAGGCATATAACACACTGCTCTATTGGATATTTGAATAAGCTAGGAAAACAACAAAATTAACAACTGGAATCAGGTGACAAAACTATTGATATTATAAATACAAAAAATGGGTCATGATACAGTGAGCTCGACCACAATAGCATGACTTCTGATGCAAGGAACCAGGTGATGCAGTATTCTCTACGTCTCGAGGGAGCATATATCACCCGTTGGTGAGAAACATCCATGCATGTGTTGGTAAAAAGTTTTTGGTTATACGGAAATGGTGGCAATGAGTCGTGACACTGGATCCAGGTGGAGGTGGTGCAACATTCTCTGCATCCAAAGTGATCGTATCATCATCCCTTTATGAAACACGAGTATTGTCATTAATGACAGACATTGATGATACATTAACTTCCCATCTCAACGTCTGTGGGCATTTTCTCTTCAGAAACATAGGGCCCTGGGCCGGTGGTTTCTGCAAATTGAGCCGTCATCAGTTTTGAGTCCATTCCTCCGAATGGACTCCTCATTTGAGCAGCATTAGAATCTGTTTCCAAGGCAGACATCCTGGGAGGAGAAGGGGGTTGCACTTCCACATCTGGGTAAGCAGCTTTAAACCTTGCTCGCAGCCCTTCATCAACTAATCGTACTCCATGCAATTGATTACCAAGAGAGATCCACCTGACAATAAGAATACGCCTCAATGCCTGATTGAATTAAATAGGATAGAATTACATAATAACAACACTAACGAAAACCATTGGAGTAATAGTTACAAGTACTCAAATACAACAATGCACCCTACAGAAATGGTGACAAAAGATACCAAAAAAAAGATTAAAACCATCTTTATGCTGCCAGACCCAAGCCCGGATAAAGGAACCAGAAGGGGGTGCACCAGGTAGGCAGCTGGCACTAATACTTTTTGTCAAACTCTAATGAACATTGAACGGCATACCTATCTGAATGAATTGAACATATGAACTGGAACAGTAACACCAGTGAACTGGATTGAGAATGAGGCTAAAAGTTATGATCTATTTTATTTCTCTTGTTGTAACTATCATAATTTTGATCTAAGGTGTCTCCACTAATCTGTCTTGGTTAAAACCTGTTCTGCTAGCAGGCCAACTCTGTTTTAGTGTTAAATATATTCACGCCAAGATGAATGAGAATAGATTTCAATTAATCCTCAACTATAGCTTCACCATTTTAACTAATCAGTACCATATGAGTGGTCTCCTTGACCACAAAAGCTATTTAATGATCTATTTATCCAAATTATGAATCTTCTTTAGTTCATAGCCCATGCCTTCTGATCATCCAAAACAATCAATACTGGAGATTTTTTTATCAATAATCAATACTGAAGATGCCTAGTTTGCTTTTTTATACACTTCTATTTGATATGTATTCTGTTTTCAAACATTGCAACCACTAAACTAGCCTTCAACGTAATCTTCAACTAATGCAGCCATTTTGTTTTAAAAAGCAAACACAGCCTCAAGATTATTCTGTCAGATGGATTTTGGGCATCTTAGATCTCCAAATCTGGTTCCACCATAGACAGAAGTGTCACTCAAAATCAGGGCATCTATCCTGATGAAAACATAAATTTTTTTCTTACTCCAAGTCTCCAAATTACCTTAATCAATAGATTATAATGTCAAAATTCGGAAATCTCAAATTAAAAAGCAAAATATGTTAGCATACCCGGCATGGGTGTTGTGCATCCGCGCAAACAATTCCAACTTTCTTGTCCTTGGGCTTATCCTCTCCAGCATAGGGTACATCTGCAAAATGGCATGTGCAACACTTAAGTTTACATGTAATAAGTCTAGGGTCCAAGACTCTTTACAATATCAATAGTACTTTGATTAAAAAACAATTGCAAAAGTTGATAGTCAGTAATATAATAATCAGTGTGTTACCATGTGATAGAACGCAGAGATAGAAGTGAGAAGACTACTAAATAATAAGAAGGTATGGAATGAGAAGAGAACAAAGAACCTATTCATATTACCTCATCTGGTTTGCGGCTGGTCTCTCGAACCTCAGCAACAATAACATCTGTATCAATATTCCTGTTCACTTCTGGATTTCCCTTTAACCCAACAAGACAATGTTCCTTACTGTGATTGAGCCAATGGCCTGTGCGCCCTGTTCTGATAATTCTCTGAAGCTGATTGGTCTTCACCCAAATGAGCTCCTCAACACGCTTGTATCCCCAAAGTTCTAAGCTGATAAAAGCATATCAAAATGCATGAGTTTAAATCGAGTGTACAACCAGAACTGAATGGAATTAACAATTAAGAATTATCATTTAAAATAAAACAGACATTTTTCTTAATTTTTGAACAAATATTAAACAATTTCTACAAGCAATGAACAAATACTAAGCTTCAACATTGAAGACAATTCAGAGATCAATTTAAAGCAACCATTGGACTATATTAAACAGAACAGTTATGAATCTGGGGCCAAATATCTTCCCATGGCAACCTCAATAAGAACCAACTGACCAAATACAGCATTCAGGAGCTTCCCGATACGCCCGTACAGAGGGTGTATTGGGGTTTTGACCAGTTCAGGGGGTGGATGGACCTTAAACTGCCCCCTCTGAACCGGATTTGATAAAAAAAAACTAAAAAAAACTACTGATACGCTTCTACCGGTGTATCAGGCATATCGATATTTTGAACCTTAATTAGAACCCAATTTGTCCTTGGTTTAAAATGTCCTTATATTTCCTAATATTTCCATTTCCATGTGTACTGACACAAAATATTACTGGAATTCACATACTGCCTAATGAAAACCATGGTTTCAGAACCGCCATTGACCCAGACAGACCGTTGACCTGGTCCCTGGCTAAAAACCGTTGAATCAGTCAACGACCCATTGACCCAGGCAGTCGAACCGTCAACCCGGAAACCAGTGCCAGAACTGTTCTGTTTCTGGGTTGTATTTTAAAACCATGATAAAAACTGCTGGTGCTATGTGGAGTACGAGACGGTATCATAAAATAAGTTGGCAACAATATTGCAGATAACTAGATATGTGGAGTAGCAGTACTATTGTCTGCCAAATGGGCATGATTACCACTTTGAGCCAG
Organism: Nelumbo nucifera; assembly: GCF_000365185.1. The sequence continues at coordinate 13,841,596 of NW_010729074.1, forward strand.
CTCAAAATTCTTTTCAAATATAAAGTTAAATCTTAGTTTTTATTTGTTTAATAGATTATTTGGTTGATTATTAGAATCATTTGCACTTTCTATGAGTTAAATTTTGTTTGAACCCACTCTATCATGTAGTTTTGACTCTTAATGTTTACAAAACAACTTTTTTTTGATAGATAATTTACAAGACAACTTTATAGCATATTATTTTGTCCATTAACCTTAGTTTCTTAGCTTTGATAATTTCAAACAAGATAATAATTCAAAAGGGTACAACATTTCATACAACAATAATTTGAAAGGGTACAAATGCTACTTCTATCATTTCATAAAATATTATTTCTATATTGTCACATATTTCACAATATTCCTATCATGTTTATAATTTTGGCAATATTTCCATACAACATTTCGAATATGTTTCCTATATTTGGATGACCAAAATCCATTGACACTGGTATTTTAAACTTTGGTCTATCCTTAGGTAGGGAAATATGAAATATTGGATCAAGATATGTTGTAGCTTGGACCAGGCTCAATCTGATTACCTGAATTTGACTGCCCAGTATCTATCCTCCATAACAGTTTTTAACTGGCTCTGTCGGTCTGTCCTTAAGAACTGTTCAGGCTGGCAGTTTAATATCTTATGCTAAGCTTAGGTTGTAAAATCCTAAATCAATCCAAGGACAACCTGACCTCAGGCCGGGGCCTGACGGACACCTGAACCAACCTGAGTTTAAGGATGCATATTGGTTAAAACGCATACAAACAAAAGGGGATGGCTTACACCATCAAACCTATGCTTTTTTTGACTTGGTAGAGGATGCACCCATTTAAACACCAACGGACATCAGTAGAATTTTACATCAATTAAACAGAACTCCTTGGTTTTGGTATGAATCGAAAGGAGGGAGAATGTCAATCAATGTGTTAGAAGGTGTGGGAGGCATATGCCTGGAAGCACAGTGCCCGAAAAATGCGGAGGCATATGCCAGAGGCATTGACACCTCTAAGGCATACACATTAGGTGTTGATCCATTACATATATCCAGTATTTTAAAAGGCATGGGACGCATATGCCTGGAAGCGCACCTCCAGGTGAGGCGCCCCCAGAACAGCCTGAGGTGTATGCCAGAGGTGTTGACACCTCTAAGGAATACGTCTCAGGTGCAAGAGGCGTACGCCTCACACACACCGCATATAAAAAGACAAAAAGAAAAAGAAAAAGGGAAGGGAAGGGAAGGGCAAGAAAAAGAAAGAAAAAAAAAAGGAAAAAAAAAAAGAAAAAGGCAAGGGAAGGGAAGGGAAGGGAAGGGAAGAGAAGGAAAAATGAAATCCTCCTTCCACTTCTTCCTCCTCATCCCTCCTCTTAAGGAGGTTTACGCCTCCTTATGTTCAGAAGGCGTATGCCTCTTACGTTCTGATCTACACCTCATCCCTCCAAGTAATGGAACACCTCACGTCACACCTCCGCATTTTAAAACATTGCACATATCCTATTTATACTCCAAATAAGGATGGTGGATATAATATTTTGGAGAAAGTTCATGTTTCCCAATCAAGTTCCATCCAATAAATACATGTATAAAACAATATAAATTGGCAAGTTGGCACACTAAATGTAGGAAAACCCTAACATAGCTACTTGTATGCAAACCTACAAGTTCAAGCCCCTATATGCCCAGCTTTCTTTTTCTTTTTTTCACATTGTGCCCCCACTAACCCAAACACACCTCAGGGATTTTTTTAGGTCACAAATTCCTCCATGTGAACAACCCCTTGTTCAATTACCTTCTTTATCATTTGGGAGAAAAATAACATAAGAAAAATAGCAAGGAAGTATTTTAGCAAGACGGTGTCAGATATTAGAATTGAATTGTGGGTCCTCTCTTCCAGGGTAATTCTTTTGAGGCATGCTTACCTTCCTATTTTTTGCCTTGTCCCATTATGGTGCTCATCTGGGAGGGCTTTCACACAGTGGCTTCTGCCTCTGAAAGGTGGGTCCCACATGGAAATCCTAGAAGCTATGTTTGGTGACACTTCAATAGTTTTTTTTCAGCCAAGAAATTGACTTTCCAGTGAAGCTGGTTTTAGTAGCTTCTTAAACCAGTCCAGTGAAAACAGCTCAATCAAAGCTGAAGCCCTCCCAAACAGGCCCACATTTGAGGTTTTGGTCAACTATCACTCTCTCTAAGAAAGCTGGACAATGTACTGTTGCTTTGCTCTTTTAATGATGCTTCTCACAACCAATCAGTGAACAAATAAGTGATATAGGACAGTGATGAAGTGCCCTCCAAACCAAATATGGTGGCCACTGAATATCTAAGATCATATGTGTGAACAATTTAGATCTGAAATAGAGAAAAAGAAGAGGGAAAAGTTGTCATTTTGTAGAGAAAACCACAAAGAAAAAGAGGGCAGAGATATAGGGTATAAAAATACAAGGATTTATATGTGCAGACTGAACACCCATAGGCTGAACAACTTGTTGGACCAGTAGTGTTTTCCACCTGTCATTGACCCAACCTGTTGGACCAGTGATCCAGTTACAATCCCAGTTTGGTTCAACCTCTAACCCACATGTTACAAAAAACCATTCACTTGGTCAATGACCCATTGACCCAAACGGCTGAACCATTGACATCTTACCTGTTGAAGGGTTGCCTTTACTCACACACATGTGGATAACATCATGGGTTGACCCATTGGCCTGTACAATTGAACTGCTGAATTGTTTACCCAGAGGGCAAAAGCAGTTCAAGCTCCAGACTGGGTTCTTTTTTTTTTTTTTTGAAACCGCAAGGTAAAATATTTCATTAATATTCTTTAAAATCATACAACTATGCCGACCCCTGTACAAGGAGAAACTGTACAAAAGGAAATAAAGCAGTATACCCAACAATCAGCCCCACCAAAATTATGAACTCCTAACAAAAGGGCAATCCTGATAAAAAAAAAGAACATGTTTGTCTATTTTTGAACAATGGGTGGTTTGCCAACCATGACTGTATCATTCCTGAAATCCTTTTAAACACCTCTTCTTTTGAACTTTGTCTGTCTTCAAAAATTCTGCTGTTTCTTTCAGTCCACACTGCCCAAAAAACTGCTGAAGGGAGGATGTTCCAAGCTAATTTTCCAGCCCTCCTTAACCTGCCTACGTACCAAGATCCAATGAATCCCTTCACATCAACCGGGAAGCACATATGAATCCCAAACAAATTCATCATTCTTGTAATCTTATCCAAATCCAATAAGTGAATTTGCAATGAAGTAACAAATAACTGGAAGATTCTACACAACCGTTGCAAAGAGCGCAAGCCTTATCTGTCGCCTCCATACCTCTCCTAACTAAATTGTCCTTAGTTAGGATCTTATCCAGCAGCAGACCAAACAAAAAAAGCCAGTTTGGAAGGAACATATCTTACCCAAATCCTGTTGCTTGGGAAGGATGAAGTGTCTGATAGGCCCCCAATTAACCTTACGTATGCTTAGAGAAGGAAAGGGCAGCGTAAGCCAGGTCAACAATCGGTTAAGGGGGGAAATGATTAAACACATGGGGCTTGCCAGCTGGGCATTTATAGAGGAAGTCAGAAGGGAATAAGAAGAGTCTTGGGGCATTTATAGCTATGTCAGTTTTGAATAAGAAGAGTTTTGGGCATTTATAGAGGGAGTCAATTGTGCTGTCAGAAGGGTATAAGAAGGGTCTTTGGGGGATGGGGAAAGGGCATGTTTTTTTTGGAGTGAAGAGCATTTTGAGTGTTTGGGAGAGCCGGCGGTCTCTCGAAGAACCGACCAACTGTTAATGCGTTCCTCTGAATGAATACCAGTTTCTTTTCATTTGAGTTGTGTAATTTTTGCCGTGTGTCTGAGAATTGTGTGTGAAATCTCCGGGACATATCAGTGTCCTCCCCTAACAAGTTGTTGTAAACAGAATTTATGGAGAATGTCCCTGATTTCTCAAATAACCATTTTCTTTTGTCTTCCCCTACTCCAGCTATACCTGAGTCATAAAGACCCTGGAGCAAACTGACCAAGGAAGTCACCTTCCAATCATTTAGGTTCCGCCATGAATTACGGATTTGGGGGTTCCAAATGCAAAGCTAGGTAATCCGCCACTGATGCATCCTTATTAGTAGCAATCTCGAACAGGTCTGGGAATAGAACCCCTAGTGGACCATTCCCACACCAGTAATCCTTCCAAAAAGATACTCTCTCCCCATTGCCAATTCATACTTTATACCCTTCATAAACTGAGAAAAGAGTTTCTGTATTGCCTTCCAAACTGAACACCCATAGGCTGAACCTCCAGACTGGGTTTTAAAACAGTCATTAAATCATCTATTCTAACAATAGCTGAAGAGGGATTTATATGTGCAGACTCTTTCTGTTTATTTATGGTTCCATTTCCCATCACATGGAAGTTGACCTTGTACACTTGAACTGCTGAACTCTTGACCCAGAGGGAAAAAGCAGTTCAACCTCCAGACTGGATTTTAAACTAGACCTGATTGAGTTGGGTGGATTGGGTTCGGGTTGGGTCAAGATACTTCAGGTTGCATTTCGGGTTAGGTCACCAAATGCTGGACCCTAACCCTAAATGTTTGGGTTAGGGTTGACCATGGGTCAATTCGGGTCATCCCAAAAAATAGCTGAAATTTAAAAAAAATAAAAAAAAAATACATGAAAAAAAATGCCAAAATTAAAGGAATTACCCTTAAAATTCCAAAAATAAAATAAAAAACTGAACAATTAACAATTCAAAGAGTAAACAATAAAGAGTAAAGACTAAATTGTAAAGATTAAAGAGTAGAAACTTCTAACAATACATAAATAGTCCCGATTAAACTTGATAATTGGGTCATTGGGTTGACCCATGACCCAAGCCAATCCCACCCGTTTTCCAGGTTGGGTCATTCCCGGATTCATGTTGCTAAAATATGAGACCCTAACACTTTTGGGTTGGGTCGGGTTCGCAGGTTGGGTTAGCTTTTTGCCAGGTCTGTTTTAAATCACTTTCATTAAATCATCTGTTCTGACAATAACTGAAGAAGGGATTTATTTGTGCAGACTCTTCCTGTTTGTTTATGGTTCCATATTTCCCCACACATGCACCCCACTAAAGGATCTAATTTTGTATTGAACATCACAGGCCTATTAATCATCAATCTCCTGAGGAGATACTAATTAAAGAATGCTCTTTAATTTTTCTTTCTTGAAAAAACCAAAAGAATGGTCTATTTCATTCATTGGTTGCATAAATTTTTAACAATTTAGGTAGAGATATTGATTCCACTCAGCAATAAGAAAAAAAAATTACAAATATGCTAATTTGCAAACAGTCAAAGAGAGGCACGTACCACTCACGTCCAAGTTCCATTGCACGCCCAGTGACCCACAGAAAAATCAGACCATCTGTTTGCAGTGCAGGAACATTGAGACTGCGCATCTCATCATCTGCCATTGTTCCATAAGGCAACTCCATATGAATGTCCCAAGGTGGATCTGCCATGATAACTCCAAACTGCCCTAAAATGTCCATTCTAAATGTGCGAATATCACAATTAATCCATTGTGGTTCACCAAGCTCAACCTCCGAACAATATTCAGCACGTTGAGGCTTTATTGGTTTAGGGGGAGGAAGAGCTGCAGCTCCCATCATCATGGCTGGCACATCTGGAGTTGGGTCAAGCTCATAATGAACATACTTGCATGTCTGTCCAATGGAAACATGAATTACTAATAATCCTAGTTAACAAAATCATAAGCAAGAGCAAAAAGTAAAAAAGAAATTACCTTCATGTGACGGCATGTATCCAAAAAAGAGCAATCTCCCAAACTGATCTCAGTGTGTAGAGCAATTATACGCCTAAAATGAACCTGAAACATGAAGTAATCCATCTTGAACCATGAGTCCATGACCCATAAAGATAACCACCAAAACAGTGAATCAATACCCAGGACGATATTTTCCAAATTATTGCTACAACAGAAAAAGCACAGCATATGCATAATGAAACTCATCAAACAGAACAAGAATAATAAGTGGGAATATGATTGCTTTGCTCTTTGACAGTCCAAACCAATGCATGGTGTCCTATATTCCATAGCATTAGGCTATGGAATGCAACTTGGATGGGCTTGAGTTGGGGTTTTGTCAAAATTTGAATGGGCCTGGCATGAAAACCTGGGTCCAACTCCTAAGGCAGTGTAAAATTTTAAAATCAAGTACCCGACTAGAACCCCCAAGTGCAAGCAATCTGAGCTCCATAACATCTTAAAAAGAAGTATTGTACCATGATATGCACAAATTTCCCATATATGGAAAACAAGAACTTTGTATAGTATTAGGAAAAATAATGGCATTAACGTGACAAGTAAACTAATGCAAATTATAGAATGGAACACCAAGAGCTATCATAGGTAAAAACAATCACATCAGACATTTGTCCTCACTAACCTTCTCACATGCAATATAAGAACCAGATTGACGTCGGCAATCTTCCTTTGTTAAAGCAGAACAATATTCCTTTAGTTGAGATCCACCTTTAGTTTTGAACTAAAACAAAATTCAACATCATAATATTAGCTAGAACAAGGAAAAACAAGAACAGAGAACAATGCGAAAATAAATACAGGGTGGTGAAATGTGGTCAATCCTTCAACACAAAAATGACAACAATTGGAGCCAAAACTACATATTATAAATAGAAAATCAAAGTGGAATGAAGTATGGTACATCATCCAAGAATAGATAGCTAATTCTGGTACTGATAAGTTAGGTCAGACAGTGCAGCAGAATTAAAAAAAAAAAAACACAGCATGGTATGGGAAGACAAATTAAACAAAAGGAAATTTATGACAAGAAATACATTTTTTTGAAAGGTAAAGATCAATGCATTCCTTATCAGCATTACGATCCGCATGAGACCCATCCGAAACATTGGACACTCGACACAGCCACAACCATCTGACAAAGAAATACTAAGAAATTTTCCTACGAAAAAGAATTAGAAAAATCAAGGATCAAACTTTTGGGCACTCTTGATCAATGAAGGAGATTAATTTGTGAACATGATCAAGCCATCATCATCTTACAGAAATGCAAATTTCTACAAGGTAGTCTCCAATCAATTTTTCCCATTTCCCTATTAAGATGAGCTGTTTTTTTATAATTCCTATTAAGATGAGCTGTTTAACAAAGACATATACACATACACATAACTTTGACACTAGGATAAAAGAATGCGTAACAAGATGCTTTACTAGTAATCTGGTATTGAAGGTTGTATTTTTGAGGAGTACAATTCCCATAAGAGTATTTACTAAGTTTTATTTAGGTAGTATATATTAACAGGTTTTCAAGCTGATGCCTTCAGGAATGATCAAGGATCCCCTCCTAAATACCTAAATTGTGATGAAGACAAAGACAAAAGTGACACCTCTATTGACTTGTTGGAGGCCAATGTTTCAAGGGGGGTAGGCCAACTAATGGCAAGCATGATGAGTTGTCAAGGGTGACATCAGTTGATCATCTGATTATGGTTTCTGTTTTGGTTGAGCATGGCCCATGGACTAAACAGATATTAAGAATAACCTGAAGAGGAAGTTGGAGGTCTGGACTCTGGACGAACTTGCAAGAAAGGCTTCAGTCATTGCAGGTAAGGAATGTTCAGAAGAGGGTGATGTGCATAGATGGGGTTTCAATAGATACTCCAAGGAGATAAATGTATTCAGTTGAAAATAACTTAACTGTTAAACAGTCAAGAGGGTGGTTCTTTCCAGTTTGACTGTGTGCATGCACAAAACAAAAGGTTGGAATGTTTTGTTGAGAAGAATCCAGATCTAAGTGAAATCATCACAAGCAGATTATTTAGGAAATTCAAGAATTAGATTTTGCTGAAATTAAAGTTGGCAGATTGGGAGCAGATTATTAAAGAATTTCCATTTGTACTTTGGGAAAGTTGCAAAGTCAATGGAGACGGGCAGTGGTATGAGAGACATATTAGAAGTGCCAAAAACCATAGATTGGTTTATGTTACATAATTTTTTTTCTCGCCTAAAGAGTGGGTTTTTTTATCAAGCCTGAAGAATGGGTTATACAGCCCAGGTTGATGCAAAATGTTTAAAAAGGCACATAAGAGAGAAATAGTAAGGTTAGCCATTCATCAGTCAAGTTGATCTCAGAGAAGATAAATATAGATCAAGATAGGGCCACAAATAGTTTAAATGTGACAAATAGTTTATGCAAGAGCAACTTGTTGGGGGTAGGAACCAGTTCAAAGGGTTTGTTAGAAAAAGGGTGATTCTGTGCAGAAGGAAACTTTGATTGGGTCAATACTTGATTGGTTTGTGTGAACAATTTCTTTGATGAGAAATGGGAAATCATTTTCAAGAATTAAGATCCAAGTCAAACACAAACACAGAGAACTCAGAAGAAGAGGAGAAATTAGTAGGAGAGAATTTAGTGGAAAATACTCAAGAAGGTTTAGAGACCCAAAAGGATGAGGATAATTTTGTTTTTGACCAAGTTAGAAAGATAAGAAGATGAAATTTAGAAAATGGTGGAAAGAGATGTCCAAGTGGGTAAGAAATTGGGCTTGTCCTTATTAGGTGGTGAACATTTTACAAGAAAGTATTTATGGAACTAGAAAAGGGATGGAGTTAAAGCCAATAAGAGGTTTTCAATATGAGGACCGTAATAAGGGGGAAACAAAAAGACTAGATTTGAGGTTTTGGCAAGGATCAAAATTTTGATACGATACTCCCGTACATAGTTGTCAAGGCGACGCCTAGGCGGGTGCCTAGGCAATAAGGCGCCCTTTGAGGCTCGGCTCACCTAATCGCCTAACAGTTTTCTACTTCCTACTATAAAATACTTTTTTATTCACTCTTTTTTGAGATTATAATTATAAAATAAACATTATTAAACTAAAATCATTTTGTGTATTTATATACTAATTTCTTTTTATTATTTTCTTATTTATTAGGATTTAATTAACACAAACATTGCTAAATGCTGTATTGAACCCTCAAAGACTTAAAA
>NW_010729074.1:13850832-13880669 GCF_000365185.1 Nelumbo nucifera
TTTTCTTATGAAAATCATGAATAATTATTAAAGAAATATGGTTATGGTACCTAGGGAACTACCCTAGGATCTATGTTTTTAACATAAAAAATCCATCGCCGACTAGGCGACTAGGCGCCCCCCAGTCGCCTAGCCTTGCCTTGGCGCCTAGAAAACTATGCTCCCGTATCGGGCATATCGCATCATATCTTTTGGGTTCCGAAACATCTGTTTTCGAGAACCCTTTCTTTTTAATAATATATATATAAACCAATTTTTGAAAAAAAAAACAAAAAATATAAAAGCGTGTGGTTTTTAGTACCGATACACAGAGGTGTATCGATACTTTGAACCTTGGGTGTTGGGCATCAAAGAAGTGATTAATAGCAAGGGGAGGAGCTAGGGAGTCTGATTGATGGAAGGATGGAGACAGTTAGTGGATTGAGGCATGGTCATAGTGGCATTGGAAGGGTGGTGGGCTTGTTGCAATTGGGGTATAAGGAGTGGATTCTTTCTGTTTGGTGGGTGGAGTCTACGTTGAGTGGTGGGGTTTGTGTTGAGAGGAAGGTTATGTATGGTTATTTTGCTTTGGTAGTGGCGATATCTTATCACCTTTTCTCTTTGAATAAATTTTTTCATTTATTATCAAAAAGAAAACCAATGACAACCTTGGAACAAGATTGGGACCCACCAAGTAGTGATAAAATCAAACTAAACTTCTATCTGAGCTAGGCTTGAAGTACAGAGCTAGGCCTGGCCCGGAAATTTCAGGGCCTGGTGTGATCACCCTAGCAACCCCTTTCAAAAGACATGCATTCTGATGCGCCTTGCACTTCAGCCCAGGTGTGTGCCTTATTAAAATGTGTATTTTTTGTCAATTTTTTAGATTCTTATATGCTTCACACTATATAGTGTTTAATCAACTTTTAAATTACCTTTCACTGATGTCTATACACAAGTAATGGTAATATTGACTCTTAAAATAAATAAAAACAAAGAATACTTTTAAACCTTGGTTCTTTCAAATATGATCTTAAATATGAAAATTTCCACTAAAGAAGATACACCAATGCAACTAATATATGATCCCTGACTTTAAAATAGAATGATCCCAGACTCACAAAACCAACCCCTTTAAATATACAGGCCAACAATTTAGGCCAGGGGCAATATCCCAAACCCTTGCACTCAAGGTTGTAAATATGGATACAGGCTGGTACACCGCTGAGCGCTTTTGAAACATCAAACACTTTGGTATGATCCGTATATGTCTGCTTTCATTTTCACATGTCACTTTGACCATGTTTTATACGTTATGCCTTTCTTTACTAGTGTTGTCTTTCTTTGCTAGTGTCTTATATACCATGTCTATGTATTTTATGCTGAGTCAATAGACTTTTCAGAATATTTATTTTCAATTAGAATTCATATTTGCATCATATATATTAATGTTTTTTCAATTAGAATTCATGTTTTAAACGTTGTGCTTTTCTTGTGCCTTGCACATTTAAAACACTGGTTTCAACGAGAAATAAAAATGTTCATTCCTGTATAGTCCACAAAAGTATAAGATCAGTTTAATTAGAATTTAATGAAGACTATCAAACCCAAAAAGTATAATAATTCCAAACCTTAGCAGCCACGGCAGTTTCCTTGGCGGTGGGACGGTGGATCAGGTCCAAGAGCTCCTCCCCAGTCTTCGACTTCTGCATCTCCCTGAAGGACTTCTTATTCAACAAAGCCTCAAGATCCTTCAAATCATCCTCTTCGGTTCTCATCTTCAAAGGCGTCGAATTTGGACCACCCATTGTTGCAACAGGTCCCATCGGCGGTCTATGGAGAGGTGGAACACCCATTCCTCTGTGAATCCCCATCATTCCCATTACTCTAGGCCCACCCCTCGGGCCCATCATCGGTGGCGGTCCTCCACCAGCCGGAAAAATGGGGGGCAATCCTGAAATGTGAGGGTCAACGGGCCCAACCCACATATCAGGCAGCGGCCTAGCAATAGCTCCACCCATCCCAAAAACCGCCCCATTAACATCGGCTCCAGTTGTCATCGCCGACTGAACTTGATTCCCGTCTTCTGAATTCGGCTCCTGCTGCTGCTGCTGCATGTGAGCGCTTTCAGGCAATTCCTTCATTAGCAGATCGCGGTCAATCTTCAAAACCCTAACCCTAGATTTCCCGCCTACCACAAACTCCTCCAGTACAACGCCAGCATTATCATCGGCCATCGACCTCAACGCCATTTCAACCGCCAATATGGCACCCGATTCCCCTCCCAGTTCGAGCAAAGCCGACTTCTCTGCCGCCGTCGCCGACTGGTCGTTCTCGAGCTTTCTAAGCACTGCAGACGAGTCAATCGGCGTAAAGGGTACTCGCTGCAAAAGGCAATCCGCGACCATCGATCGAACAACGGACAACGGGCTCCCACTGCCGTCGATCGACATCCACTTCTCGCTATCGGAGCGACGGATTGGGGGAGCTTCAGGCGACGCCTTATGGTTCTGATAATTCCTCGAGACCGTGGGGAGTTTGGGCTCGACGGATCGACGACGAGGTTGGCGGTCGCCCAGAGGGGTTTTAGGGAGGGGCTTAGCCGGGGGGATAAAAAGATCAGGGAGTGGGGATGGAGTATACTGGCGGCCATTGAAGGCGGAGACAACCTTGAGGGAGAGGTCGAGGGAACTTACGAGGTCGGGAACAAGGGTTTGGAGAGAGGCAATGAGATGTTGTTGGGCAAGGTGTCGGGTCTCTATGCTAGCTTCCAGCTGTTGGCGGATCTCTTTAATGGTGTCGATGTCGTCGTTACCGTCCGACTGAGTCTCCATCTCTGCTCGTACCACTTAACTTTGATTATCTTCAACCTACTTCTTCTGCTTGTCTTCCCCTTGCCTCGTTGAGTTCCAAGTTGTCGAGTGTGCGTCTCTATAAGAACGATAAATTACAAACACCCAACCCTGTTCCCTGTATTAAGGGCCGTGTGTAATGTTTTGAGGGCGGCCCGCACTGTAGAGGGCCGTGCCGTGACGGCACGCGGGCCGGGCCGGGCCGGGGGAAGCGGTACGATTTTTTTGAAAAATTGAAAAAAAATTAAATTAATTTGATGTATACAATTATTTATATATAAAATATTAAAATGAAGATATAATAAATTTTAAATAAAATTAGAATATTTGTATATAGTGTATACATATATATGTCTGCATATGCGGGTGGTTTGTACAGGCAGCTATGTGGGTCGTGCCAGCAAGTCGACTCAACATTGTCACTTCCGAGTTGGCACAACTCACTTTACAGTTTTGGGAGTTAATAACAAATACTACTGAACTTTTATTACAAAGACCCCTAAACTTTTACTTAGGGACAAACACCCTTATATAAAGTTTCATTAATTAACTTAGAAAGGATTCTTAGTTATTTAATTTTTTTTCATCTCCAAACTACCTTTTTTCTTATTTATTTGAACAATTTATGATTCCATTAGTTTTCCAAATATAATATTTAAATTATTTCAGTTTCTTTAATAGATCATTGTATATTTCTTGTTTCATTCAATATTCAAATGAAATGGTAATGGTTTCTTTCTGATATATATAAATTTAAGGTTCTGTTTGGTTTTTCTTTATTTATGGAAGAAATGAGTGGATATTTTTTTATATTTTAAGATGAAGAAAGACATTCATGTTAGTGAAATGAAACAATAGTTAAAAGAAACCTATTTTTCTAAGTTATGAAATGATTTTTGTTATTTTAACTAGTTTTGTTTGGGGAAAATGAAGGTATTTTTGGTCAATTAGGGCTTAAGAGAAAAGTGAGAGGAAAAAAAATTAAAAAAAGTTCAAGTGGTTAATTTGGCAATTTAATGCACTCTGTCATTTCTTAACTACCAAGGAATATTTGTCACAAAGTGAAACTTCAAGGGGTCTTTTGTCACAAAGGACAATTCAAGGGGCAATTGTCACTGCCTAGTAAGGGGTCTTTGTAATTTACCCTTTTCTAAAAAAACATCCATTTCCCTTTTTATTATAGATTTAAAGTTTACAACACTTTGTCTCCTACTATCACATTTCCATCAGTTAAATATGTAGAATATTCTCATGTATATAACACATAGATGTATGTATATGGTCCTATTTGACAAGACTTTTTGTATTTTTTAAAATACAAAAAATAAAAAAAAAACATCACTTTGTGTTCATTTGATGTATTTTTACTTAAAAAAAATGCCAAGTAAATGTATAAAAAAACATGAAACCATTTTTTTATTCTTGGTGTTTTTTAGCCTTTTTAGTACTTTATACTGTTTAAAACGTCTATATTAACTACTGATTGATAGTTATATACAACATCGTGTACCACTATATATGGATACCACATAGAAGCATAAATACATTAATATATTCAGTGACATGTATATGATGCATGCCAACATATATAGATGTTTCATAACATTTAAAATATTCAACGACAGGTGCATGTTATATGGTGACATTCTAAATGCCACGACATATAACATATTTAATGATAAGTATGTGCCACATACATGAATGTTGTGGCATTTGAATGTAATAAGTGATGTTTGTGCTATATAACATCCACGCATATACCATATGGTAGCATTTGTAAATATTACATGACATGTACATGTGTACAACATCTTGTTATATTCAAATGTCATTACTTATTTTTTCTTTGAAACATATATTTGTGAAAAAAAATTCATTCAAACTGATTTTTGAAATAAAAATATAAAAATATAAGTATTACATGCATCTTAGACTTTCATACCAAAGTATAAATCGAAAAGTATTGCCAAATAAAGCATTACCATACATTTTTAGGAGTCCACCTTGCTACAATGGAGTTTTTAGCTTTAGGCTAAAATGGGGCCTTCCGTGTGTTGGTGTCGCCCCACTTTGACGTCAATTCACTTACATCTATCCAAGTAAAAAATGGACCCCCAACAATGTATGGAAGGCCATGATTTATTATTTTAATGTCATTTACTAAAACACTTCTTCTAGTTTCATGGATTTATTAAAACCTATTCTATAGTTTCCATTTTACTAAATACCCCCTGTAGTTTGCAATTGATTTATTTAATTAACATTCCATTAGATGACACTTGAAAGTGGCAGTTTTGACCCTAATGTCCATTTAAATAAACTTAATTAGAAGAAAATAAAAACAAAAATAACATTTTTGCCCCTAATAAAACATGAGTGACCACTCTATTCAGCTTTATTAGGTCATCAAATTTGTTTTGTATGAAGAAATGCTAGGGATACTTTTGGAATAAACAATCATATGCCCATGCCTTTGAACATTTCCACTCAGTTTAGGTGATAATGTTACCATTTTCAAATGGAAAAAACATACAATTCTTAATGAAAGGTCCATTAAGTAAATAGGTTTCAAATTATATGAGTCTTTTAATAAAATGAAAACTATAGGTGAGTTTAAGTAAATCTGTGAAACTAAAGGGGGTGTTCTAGTAAATGACCATTATTTTAATCTAAAACTAAAATGTGTTATAGAAAAGGTGGTTTCAATACCCCAAACTATCTTTACTACTTCATAAGAATATTTTGCCAAAGTTCAAAATTGTGATTGGGTGTATCATATTGTATTGTGGATTCACAAAAATATCTTTTTGAGGAGGAAGGCTTTGATATCAAAATATCTTTTTGCCAAAGTTCAAATTTTAGTTGGAACATGTGCAAAGGCTTTGATAAGTGAAATTGAGGAGGAAGGAATTCCATGACATTCTACCATTCTCAGTTGAGCCAAATTAGTCAAAGTCAAGCATTATTTTTTATTTTATATATTTAGACATACCAAAATCTAGTTTCATTCATAGTGAAATGTGAGTTTCTGTATTATTTTTATTAATTTTAAATTGAATTTAAATATATTTTAAATTAATAAAAATTCAATTGATTTTTATTATTCACAAACATACTCTACATTAGTAAACTTAATTTTAAATTAATATTTTTTATTAATTATTTATTTTATCAATAAACATGAAAATTAGTTTTAAAACTTTATTAATATAAATATTTTAAAATAATGCATGGACTTTGTTAAGTGAAATTGAGTTGAACTAGTTACGTATAGTTGGTCTAACTACAATCCAAGTTACACCTTATTGAGATTGGCCAAATTTCTTATTAATTCTAAATAAATCTGAATATATTTTAAATTAATCAAATTAATTATAAAAATGATAATTTTTGTTAATTCTATTATTTTAAATCGAATTTAAAATAATAAAATTTATTACTTATTATAAATTTTAATTATATTAATATTTATTTTAGTTTTATTAATTTTATTAATTTTAACGATTTTTAGATGGATTTTGATTCAATAAAAATAATTGTAAAACTAATGTTCTTATTACTTTTATCTATACTATATATAAAAGTGTGAATGCACTGTGAAACTTTTTTTGGACTAAAATTGTCATTTATTTCTTAGTTTGAGAAAGGGTATAAATGTCATTTTATTATAGCTTTAATGCCAAGTAAAACTCCCATATTTATGTATTTAGACCATCCCTAATTGTAAGGGTTGAAAATGTAACTTCAATTATTACTTTCCACCTCATTTAATCTCCTCTCATTAAGTCTTATACTTAAGGTATTGAATCCCATTTTCTCTTATTAAATCTTATATTTAAGTTATTTTTCACTGATAAATGCTATTGATTAATCTATGTCAATATTTTCAACAATATAAACCTTATATTTGAAAATTGACTCAAAAACAAAACCATTATTTATTAAGTGGTGAGTGGTGACTAAGCAATTCAACCATCTGAATGAAATGGATCAACCTATGAAGTCATAGTTAGGTAATAAAATTTTTAGAATAGAAATAAATATAGAAAACTTTTAAATATAGAAAAAAATAGACATATGTATGATATTTGTATTAATCAAATTAAAAATTAAGTGTAATAACAATAATTATTTTTATTGATAATGAAAATGAAATATATAATTTAGAATTAGCCAATAGTGAAATATAAAAATTAATAATAAGTAGCTAAACTTTTGGGTTAAATTTGTTAAACTTTAATGTCATAAATAATTAATAAAATATAAGAATCAAAAATGAAAAAATACATGAATTTTGCAAAAAAAATCAAGCATATGTATGATATCATATATTTATCATATTAAACAAAAAGTAAGTATAACATATCAAAATTATTTTATGATAAATGAATTATTACTTGTCACCTCATTCAATTCCCTTTATTTAAATCTTACATTTTTTTATTTGATAAATGAACAAAAAAAGATACACAAAAAAAGATAAAACATCACAAAAAGAAAAGTCTAACCAAGTAGGTAGTCTTGTCAATGATACTTGAAACTTCACAACTCGATCCAATTATCACATATTTGGATGAGGTGTTTATGTAATCAGATTTGTTTACAATTTGCATCTGATTAATAATAAAAAATAAAAAATAAAAATAAGAACAAAAAATACATAAAATCTATAAAAAAATTTTGATATATTATTATTATCATTATCATCATTTAGAATTGCCACATGCAAAACACATGCACATTTACTAATATTTTATCAATAGGATTGAAAATCATACTACATTTTAAGAAATAAATACAAAAAAATACAATCTTATACAAGACTTAACCAATCATGACTCCTAAAAAAAGAAAAAAAGAAAGTAAAACTTTTAGAAAGTTAGAAAAAATAGCATGGAATGATAGGTTGTTAGGGCAAGTTACCAACAAACCGGCATAAACCAACTAAGTAGTGGTTAAGTTGGTACTTAAATTGGGTAGTCCTAGAATAGATGTAGTTTTGAGCATGGTTTCAAATGTCGCGACATTTCGCTAATGTCGCCCGACATATGTTGATGTCAAAGCTCACCGACATGAAAATGGATGGTAATATAAAAATTACATTATTTCGATCGACATTTCCTATATTTCGGAAACGTCGACCAAATCGGTCTAAATAACAAAAAAAGACAAATTTTCCTATTATGTTGACAGGATGTCGACTAATGTACATTAATAATATAATATAGTATATTAATATAAATTGTTTCATTAATAATTTATAGTTAATATTTAAAATAAAATATTTATAAAAAAGAATTAACAAAAAATAAAAACAAAAGAATAAATTAATTACTTTATAATATAAAAATAAAATATTTTTCAAGTAATAAACTATTAACTAGTTAGTATTTTTAAAATATTTATTAAAATCAGAAAATGTTTATTAAATTTTATAATAAATCACATTCTAAATTTAATATAAAAAATCATAATAAATTTATTAAATTTTATACTCAATTAAGTTTTACAAGAAATCAAAATTTATCATAATCTTAATACTACAAAAAGGAGAATTAGTTTATTAAATTTATAATAAAACATAATGTATTATAACTTTAATATTTAAAAATCAGAATAAATGTATTTCTATTTACTATTGTGAAATAAATATATTATAATTTATAATAATCAGAATTAAAAATAAGAAAAGAAAATATTGGATAATCTTATAAAAACATCAAAATGCATAATAAATCATTAAATCATCATTTACTAATTTGTTATTGATCTTAGTTTCTTAGCTTTATATAATGGTTGGGAATAAGACATAGTCTAGAAATATGTATTAATACTTCTTTTATCATTTTACAAAATATCATTGCATATTTCCACGTATTTCATAATATTTCCACAATGTCTCTAATTTTTATAATATTTCTCCTCGACATATGTCCTATATTTTGTTAAGCAACATTTTCATCAACATCGACATTTTAAACCCTGGTTTTGAATCCCATTATCACCACCATTTGGAGAAGAGTTGTTTGATAGTTGCTGAAAAAAGTATTGTACTATGCCAAGAAAAAATGAATTATGGCTCATATTGGGGCAGAACAGAAAAACTCAAAAAATTATATTACTTTATCAAATAGATATCCATCATACCATGTAGCTGAATTGAAAGTTCCTACATCCCCCTTATAAAAACTAACCCATTTTTAAAGTCTTTTTTCTTTTTTTTTTTTTTTTATAGTTCTGAAACCTTTTGTTTATGAAACCCTGAACTTTTTGTTTATTGGCTCTAAAGCTTTTAAAGTCCTAAATTTGTTTACCATCATTCCTACTCTCAACACCTCTTACAGTCTTACACTCTTATATCTCATTGTTTAGATGTTTAATGACTCTCTCAAACTACTGGGTTAGATTGGAGGTTCAAAGATATCTTCATCTCTATATAAATAGTACCTGAATGAATAGAGAAAAAAGATTAAAAAAATCATTATGGAGCTAGCATGGTTTCCAAAATTAGACCGGACCAAAAAAACTGGGAATTGGTTTTGTTTTACCTAGAACCTTCATTTTGACAAAAAACCGTTGACTTGATCAGCAAACCATTGATCGAGGTAATCGAACTGTTCAAACCATCAAGCGTTTTTGGCTGTTTTTTTATTATTTTTTTTAATTTTTGTCTAAACAGAACATCCATTCGGTTTGAACGGTTGAACCTTTTGACCCAATAACCAGACCCCTGAAATAATAGGTAGAGACAAGCAGGAAGAAGAGCTAGCATACATTTTATCACCAAGCTTGGATTGGGTGCCACCGTATTCATTGTATATTCGGGCAAGAGAACAATGTCTCCGTCCTACATAGAGATTATATTGGGATGTGGTTCCTCTCCTTGTCTGGAGTTCCTAGATTTCAACTGGTTTGATGCACCCATGACAAATGATGAACTAGTCATTCAACCATCGTGGGTATGCAAATAAAGACAATGATTATTCATTTGAAGAATGCAACTGTTGGTCTTGAAGTGAGGGACAACTATTTCTCTGCCAAAATCTGGTTCAAATTCAATAGCAAATTCACCATCACTCACTTTAATGTCTTTGTGGCTCAATTTGGAAGGAGTACAAATACAAATTTGTAAAATGTAAAACCTTGTCTTTTGTATTATTTTGTATGTATTTACACTGCACTTATTTGTATTTATACTCCTTTCAAACTGAGCATGTAGAACAAAACCAATTGAGTTTCTTTTCCATTGATAAAATAGGCAAGTGGCAAGAGAGGGGACTGAGAGATTTACAATTAATCGTGACACGACGGTAGCTTTTACCTAAACGGCTAAACCACTATCTAATGTAACCCGACTTAGTTAAACCTAACAAACTTTCATGTTAAAATCGAGCAGAATGTAATATCGAACTTAGGTTCAAGTTTTGAAGTTAATACAACAATTTAGGCCACATTTGTTTGCGGTGTAAATTCTGATCAGTGTTTCGTATTTGTCAATGTTTGGATGGAGTGTAGTTAAACATTGAAAATTGAGGTAAAACTTCACCATGTTGAGTTTACATTGATAATCACACTTTCTGATTTACAACGGTCCATAACTTTAAATCAATCAGTGTACTTTTACACCACATTCAAAATGCAGCGTTTGGAACAAAATGAGATATAAAAAACTTTAAAGTATTACATCAGTGTTTTCTGTATGAACAATTAAAAGCATGGTTTTCAAAATTAGACCGGACGGTCGGACCAAAAAAACCGAGCCTGACTGGTTCCGTTTTTCCTAAAACCATTGATTTTGGTCAATAAATCGCTGAACCAACCGATAACCATTCGAACCATTTGACCCAATAGCCAAACCCCTGATCAGTTCGGTCGCTGAATCGATTTTGAAAACCATGATTAAAAGTGAGGTTTTGTATATATGAAAATACAGGTGAAGTTCAAGTATTTATTCAAAAAAATAGAGAAGGATTAAGTAAATTTTCCAAACAAAACTTCCAAGTTGGTTAGCAAACCTGGTTCCTTGCTTAACCTTTTTCGTCAGGCATCATGGTATTGTATTCTTGTTTTGGTTTGTTCCATAGGCGACTTGACTTTGACATGAGAAAAAAATGCATTTGATTGGACAGGGTGTTTGGTAGTGTGGTTTACAAGAGGTGTATATCTAAATTTATTTTGAACCCCATGATTGTGTTACTGAAACCCCATGGTTTGAAACACACCACACTGGTGTGAATGTGTGTCATCAAAATCTCAAATAAAATATTTTGGTAATTTATTACATTACATAGCGATTATATAATTTATCATAATGTTGACAAAATTACAAGATTATGGCATAAAAGAAGAATTACAGAATTTTTTGTTTCAAAATAATCTGGACGACTAATTCTTGTTGACTATTAAGGTTGTGTTTAGTTTGTATAGATTTTCTTACCTTTTTATTTCAAACCAAACACAACTTAAAAGTGAACTACATCTAAAGGGGCTTTATCTAGCATCCAACCTATTGGCCCATTTGGCAGGGCTCAAGTTTAAGTTGATGGTGACTATGTTGTAGCTAAAATTAGTCCAAGCAATTATTGAAGAGCATTTAAAATCACATTATTGAGTTTTTAAATGCAAAAGGAGATAAATATTTAAAATAAGGAATGCCAAATGCAACCTTAACCTTTTACCGTTATGGAAAAAGATGTTGATGGTTTGAAAATAATGAAATTGAGAGCAACTCCGGATTTTATGTGGCACTACACCCCTTCCAAGCCTTGCTAACTAGAGTGCAACTTGAAGGCTTAAGGAAATAAGGAGGAATAAAAGAAAAGAAAAGAAACAAGTGAAACTTGGATGGGTTGGACCAGGTTTAGGGCCAATCCAGGCTTAATCCTAAGACCTAAATCTTGGGCACATGCTCAGTCCAATACGAGGTTTAAGCCCAAACTAGCCGAGGACCCCTACGTTGCAGGGGCTATGAGAAGATAAAGTAGTTTTTAAATAAATATTTTTATGTGCTCATTATTTGTATATACCCTGAACATTGGTTTGGTCAGTGAAAAACTCATTCAAACAGCATTTACAGCCTTGCATTGGCAATACCTTCATACTTGTGTGTTTTATTTTACGGGGAGATATATTTTCAATGTAAGGTTGGAAGAGATTGTTTTGAAAGGTGTGAGGTGGGCTTGCACTGATTGAAGCCAAACTCCTTAATGTACCCTAAACTTCCAAAATCTAATTGTATGTACCTTGTTGATCAGCCCCACATAACATATATTGGACCATTGTTACTGAACCGTTTAAAGCCATTAATACCTGATCTAAATGCTTTTATAATGCCAATATTGCCCTTACTCATATGGGCTTTTGGCTACAATTCGCAAACATGTTTTATTTTTATCTTATTTCTATTTACCTAAGCACTATATTTATATTTTTGGCCAACTCTACTGCTAAAAAACATTGAATTAAAGGATTTACTCAACTACTAGAGCTGGGATTTGCCTCTACTGTGGCTTCGGCTTCCAATAAAAAGGTTTACAACCCGTTGCATGGGCTCCTTGTCCAAAATGGACAATTGAACCGTCAATTTTTCTCAACAATAGAATAGTGAAAGTCAAGACTCGAGAAATGAAAAAAAAAAAAAAAAAAACATTTAAAGGAAATGAAGAGATTGAAGATTTTGATGAAGAGGGTAAGTGTGACTTACGAGATTCCTTCTCGATTCCGTCGATGGCTTCGTCTTCAACATCTTCAAAACGACTCAAGAAAAAGAGAATCTCTTATAGGGCGTTAGTTTTCAGGGTATAGCCTCTAATCTCAAACTTCCTTTGGATCTTCTTCCTCGTTCGTGCTCCCATCTTATTCACCCTGCTTACTCTCTCTCTCTCTCCCTCCCTCCCTCCCTCCCTCCCTTCTCCTTTGGTTGCATCCACCTCTGTCACCGCCAAGCTAGTAGTGGCGGTTCCTCTCCCTCAATCTCCTCCCTCCCTCTCTCTCTTGGACATCATTGACGAGTTCACCTATTTTGAAAATTTAATAAATAGTTAAGGCTATTTTTGTCCTTTACCTCTTATATTTAAGTAGTTTATTAAATATAACAAGGTATATTTCCTATTTCTCCCACACTATCTCTCCCACCCCAATTATGTCATCGGGTCCCACATAACTCCCTATTTCTCTCTTAACACTAGGCCTACCGATTATCTCGGATTCAGATGATGTAATTATGTAATTAGATCGGACTCAAATGTTATAATTAAACTTGTTCATGGATTGGGTAGTTTGACGGGCCGATCTAGTCCTGTTTGATCTAAATCGGACTCGAACTTTCTCAAAAAAGCTTGGCCCGAGCCTGAGCCCAACTTGATAATATATTATATAACAAAGATATACTTTTATATAATATATATAATATTTTTATTTATTATTTACTCTTTTTTCAAGTAACAGTGAAATCTTTCATTATTTTTTTAGGTTTTAAGGTCTTTTAATATAAATGAAATAGTTTTTAATTGAATAAGTAAGAAAAAATCTTTGAAATTGATGGCCGGGCTCGGGTTCAGGCTCGGGCCTAGGCTTTAGGCTTTATATGAGGATCAAGCTTGGGCTTAGGCTTGAGCATATTCTATTAATGTAGAGTCAAAGCCTAGCCCGAACTCGAGTCAACCCAGCTTGTGAATGGGTCTAGTTACAATCTACATGTATTAATAATCAGATTGGATTTGGAT
This sequence comes from Nelumbo nucifera, assembly GCF_000365185.1. The sequence continues at coordinate 13,864,388 of NW_010729074.1, forward strand.
TTAATCCCATCCGATCCGCTAAGAATCCGAATACGCTTATATTATAATATTTATTAATTTTAATGTATAAGTTTTATATAATGATGCTTAAAATTATACAAGTGTATTCTATATATTATATATAGAATAAATATAAAACTAAATACATTTTTAATTTTTTTGGTATTTTAAAAAATTTAAAGCTCTGATCCAAGTTTGTTAGGATTCGAATTCAAATTTGAGTCTTCAAATCTGATTAGGTTTGGGGTTGGATTCGGATGTAAGTTCTCCATAATCAGATTGGATGCGGATTAACAGAGCATTTGTGTCTACGCTAAGCAAAGGGCATTAAAGTCTAAATAATAGACAATAGATATTAATAGAAAAACTTTAGTTTTTTTTTTTAAATAGAAGAATAACATTAACAACTTCAATAGCTTTTCAAAAAAAAATCATATAAAAATTATATTTAAAAAATAAATCAATAATATTTTTAGGAAGTTCCTTACTATAATATAAAAAAGTTAAAAAGAATAAGAATTAGGTTATTACTAATATTAGAAAGATTATTTCTAACCAATTAACTAATATTTGAAAGAATATTAAAAATTTAGAAAACAATGAAAATTTGTGAGAACTCAAAATAATAAATTACAGATAATATTTCTAACCAAGAAGTTTAAACACTAAAAAATAAGATAAAAACATAAAAAATAAACGTTTCTAATAAAATAAAAGTACAAATAATAAAGGAGTTAAAAGTAGATAGAATGTTGAGAACTCAAAATAATCTAATATATTTAGTTGGTAAATATCTACAAGGCTATTAGACATTAGATAAAAGAGTAAAAGGGTTCTACAAGGCTATTAAACATTGGATAAAAGAATAAAAAGGCACGATAGAATTGGAAAAGGAGTAAAATGACATGGTAGAATTGTAAATAGTAAAGGTTTTGGTGGATAAGTATCTACATGGCACAATGGCATAGATAGTAAATACATTCATTTAACAAGACACATAGGCTATGTTTGGTTTGAAGGAAAAAGTAGGGAAAGGAAGGAAAAGGTAGGGAAACCTTTATCAATCTCTTGTAAAGGTTTCCCTACACTTTCCTTCAAACCAAACATAGACATAGGGTTTCTGTAGGATTTCATTTGCTAAATGTAAAGGGGTTGTCCGGAGTCCGGATCTCCTGCTTATGAGAATTCTGTCCACATTTGCCCACATAACATTGCAGCCACACATGAAAAATATCTCACCCTCTTACATAATATCATGCAGGGAAAATGTTTTCAATTCATAGAAATAGTGTGTTATAAGTAGATGTGGGCTGAGCTATCATGGGCAAGAAATCCCGCGTTAATTGTCCGTACCCCATTATGTTGTTAGTATATGTATAAATTGGCCAGCCCTAGCCCGACTCCAGTTAAAAACCAACATAATTCGACCCAAGCTCTACTCTGGGAGGGCTTGATGCTTTCGCAGTTTCGGTCTCATGTTTTACATTTTACCTTTCTCATTTTGGTTTCATAGTCAAATTCAAAAAACAAAAGAAAAATAAGAATACACAAATGTCATTATATATAAATGTAATTATATGATACATTTATATGATATAAATGTAATATTTTTATAAAAAACATATTACGGAAAGTCAGATAAGTTTAAGTTGTTTAAATTGGGCTGATTGGCTGATGTCATAATTGGTTTAGGATGGACTTTGTTCAAGTTCCGACTACCCTACCTCAATCCAAAATCCAAGCCCAATGCAAATTGAGGTCAAGCGTAAGTTTTTAAATCTAATCCAAAGCCCAAAAGTCAAAAGCCCAAACCAGTACAAAGGTTTGGATTTCAGGCCCGCCCAAATTACAGCTCAACCATCAGTAATGCAAGTACAAAACCATAATATTTAGGGGTGAACTTCGGTTGGCCCGAGTTATCACTTTACGCTCGGGCCTTTGGAATGGATTCATTCAAATTTTGACAAATTTCCAATCCAAGTTAGCCCAAGTTGCATCGCTAATAATATTATAAAAAAATAATAATTGGGTATTATTAATAAATATATTATTAATTTTTTATTAATATAAATATATTATTATTTGCAAAAAGTAATAGCAGCGGAGAACACTTTAAAAGGACGTTTGGGCATAGTGCCCCCTTGGGTGGGCTCAAATAGTTAGGGGTAATCATTTTCGGTTCAACCTAAAAATTTGGGACTTGGGCCTTGGTTTTGTGTTCAGGTTCAGTTCAGTTTTGTACATATTTTTTTATGAATGAATGCACATATTTATATATTTATTATTTAGGCATATGTATTATATATTATTTTATATTATACAATACATATAATAAAATACAATAATATATATATATATAAAATATTTTGTACATAAAAGTCAATAAGTCATAGGGCAAGCCCATGATCACCTCTGGGAGAGGCTTATGGCTTTTTGAGGTGGAAGGGCGGAGCCATGGGTGGCCATGGCTCCACTCTGCCACCCCTTGGCTCCACCCCTACCGAGGTGAGTCCACACGATTACACGAACAGCCTGTAAGTTATATTTAATGAAAAATCTGGAGAAACCAAATCGGTTGTTCATTACTCCTTTAAAGGGTTACTAGCGGGGAATTCCCTATTTCATAGGGGTAAAATAGAAAAATTCCATTTGGACACATATAATAATAAATTAGGTTACATTTTTATTAAATAAAATAACTACAACTATATTATTATGAATAATAAATAACTATAGTGGCCCCAATTTGGTTTAGGGTTATCAACAAGTTAGGACTAGGTAGAATCAATCTTGAAGACTTGAACCAATTATCTAATTGGGATAAAATCATATACCTGATTATATTGAAAACAATAGTTAAAATAATACTAAATTATTCTTATTTTAATAAGTTAAACATTTGTAACTAATATTGTCTTATTTATTATTTATCAAATTTACTATTTTAAACATGAAACATGATAAAAATTACAAGAAAGATAAATAATTACATATTTCATAAAATATTCGGTTCCAGGCTTGAATTAGTTCTGGTCAGGTAAGAACTATAATTGATCCAATAATTAATCGAGACAAATTCATGGAACCAAAACCGTTATAATTATGTTCATTCAATTTAGCTCCATTAGGATAGACCCAACCCATTTGTCCAGCCCTAGTTTTTCTTAAATAAATTAATATAATAATTTATTAAATAAAATAAATAAATACAAATTTATTGGGATGAGACTTGTATAGGCTATCTCAAACTAGACCCAACCTGTTGATAGCCATAAATATTGGGCTCAAGGGGAGAGAATAATTTGTTAGTAAATTATTTCTAAATAAACAAATAATTTAGTAAAATAAATAAATATTTATTAAAATCTTCCTCTCAATGTCTAATCTCCTTTATTTTACTGATTTATTTTATTAGATAAATAAATGTTTAGATAATAATAAAAAATGAATAAATAAAAGTTGAGATAGAGAATAGGAGGAGAAAGAGAGAATCAAGCAAACAAGAAGATGAGTGGCATTTTATTTATAGGATGGCATAATTGTAAATAATTATAAGTGGAACTCCCGTAATTTTCGAATGACATATAATCAATTACTTAAAGATGTTTGTCTTATATGTAACACTCCTGTAATTTTTGAATATCAATTACTTGGCGAGGTAAAGAGGGTGCATTTGTTTTATATGTAGCACTTTTGTAATTTTCAATTATTATAGAGTCAATTATATAGGGATGTTTGTTCTATATGTGTTATTTTTGTAATTTTTGAGTACCATAGAGTAAAGAAAGGTGGGAGAGAGAGAGAGAGTAAAAGAGAAACTGGATAGAGAAACACACGCCGTTAATTAAGAATATACTTGTCAAACCAACAACATATCATGTGTCAACCACCAAATTCCGCCATACACCTTCCTAATGCTTTAAATATATACTTATTATAGATCTGCACCAACTTCTTTAAATAGCTTATGTTGAGTGCTTCAAAGCAACTATACTAACTTAGTTGAACATTTCAGCCCTCCCAAACAGGTCCATGGTGGTGAACTAGTAATGGTAGTGGTGGGCTAAGGGGGTGAATATGTTTGGTTAATGGAAGTTAGAAGTGAAAATGAAACCTAGAAAAGATTTGGGATCAAATCCTATTATAACAAGAGTTTTGGGGTTGGGGACACACTACTCTCATTATGTAGCCCTATGAAACTACATAGGGCTATTATTATTATTAGCCCTACATGTTGCCCTAATAATAATAATAATAATAATAAAATAAACCAATGAATTCAGATCTTTAGTGCTTCTTTTAGATACCTGATTTCATATTGTATATCTTAAATATCTTTCTATAAACTAGTAAGCGTGCATGTGGCAATTGTAGATGATGATAATGATAGTAATAATGTATCAAAAAATTATATATCTATATATATTAATTGGATGCAAATTGCAAAATCCAAGTCATTTTTGTTTATTTTCATCATTAAGTTCTATTAATTAAATCTATACTTAATAAATTAATAATTCTAATAACATAAAAGCTTATACTTTTAAAATTTACCTACCAAAAGTGTTTTCACCTAGGTGGCGGTAAGAAATTAAATCATTTTAGGTCAAATGGGTTAATCCATGTTGTCACAATTAAATAATAAAATGAAAATAATAGAAATTAAAAAAATTGGAAACATTTTTAACATACATATTAAACAATAATAAGTATGATAAATAAGAAGTGTTTTTATTAATGATGGAATTTAATGTAAAATTTAAAACCAATTGGAAACAAAATTATTTTCCTATTCTCTCTTATTTAATCCTATATTTAAGATATATTTTTCGCATCATTAAATTCTTATAATTAAATCCACAATATTAATTTTAATAGTATAAAAATAAATATTTTGAAAATTAATTTAAAAACAAAACCATTTTCTTCCCTCCCGATGGTGGGCAAGCAATTCAACCATTTAGGATCAAATGGGCTAGTAAATAATGTCATAATTAAATAATAAAATATTAAAATAAATAATTATGAAATGTAAGAAATATTTTTATTAATGATAAAAATGGAATGCCAAATTTAAAACCTACTTAGAAATGAAAAAATGTCATAATCAAATAATAAATTTTTTAATAATAGAAAATACAAAGAATCACAAAAATAAAAAAATAGAGAAAATTTTGGGCACATATCTAATGTTATATGTTTATAAAAAAATCGAATATTGGGTACATCTCTAATATTATGCATTCATTATATTGAACAAAAATAAGTTTTATACATAAGTAATAATTTTATCAATGATAAAAATGTAATACAAAATTTAGTGTCAACCTAGAAATCAAACTATTTTTTTAGATGGTGAGTTAGTGGTTTGAGTCAAATGACACCATAGACCAACAAAAATTAAGTGTGATAAGTAAAAAATATTTTATATAATGTAAATGAAATATATAATTTAAAGAAAAAAAATTATAGCCAAAGTCAGTTGTACATTTAAAATTAGGTTGCAAGTTGGTTCAAAAACTAACAAAACTCTAACAACCAACTCTACATTTCAAATTATAAAAACCCCTACCATGTCATCAGAGGCTTATGGGGCTATTGCAAATATGGGGACTCTTAGTCCATGTTGGACACAATAAAAAGTCTATGCTGAAAATATGTTTTCATTTTCTCTCACACTCCATCTATCTCTTGATCTCCCTTCCTTCTCTCTCACTTTCACAATCACCTCTTGACCTCCCGCTCTCTCAGCTTCAGTCTGTAGCCAAATCAAAACCTCTCCCTCTCTTTCTCTTTCTATCGTTCTTTCTCAATCTTTCTCATTCTTCTCCCTCACTCTCCCTCTTGATCAATATCTCTCATCCAATCTCTTTTGTCCTGGTTGGTGTAAATTTCATAGCCAAGAGTTTATTGTGATTTTTTATCAAATTGGTGTAATGATTTTTTAACAATACCAATTTGGTTTCATGTTCTTTTATACGATTTGATTAATACCATATAAGTGTGTAAGAAAATAAAAAAAAAAATGAAAGAGGGAGCATGAGAGGAACTGAAGGAGAACAATAAAATTAAGGGAGAAGGAGAGATTGATCGAGAATGAGAATGAGAGAGGTTGAGGGAGAACGATAGATAGAGAGAGAGAGAATGAGAGAAATTGATATAGAGAACGTAAATACAAAACCAAAAACTATTTTTATTTATTTTCAAATTACACAATCGTTGAGTAGATAAAGATGACTATGAGAGTGAGAGAGTGTGAGGGATAAGCTTTTGCTGTGTTCAACATGGATTAAGAGTTCCATGTTGGCAACATCCACATAAGCCTCTGATGACATGGCATGGGTTTTTATAATTTGAAATGTAGAACCTGTTGTCAAAGTTTTGTTGGTTTATAGACCAACTTGTAGACAAATTTTAAATGTATAGCCAACTCCAACTATAATTTTTCCTAATTTAAAACTAATCTAAAAACAAAGCTATTTTCTTATTTAGATGGTGGGTCAATGGTCAAACTTTTCAAAGAAACCCATGATATCATAATTGAATAATAAATATTAAAAAAAAGATAGAACACTAAAAATAAAAATATATAGAATTTTATCAAAAACATTTGAAAACATTTCTGATGTTATATATTCATCATATTAAATAAAAATAATTGTTAAAATAAAAGTTATTTCTATTTATGATAAAAATGCAATACAAAATTAATAATAATAATAATAATAATTGTTATTTGCTAAAGCATTTAAATTTATTTTTAATCATATTATTACTTTTGTTATTTTCAACTTCTATCTTAATTATAATATATCTAAAATTTAAATAATTAAAATAAAAAAACATTTCTCATATATAACACATGTATTTAATTACTAGGAAATTTAACATGTACGAAATATACCCATACTACTAAATACCCTATTTTCAGGATATTTACACGTTTTTGTTGCTTTCGGCTGATCTAAGGCTAAGATATCGATATATTGGTGCACATTGACTCCATCGACGTCTTTGCAAAAGAAGTCAATGACCGAGTCGTGGGCTCGTGGCAGTGATAAGTCGCGTTTGGTAGAGTATGAATCGGTCGTGGTCCAGGTTGAGAAATTTGGCGTATTGACTGAACTGTGTAAAGAAGACTGTGTTAAGGGTAAGCATAAGTTTGAATTTTCTTCTACTCCATTAATTTCGTGATAACGCGGTGTGTGCAGACTATCAGTCTCTAGGAGTTTCGACCGAGTCCGGATCTGCTAATATCAACAATTGATTAATTTGTTCCACCCGACCCATTACATGAGAAGGAAAGTGGCGAGACACATGATATGATAGTGATAGTGGTGGAACCCACATCTCAAGACGCAAATGCTCATAAAGGTCCTTCAAAATGGAGGACTTGGAGCAACCGAGCAAGGTTTTAAAAATCGGATTAGATACGGAATCGTATTGGGGACTAGTTTTTGGGTCGAATTGTCTGATCGTTCTATTTGAATGGATGATCTATTTTGATTTATCATATAAAAATAATTAAAATAAAAATGATAAAAAATCTTATCTGAATCGATGGATTGACAGTTAGATCGTTTGGGTTAGCAGATCATTGATCAAATTAATGATTGTTGGCTTAGGAGTGGTTTTGAAGTAAAACAAAACCAATTATTTGGTTGATTGTCAAATCAATTGATCTGACCATCCAATCTGGTCCAGTTTTCAAAACCATGACTTAGAGACTATTTTAAAGGAAAAATAAGCAAGTATTTAAGTCTTTTCCTTTCTTCTTCTAAACTGTTTTTTTTTTTCTTGAATGAAAATAATGTAATGGAGTTTTTTTTTTTTCTGTTTCTTCAGAGTGTCTTAGGCTTTTGTTATTGGATTTGGGTTTGTGTTGATTATAATGTATAACTCTGTTGTGCTAGTTCTGCAATAAATCGTAGATATTCTTATAGTAATATATAGGAATAAGGTAACACCATAAAATATTTGAGATCAAATCTGAAATGCTGTTGCTAGTTGCTACTAGGTTTGGGGGGTGGGTGGCTGTGGTGGATAGACTACCTCCAATTGTATAGTTTTATGAAGAAGAAGTGAAATAAAAAAGTGGAATATACTGCCTTTACTAAAATCATTCTACCAACTATGGGGCACTCATGTTATTCCTGTTCCAGCTAATTATGTATTCTTTATTACTAAAATACATCAACATGAAAGGGTTCTTTTTTTTTGGAAACCTAGGTAACCTAACTTTTGCCAATTGTTAATTATCAAAAAAGTAGCTTAGCTTTTGCAAGTTCAAATCAGCCCCCCAAAATGTCCCACAGCACATCTTCGCCCTGTATTGAGAACATCTCCCAATGATAACATCATCATTTCTAGGATTATCATCGGAAGATGTTCTCAATACAAGACAAAAATGTACTGTGGGCCATTGTGGGGGGCTGATTTGGTCTGAACTTTTGCATTTTTAGGTTGTGAAAACGTTTTATTTTATACCAACAGTGTCATTTCTCTTTCATATATAATTCAACTTGCCACCTTTTATCACTTCCCACAAATATTATTCTATCAAGTATCAATAACACCCTCAAACTAGACATTTTTTTTTGTCAATTTATCCTTCAAACTTCTAATTCAACTATAATTACTTTAAACAGCTGTTCAATCAGCAGGGAAAGACAGAAGCTGTCTTTTTTCAATTGTCTTCATGTGCATGACAAACTTTACAAGCTGTGTGAAAGGAACCCATGTCATTTTAATATATTTTTGTTTCTATTAAGATAAAAAGTTTTTTGGGAGAATGACTATTCAATACATCTTAAGAATTCTTTAGTTTTATCATATAGTTGGGGTAGGTGTCAGCTCAAAATTGATATTAATACACGGGCAGGTATTAGTATTTTAGGGTGAATATATTTATCATTTTGAATTGTATAAAATTATGATAGAATTCAAAATTTTACGGTGTGATGCAATGTAATTTTTCGAAGTTGTTTTATATACCTTATTTTTTTGAGTAATTCCTTTTACTCACTTAGAGCCTTAGAGGTTCTATTTTTCCCTACAATAGGATTTGGGTAGGAGAATGCTCTGAACCAGACATCTTAATTCTTTTTGGAAGCACCCAAGCATATTTTAAACAATCTTTTGCCGTAGAGTTTACTTTGACAGTTTGCAGTCAAAAAATAAAATAAAATAAAAAGAGTCTACTTTGACAGTTCTGCCCGAGAGTGGTCAAATTATTTATTCTAAAAACTGAGTTAGTTACTTATCTATATTATTTTTGTTTAATTTATTCGGATAAATGTATCTTTTGGGACTTTTTTACCATTTCGATATATATATTTTTTTCAAATACCCACTACCTAAAAAACTTACCCAAGTCTGAAAATATGTAAAAAATCAATTTTACAATGGATTCTACATGTTTATGAAATAAAATGGGTAAATTAATTAATGGAATCACAATCCCATTGAACAGGGCCTAAATTATAGTGTTGTTTTATTGTATTGATATTATATAATCGCAGAAAATAAATCTATTATACAAATAATACCCGAGATTAAATCATGGTTGATGAATAACAGGAATATACTGAAATCAGGTACAGGAGGCGAGTCGAAAAGCATGGATACTATACCACCAGACTCAAATTAGTTTGTCCGTATCATCCGTGTGGGCTAGAGAGCATTAATATAAGCAGATTGATGTGGTGTCCAGGGGCTCGAAAAAGAGACCGGATTTAGTCCTTGCAAAATTTGTTTTCACATTACACTCCTACAATGGGAATATCTCTTTATTTGTACCTTTTTCATTTTTCATTTATGGAGAGATGTTTTCGATGCATGGCTGCAAAACGCTGTGAGCAAAGTTTGGTCTCTCAAGCCCAGCCATTCTTGCCATTTGAATTTGATGTCATTAATTAATATGAGGAATAATTAATAGGCTTAAAAAAATTATAATGTATTATGGTAGATGGAAGCAATTTTTACCTTTTAGTGAGTTTGTATTTGTTTGGAGGGCTCAAGTGCAGTAGCTTGTGTTTTTCCGAGCTGGGCCTCTATGGACAGCCTATAAGATACGTTTGATGAAAAATCCAGAGACCCCAACTCAGCACTTAAAGGGCTGCTCACAAGTTTGTTCTAGTCTCTTTGAATGGTTTATCTAGAGTGCTTCAAATCAATGATCAAAGTATTGATATCGGACAATTTAGATACGAATATATTATGGAAATGCATGGATGAAAGATGTCAAAATGCTTGAATACCTTAGGAAATTTATACACACCACATAAGTACATTAGTAATAGTAAATCTAAAGTTGAATTATCTGTAATTTAGGTATAAATACATGAGAATGTAGACTTTAATAGGTTATATGAAGAGAAAAAATACAATCAACAATACACGACTTTAATATGTTATTTTTATAACTTAAAGTTCTTATTTTTTGGGAAAATGAAATCTTAAATTATCTATTTAAGTTTTTATAATTATGATTTTTATTTTTTATTAAAGTTCAAAAAAATCTAATAATGGTCAATACACAATTTTGTCAAACTAGGCATTGATACACTTCCATATCAATGTGTATTGAATTATATCCATTGATACAGTGCGATATGACCTGATATGAAGCCGTATTGTATCGATACACACGACATAATTACAGTGTATTTCACATATACAAATATGATATGCCATGTATGAAAGTAACATATCAATACTTTAAACCTTGCTTCAAAGTTGAAAGTAATTAAACCAACATAGCTGAATTTTTAGCTCAGCCCTCCCAAATGGGCCCTTAGGGCGGTAGGGCACAAATACACCTTTGAAAAGTTAAAATAAAGAAGAAAATGTTTACACTTAGTTTGGGACAAAATATAAATCCAATGCAAAAATATAGTATACAAAGTTTTGCATTGTAGATATTTTATATTTGTACTCTTCTCAAATTGAGACTTAGAAATACAAATATAAATATGAAATCTTGTATTTTGAATTATTTTATATGTATTTATACTTATGTATATATATATATATATATTTATACTTGCAGTGTACGGTGTACATATTTGTATTTGTGTTTGCACTCTTCATTGACCTTGTACAAAGAGGTCAAAGGGACAAGCCCAACAAAAATCTTTCAACGCTAACGAACGTCCGCTATGGGGAGAGCAATGTTACCATATTAGCACAAGCAAAATCATTTGTGTCTGAACCGTCTGGTGTTGCTGAAATTGGGACCCGGTGACCGGTGTCGCTGACAATAATAAATGGGGACGGGTTCGAGTGTCATCAGTCAGAGTTCGATGATGATGATGCGCGGTTATACTATGAATCTCCTTTTTCACCCATAATTCACGGTAAAAGGCTTTGCGCGAATAACGTGTGCAACTTCTCTTTGCCTGTTTACCCTTCGCATCCAAAGTCTGGTGGAAAAAAACAGCCTACAAAAATAAAATACTCAATGCTTCCTTTTGTTCTCACTCTCTCTCTCCGGATTGGTCTGGATGGCGTGTTATTCGTTCCAGCAAAGTCATCGCTTCGAGTAGCAGCTCTTCTGGTCCAAATTTACTGTTGTTTTTGTTATTTTCTAACAAAATTCTGACTGAAGGTTCATCGAGATTTTTTCTTACTTTGCAATTTTTCATGGATATTTTTGCATTAGCAGGTTAGTTTCTTGTGCTTCTTTATTTATTTATTTTTTCTGAGCTCGAAGTAGCAAAAATCACTCCTATATCCCGATTAATTGCAATCTTGGTCGAGTTTCGAAGTTAATCTCGATTACTTCTCTCACCTGAATTGCTTAATTTTCTTGCCACAAAAGGGTCAATTGCTTAATTTCCGTCAATTCAGAGTCTTTCTCTTTTGCTTGTTAGGTTTTAATTTTTTGTTGGTTCTTCCGCCGAGCTATTGTAGTGATTCTCCTTGAATTGTCAACTGTAAGATAGGATTCTCGCTAGGTGTCATCCGTCTCTGTGGTATTGTAAACTTCACATCAGTCTTGTGATGGTAGTCTGGTAGATAGTTGAGAGCCTATCTCTCTGGTAGAATCTTCTCCGTGATGGATTGTCGAGTTTCACGTGGACATTATGATATTAGGGTCTGAAGGCTTTTGTTTAGTCTCAATTTTGGATGCCATTACTAAAAAGAAATGAATGCTGGTTACTAGCTTATTTTTCCTGCTAAAAGAGATGGCAACAAATACCATGATTAATGTTTCACTTGTTCCGGCTTCAGAATTACTTGATCGGATAATAGAGACGATAGCCGAGACTGCAGAGGCTGCTAAGGATGTGCTTGTTGAGAAGGAAGGTTTTGCAAAGCTGTCGAGTTTCTTGGAAAAGGTTGTTCCTATCCTAAAAGAATTGACCAAGAAGAACATCAGTAACTCTGAGAGCCTAAATAATGCCATTGAAAATTTCGATCGGGAGGTCAAAGCTGCGAAGCAGCTAGTTCTGGAGTGCAGAAAGAGAAACAAAGTCTATCTCTTTCTCAATTGCCGGAGAGTAGTGAAGCGTTTAGAGCAAACTACGAGAGAGATCAGCCGGGCTCTGAGCTTTATCCCTTTGGCATCACTAGATCTCTCATCTAGTATAAATGAGGATATCAGCAACCTATGTGACAACATGCAGAGGGCAGAGTTTAAGGCAGCTGTAGCAGAGGAAGAGATATTGGAGAAAATTGAATTGGGTATATTAGAGAGAAATGTTGATCGTACTTACGCAAACAATTTGATGGTTCTCATTGCTGAAGCTGTTGGGATATCAACTGAACGCTCAGCACTGAAGAAGGAATTTGAAGATTTCAAAAGAGAAATAGAAGACACGCAGGTGAGGAAAGACCAGGCCGAGGCTATACAAATGGATCAGATCGTTGCATTGCTTGAAAGAGCTGATGCCACTTCATCCCCTAGGGAAAAAGAGATGAAATACTTCACCAAGAGGAAGTCTTTAGGTAATCAGCCATTGGAACCTCTCCAGTCATTTTATTGCCCAATCACTCGAGATGTTATGGTGGACCCTGTTGAGACCTCCTCTGGACAGACATTCGAGAGAGATGCAATTCAGAAGTGGTTTGCAGATGGGAACACCATTTGCCCCCTAACCATGATCCCCTTAGACACAGCAATTTTACGGCCCAACAAAACTCTACGGCAATCAATTGAAGAATGGAGGGATAGAAACATCATGATTACAATTGCTTCCATGAAACCCAAACTCCATTCAGATGATGAACAAGAAATTCTTCATTCCTTGGAACAACTGCAGGATCTTTGCATGGAGAGAGACTTGCACCGAGAATGGGTGACACTGGAGAACTACATACCAATTCTTATTGGATTGTTATCCACAAAAAATCGTGAGATAAGGAACCATGTTTTAGACATCCTTTGCATACTGGCAAAGGATAGTGATGACACTAAGGTACTTACACTTCATCCCTGACTAGACTGGATTATGTCTCCTTTTTCATTATCAAGGAAGAAGAGAAGAAATGGCCCTTCTTTTTGCATCCTCGTATAGTACACAATTTGGACACATTTTCTCTGAAAAAAACCAATCAGTACACATATTATATACAGATTTGTTAACTATGGTCATTCTAACTGGAAGTTGCAACCTCGTTAAGTTATCATGAATTGAAGGAACAATTGATTTTCCTTATCTTTACGTGTTTTTGTCAACTAAATATGTGTTTTGCAGGAAAGAATTGCTGAAGTGGAAAATGCAATTGAAGCTATTGTGCGATCCCTTGCTCGTCGTATTAGTGAAAGTAAGCTTGCTGTGGCATTGCTGTTGGAACTTTCAAAAAGTAATATGGTACGTAACTACATTGGGAAAGTACAGGGATGTATACTCCTCCTGGTGACTATGTCAACGAGTGATGACACTCAAGCTGCCAAAGATGCAAAGGAACTCTTGGAGAATCTTTCATTCCTTGATGAAAATGTTGTACAAATGGCCAAGGCAAATTATTTCAGGCCTTTGTTGGAGCGCCTTTCTTCAGGTACTCTTATTTATCATGCTGTTCCTTTCAGAATTTAAATAGAAGATTATAGTACTCTATTAAAGAGGCCACTTCTTAGGTTGACAAGTGTGAGAGAGAGCTTCCACTTTGTTCTAAAATGCCAAAGGTTGGGTCTGTATCCAGTCAACCCCTCCTAAAACCCTTGATAGCTGGGATTAGCATTGGGTAACTTTTTTTCCTAGTACTCTGACATGCTATAGTGGCTATAATACATCCTGAGACATTTGGTGCAGTTGGAAGAGGACATTATTTCCCTTCTCTTTTTTTTATTGTTCTTTTTCCTTTCCTTTAATGGTGAAGTGGAGTAAAAGCTATCCATCCTCTTTATCTAGTTGTAGTTTGATTTTTGAATAAATCCTTTGATGATGGTTAAGAAAAAGAATAAATCAACAACATTGATGGATGCTGCTGAGCAATCTTTAAAAGACAGGAAATTTTCAGGCAACACATAATTGTTACTGATAGTGAATTAATGATCAATTGCGATGATTTGATGACATACAACAGAGACCAATGATGGAACCATTAGAACTTCTGAGTCAGCTTGTAGGCTGTAAGATAAAGGTAAAGTGAAGATAGTGTGGATTAAATAAGTGAGGGGAACTCTAATGATGTGGTCCCCAACAGAAATAACTGAAGAACAAGATTTGTCTAGCTAATCTCCAACAATCAAGATAGGGCTCTTATGATAACGGTAGTGGTTACTTCTTACTTTTTTTTTTTTTTCAATATGCTTAGGGATGTCAGTGGATCAGATTGAATGGTAAAACTGCATTGTCCTGACCCTATCGGGTTAGGTTGAGTTGGCTTTAATCAGGTTTTAGGTTGGGTTCAGGTTGATGTCAGCCCATGCCAAGCCCGACCCATTGACATAGTAACATTGAAATATTTGTAAATATAGCCTTGGTTCAATATGGGTACACTATTTGTGGGACGGGTCAGGATGGGTTTGGCATCCCATTTCCTTTAGTGAGTTCAGAGTAATTTTTGGTCAGGTGGGTTGAGGTGGACCATACCGAACCTGATCTGTTGACATTATCTATATCAGATATTCCTGTATTTCCTAAATATGAATAATAAACCAAATAATCTTCGAACTTTACTCGTTAACATTCAAATTCTCTTATATCATCATTTCTTCCTACAATACCTCCATTGCTTAGTGCCATGTTGACTTCTTGGGATGATGAGCATGAAAATGTGGGTTGAAGTCTGAGAGCAGTCAGTTTGTGTAAAAGATGCTGGAAGTTAGTCCATGAACTCCATAATGGTATTTTTTAGCACCAATATTATTAATATCCTTACTAAATATTGGGCTGGTTAAACATAGAGCCATGTATCTTCATTAATAATGAAGCACTATCAACCAAACCATTCAATAAAGAATTAATTCAAATCAACATGATGTTAGGATAGTGTGTGTGGGTGGGTGGGAGGCTATCACAACCTGGTTCCAACTATATGAGGTTGGCTACATTAATTCTCTTCAACCATTCCTCTGTCCATTCGTTGCCATATCTATTGTTAAATTTATGGGGTGCCAAATTATTTCTCACTACTTTGCCCAACGTCATTTTTGTCTGCTCCTACCTCTTCTAGATTTTCTCAACTTGCAACAGATCATCTCTTCTTGTGCCATAGATGGTTTTATATACACATGACAGAACCATCTTAGTGTACTTTCCCTTGTCTTATCTACTTACCTAGTTCTTTTTTTTTTCCACTCATCCATCTGAACTTTAGCATTGTAGACATTTTGGCTCCGTTTGGTTGCATGTAGAGGAAAATGATTGGTTTTCTAAAAATTACCATTTTATGGTGTTTGATTGCATGTAAAATGGCCAAAGAAAAAATTAGGTAGTATATGTAGCATTAATTTTAGCTTTCCTTGAGTCATCTTTCAAATATAGAGGGTTGGTTCTCTTAATTGAAATGCAATAACACCCATATATTTCTCAGCCATTCACACTTATTTTCCACATTAAAACTGATGTAACCGTTTCTGGTCACATACCAATTTTTTTGTGATGTACCAATTTTTTGGCTAAGTACCTCGTCATTTGACTTGCTCCCAGGTGGCTTGTGACTTAGAGGATGATGGAGCTCCTTGGTGGCGAACTGCCTGGTGATGAGCTACTTGGTGGCGAACTCCCTGATGGTGAGCTACCTGGTGACGAGCTCCCTAGTGGAGAGCTACCTGGTGACGAGCTCCCTGGTGGTGAGCTACTTGGTGACGAGCTCCCTGGTGGAGAGCTAC
>NW_010729074.1:13881489-13909878 GCF_000365185.1 Nelumbo nucifera
GAGAGCAGGGATTACCTCCATTTTTTCATTCTCTCCCCCTTGTCTTTGGGGGTCGGAGTCCTTATATAGTGGTGTCCTGTCAAATCAGGCGTAACGACCTCTGTCAAGTCAGGCGTAACTGCCTCTGTCTCTCTGCCGCAGCCGTTACTGCCAGAGCTGCGGTGGCGGGTGTAGGCGACTGCTGCAGAGTACAGCTCTGCCAGTCAAGGGACAACTCTCAGGACTGGCAGGCACGGTGCCGCCTAGCGAGAGACGTGGGCGCAGGCCTCCGGATCTGTCAGGTACGGTTGTCAGGTAGGAGATCTTCCTGCGATACGCCGAGCTGCCCCTAAGTGGCGAGCTCTTCGTAAGACGCCAGGCTGCCTGCGGAGTGGCCAGCTRCCTGTGGCGAGCTGCCTATGCCGAGCTACCTGTAAGTGCCGAGCTGCCCCTAAGTGGCGAGCTCTTCGTAAGACGCCAGGCTGCCTGCGGAGTGGCCAGCTRCCTGTGGCGAGCTGCCTATGCCGAGCTACCTGTAAGTGCCGAGCTGCCCCTAAGTGGCGAGCTCTTCGTAAGACGCCAGGCTGCCTGCGGAGTGGCCAGCTRCCTGTGGCGAGCTGCCTATGCCGAGCTTCCCCTAGCTATACCGAGCTCCCCGAGCTATGCCGAGCTGCCCGAGCTGTGCCGAGCTGCCCGAGCTGCTCAGTTGTCAAGAGGTTGCACTTGGTTTGCATGAGGTGCCAGGTGTCACAATTTCACTGGAGGGCCAAATCCGCCCTCATCAGAAACCAAACACCAGGAAAAATAGGAAAATTATTTGGTTTCCTATTGAATATAATTTTTCCTAGGAAATTGTTCATTTTCCTTTGTTCTATGTGCAACCAAATGCATCCATTGTTCTTAAAAAAAATGGAGCAATAAATATTTATGATGTTTTCCCCCATCCTCATGCATACAGATGCACAAAAAAAGGCCTTTATTATTTCTAGTGGTGTTATTCATGTCTCTTGATGATGCAGTGTGCGATACACCTTCTCCTACATTGAAATCTTTTTTGTTGACAAGTAATTGAAATGAATTTATTAGTAGATATCTGTGAAGATGCAGGATCCATATCATGAGAGTTTGGCAAAAGTTTTAGTGCCAGCTGCCAACCTGATGCACTCTCCTTTATCCAGGCTTGTGACCGGCTGTGTAAGACAAGTTCACACTGGCGGATTTTTTTTTTCACTGTACCCCTTTTGTGTATCTTCACAGATATGATGATGATATCTGTGAAGATGCACAAAAGGGGTACATTGAAAAAAGGAAAAAAAAGGCAAAATCTCTTAGAGCTAAAGACAAAATCCACAAGGAGGTACCTGCACCTAGCTTTTCTAGCCAAGCCAATTGTAACCAAATATCCATTCCTTTAGAACCTATTGAGAAGGAAGGCCATGAATTGATGGCACTACGAATTGATGAAGCAGGTGCCTAATGCAGATATCAACAGGAATTTTTCATACTTTTTTTCTGGGTCTAGTAGGCACAAATAGATGGTAGCTCCAGGGAGCATCATGGACATGCTAATATGCTATGTTGGGAAAGTTATAATCTTGGAATTGGAGGCAAATTATACTTCAACATAATAATATCATGCATTCCTGTCTCTGCTGCAATTGTATTGTTTAAATAGATGTTAGGGGCATTGCCTTGCTTTTTGTTTTTAATTACTACAGGATACTTGGCAGAACTGCAGAAGTACCAAGAAACCTTTTATCACTTAGCAGAAGAGTTTAGCTGTATTTGTTTTTTGTCCAATACCTATTCTTTAACTAATTCAATTGTAGTATCTTACCATAAAAACTTGTTATTAGTATCAAGCACATGAATCTATATTTGTTTTCAAAACTTATTTAAGCAATTATTTTGCCCATTTTGTTTACATGCATGGTAATTAATCTTATGGTTGCCTGGATGTCTTTGGACAGTTTTTTTTTTGTTTCATCTACAATATTATATCCTTATTGAATTTATTCATTTCTTCCTATATGATCTTTTGTTTATGCCATGTCAATGCATGAACAGTAAAGCTTTCTGATTCCCTAAACTTGTATGAAATTTAAATCAGCAGTCATGGACATGTTGGTGCAGGGCCAGAAGATGTCAAGATGATCATGTTGACCACTCTGGCAGAAATGGAGTTGAGTGACCACAATAAATTGACTTTGTTTGAGAATGGAGTACTGAAGCCACTTCTTCACTTGGTCACAAATGGCAACGAGGAGATGAAGAGAGTTTCTGTTAAAGCTATTCAGAATCTTTCCACTTTACCAAGGAATGCCTTGCAGATGATTCAGGAAGGTGCAGTGGGTCCACTACTTGACCTACTCTACCGTCATAATGCATCCATGATTTTGCGAGAACAAGTAGCATCAACCATCATGAACCTTGCGATATCAACAGCGAAACAAGAAGCCAAACAGACAGAAGTGACACTACTTGAATATGATGAAGACATTTTCAAACTCTTCTCCTTGGTCAACTTGACAGCACCTACTATACAACAGAAGATACTGAGGACCTTTCATGCTATGTGCCAACACCCATCTACAATAGACATAAGGTCTAAACTTAGACAGGTATGCACCCTTGGGTCCTCTCTCTCTCTCTCTCTCCCCCCCGACCTCTTACCATTTGCCTCTCTTGGTGATGCTTACCCAATTCTACAAAAACAAAAAGTGAGATTTTGGACAACTTCCTCTCTTGTGCAACTGCTTTTAGTCTGAAACATTTTGTTCTGGTCATCTTTAACTGCTATTCAATTATGCATTTCCACTCTGTAACTCAAACATCCATGAAGAAAAAGCATTAGACCGATCTGAAAATGTGAGATTTTGGACTTTGCTATAATGCAACAGCAGCTACATACCCATTTGTTTTTGGTGGTTGGTTTGTGGCTTCAGTTTATGGACATTTTGGTCAATTTTTTTTAAAGCAACATTTTGGTCAATTGAAACTTTATATGTTATTTCCATTGAATCAAAACATTTTTGATTGGCCAAGAAAATGAAAAGAATTATATCTATATATATATAACTGATTATTTTGATGATTCTGATTGCACAGTGCTCGGCCATTCAAATGTTGGTTCAATTTTGTGAGGTTGATGATATTGCTCTACGAGCAAATGCTTTAAAGCTGTTCTTCTGCTTGACGGAAGATGGAGATGATGGCTCGTTGTCAGAATATGTGGACCAGAGGTGCATTGGGACCTTGATCAGGATCATCAGAGATTGTCATGATGAGGAAGAAATTACTGCTGCTCTGGGTATTATCTCCAACCTTCCAATGAAGAACATCCAAATCACCCAGTGGCTTCTAGATGCTGAGGCACTTCCAGTAATTTTCAGGTTCCTAACTAATGGAAAATTTAATGGATCCTATAAAAACGATCTAATAGAGAATGCAGTTGGAGCAACATGCCGCTTCACTGTATCAACAAATCTGGAGTGGCAGAAGAGAGCAGCTGAAGCTGGCATTATCCCAGTGCTAGTACAACTGCTAAGCTCTGGAACTGCTTTGACAAAACAACATGCGGCCACTTCCCTTGCCCAGTTCTCAGAGAGTTCAGTTAGGTTGAGTAGGCCAATCAAGAGACATAGGGGGCTCTGGTGCTGCTCACCACCACCTGAAGTTGGCTGCCCAGTGCACATGGGCATATGTACAGTTGAGTTATCATTTTGCCTTGTCGAGGCTGGAGCTGTGCAACCCCTAGTAACTATACTTGGAGAATCAGATTTTGGAGCCTCCAAGGCTTCTTTACAGGCATTGTTGACACTGATTGATGGTGAAAGACTGCAGAGTGGTAGTAAGGTGCTTGCTGAAGCAAATGCCATTCCACCAATTATTAAGTTATTAGGCTCCCCTTCTACTGAATTGCAGGAAAGGGCTCTTCTTGCTTTGGAAAGAATATTCCGGTTGATAGAATTCAAACAAAAGTACGGAGCATCAGCTCAGATGCCTTTAGTTGACTTAACTCAGAGGGGAAACAGTACTACAAAACCTTTGGCAGCACGGATTCTTGCACACTTGAATGTACTTCACGAGTCATCATCTTATTTTTAGGAGTGTGGAAAATGAAAAGTTTCAGCCAATTTAAGTTGAAAAGGGAATTCAAGGAATGAAGCATATGCAGTGATATGGGAATTAACCTTTGGAGTCAGCAACGAATTAGGTGGGTGTTTCTACTTTAAGTGATTGGTACAAACTTCCCATCCTAAAGAAGCATGGAAAAGGATACATTTCTTATACTAAAAATAGGGATGCTCTTCTCTTATTAGTTAATTATGTAAGGTCATTGATTTTTTTGGCTTGTAAAGAAAATCAATAAGAGGTCAGATAACCAAAATATTCATAATAAGGCCAAGGGTCGAGGCTGTATAGGCGGATTTGTGAGTGCAATCAAGGTTTTGATCACTGGAGTTGAATTAGTTTCTTTTCTTTTTTTTTTTGGGTGATTTACGAGAGAATATCTTTTAATCTCATTAAAGACAGCAGGGTGCTGTTTTTATTTTAGTGATAAGGTCTCAACTTTCCGTCTAATTTAGGACTTATTTGTTGATGTGAAGTTGTACAATTTTGAAAGAAGAAATATCATAATTTCTTCGACTTGGGTTGATCAAAATCCCTAGGCTGCTCGAACAAGATCACATTTGGAAAAATTTCTTGAACAAACTCTTAAGGAATCAATTCCCTACAATAGTAGTTTACATCAAATTGACTTGCAGGTTTTTCCAAATATCTAACTTTTGTATAGACCACTATGAATTCATTCCATGCAACAGGCGCCTGATTCTGTACGAGGTCCAATCTTGCTTACTGCTTTCTCATGGCAAAATGCCATGGGTTAGCAGGACTAGGTAAGAAAAAGGCCGCCATTTGATTCATCAAATCTTCCAAACAAATATAGGCATTATTTACAGTAATAACCCAACTGTTTCAGATATTTCCAAACCTATGTTCAGATTCTTTTGTTTAGCTAGAAAACTGGGCAGTGATCAACCACAACCCCTTTAGCTGTTGGGCAAGAAGCCAAGGGGCACCCATCTGGACTGGCTCCCCACCAATCAATGCTGATATTCTTCGAGCCCAAGCACAGAAACAATAGCACTCCCATGAAGGCAAGACCAGCATCGAGAGCTCCAGAAAGGACATAATTGTGGCGCTGCCACCAACCTTGTCGATACCTGTAGATGACAAAGCCAGAGAGGAACCCGATGATGATCCAAACAGTGAAGTTGACAGCGGTGGCTGGAGGCATCATTCCTGTAGCACCTATCAGGATAGGCATGTTGATGAGACGGATCCACTTTTGGTTAGGGAAGACCTTATGGGCAGCCCAGACAAGGAGAGGGGCAACCGCCCCACCAAGGAAAAACCAATTGACAGCCGGATAGGTACCCAGATCCCCAAAAATTCTGCGTGGCCCAATAAGCCCCCAAATGACAGAAGCATCATAGAATACACGGTCCATTGGGCAAGTCCATGGGCTATTGTCGGGGAGCAAATTTGTGTCACAGAGGTTGGGAATGGTCTTCATAAGCCACCATGCAGTTGCCAAGTATACAAACCCAGCTATCAAGGTCCCTATCATCTGAGCCGCAGGGTTAATAGTTGACTCATCATCAGTATACAATAGTTAAAAATTGGCAACAAATAAACGAATTGCTTAGTTGCTAGATGGCAAAGAATTTGTCCCATACAGTGGACGAAATAACAAAAATACTAACAGAGAATATGCAGAAACTCCTGAATAACATGTTAAGAATTTCAGTGGGATTTATTAGTATGCACTATGCAGAGAAAATGTTTTGAATAAAAGCAACTGGGAATAGCTGGGTTTCTTGTCATTTTTTTTGTGCAAGGAATGGTGGAGCTTTCAATTATATAGCTATGACCTATGAGGTATTAAAATAGGTTGTTAAGTAGAATTCATTAGCATGCAGACCAAAAAAATGTTTTTTGAGTGAAAGTATTTGGGAATAGCATTCTGTGAAGAGATATGTCTTCTTTGGAAAATTTAAGTCCTTGGGTAATTTCTTACTATTTCATCCCGGTCTTCCTTTGGCTTTCTCCTTGCTCATTAGAGCACTTTTATTTGCATGAATTCACTTCTCACTCTATAGTTATTGACCACAACATTAAGACACTTTGCTTCGTCTTGTCGCCTAATAGGGTTTGCTCCTAGGGGGGGGAGGGGTTCCTTTTTGGGATTTTGAGGGGGGGGGGTCCAAGAATTTCATGTTCTTTTTTTAGATTCATGTGGTTAACGGGAAAAGCTTATTTTCTTGGGTATCATTTACCTAGGTAAGTGATGCCCATCTCCTAGGTGGGTAAATAACTTTCACACCTAGAGGAAAAGTTGAAAGCACTTGAATGGGACAAAAATGCCCCTTTTAATAATAGATTTTTATGGCTAAAATGGTCATTGCCTTATTTACTTGGAAAATAAAAGAACATGGGTAAATGCACTCCAGGTAAGTGATTCCCAAGAAAAACTTACCTAGATAATTGCACTTACCCGGATAAATAACTTGTCGAAAAGCGAACAAGGCCCAAGTCTTTTCTAATGAAATTGTTTCTAAAAACTATTCTTCCTAGTATAGCTACTCATCTAGGCATCCTCATCTAGCTATGCTTATTTTCTGAATGTAGCATTTCTTAAACCACTCAACATTCTGTTCCACATTACATATTGTTCATTTATTTGTCCTGTAAAAATTCATTCTAGTCTCATGGTTAATATATGGATTGCACAATATGCCAGATGCAGCTCTTCACTTATGAGCAAAATCTTTTCTATTTGTCCAACATTAAATGGTCGGAGTAGGGTTTGTAACTTGATCATCATTCTCGATTACACCCCTAACAATGAAGTTTCCTCATTTTTGTTAATGAGGAATTTTACATTAACAATGAAGGGTTTGTTGGACTTTGCACTACTAACATAATAAATAAGCCACTTATAGTGCAGCTGGACTAGCTAACTATTATTCCAAATCATGAAAAGTAGCTAAGAGAATAAAAAATATAAGCAATTGTTTATCTTCAGTTCTAGAATAAATAATAGAGGTGTGTTCTGACAAACTTTGAGATCAAATATAATGGTTTGAAAACATCCACTAATTCGCTTCTTTGGGTTTCTGAATCTTCTTATTGATATTCACTGAATCATGAATTACTCAGTAGCAAATTATAATAGGTACTCCTCACCTCTCGTAGCATTTATTTGGGCAAATAACTGCATAGATAACCTTATTGACCATGAAATAACTGAAGGGTGAGTGTGTTAAAATACATTGCTTCTGATTAAAGTAAGGTTGTTTTTGGATAAACTCCAAGGTTCTTGCTTTCAAAGCCCCAAAGCACAGAGCCCCAGTTTTAGGCTGTGTTTTGGTGTTTTAAGTGATATGGCTTTAGATTATTTTGTATTCAGAAACAATTCTTACCAAACGCTAAAAACACTTTTTAGCTCATTTGTGTTTCCCCCAGTCCAAAGTTCAAAAGCAAAAACTTATCCAAACAGAAGCTAATAAATCAATCTCTGATACCCAATTTATGTTGAAAAGGATGACTCGTTCCAGGCATTTATCAAGAAGGCAGAGTTTTACTGTTTAGTCTGATTACAAAGCTATTCAGAACGGAAAATCTTGGAGAACACACTTAGTAAACTCGTCATGGAGAACCTAAGATTTCTTTTCCAGGTTTAGTAGATACAACAAATCACATTCATTATTTGGATCAGGATTAAAGCTTGCTCACTGTAGATAATTATCAAGTAATCTCTTTTATAAGCTTTCTCTTTCTCTTGTAACCTACTAGATGCACATTTCCCATAATTGAAATAGCTAATATGGAAATAAACCAACCTGTGCCATGAACATTGCTCTAGGAGGAATCTTCATGTAGTGGCCTAGCTTAAAATCTGATATAAAGGTGAGAGCCTGGGTCATACTGATGTACCCATACACCTTGAAGCATATGTTAGCAACTGGACGCCCTGGGTACAAGTACCCCATGATATACTCAGTTATGATGTTCAAACCTGGTGACTGCATTGCATTTCAATTTTCAAGAAAAAAAAATCAGAGGCCCATTTACCATAGAACCCAAGTATAGATTTTCAAACAATGAACATCATCTAATAAGAACTCTGGCACTGTCCAGAAAATCTACAAAAGGAAAAGAAAAGAAGTGAAAAATGACAAACCTGATTTGTGGTGGCAGCAATGATACCAATTGGAAGAGTGAAGAGAATGGCTAGGAAGCATGCCAACAAGACACCCCACCATGGCAACTGAAGTTGGTCGTTGTAATACCCACAAGCAAAGAAGGTGGTGGCAATGATGACCACCAGGACGCAGATGAACCACCACTGAGGGACTTGCTTGTACCTTCTCATAAGCCTTGTATGCACGTCCATCTTGCTCTCCTTCAATGCTGATCTGCTCAGTTGCCATATCTCTCTGTACCATAGACAATGTGGGGATCATGCATGGCTTTAATAACGGGATCTCTCATATAACAGTTGAAAGCCTATGAGATAATTTCATTAAGGCCTCCTTTGTTTTTTGTACCTAGGTAATGCATTTATCTGGGAAAAAATTGCTCGAGTAAATCTCAAAGAACCATTCAACCTAAAAGCTTAAGCTGTTAGGTGAGGTCTTTGAATAAATTGATATTTTCTAACACGCCCCCTCACATGAAAGCCCAATAAGCATGAACAGGCACAGGCTCACCCATACCTTGTGCTGAAACTTATTTAATTATAATGGGGTAACGAGGGGAATACTAGACCACTCGGTCAAAATGGCTTTGATACCATCTCAAATAACCATTCAACCTAAAAGCTTAACCTGTTAGGTGAAGTCCTTGAATAGGTTGATATTCTCTAACACTAAATGAGACCAGAACCATCATCCATCAGATATCAACTCTACTACTACTACTAGTTATAGTTACCTTCCATGAAAGACCAGGACATGGACAACAGTAGCAGTAAGTGCAGCAAAACCGGCACCATAGCTGATGGCAAAGAATGTGCTGAGGTGGAGGGGTCCATTATGCTCATAAGCATTCATGTCGATGTGGAATTTGTCGTTGATGATGCTGGAGATGTTGTATTTCTGACCGGTTCGTGTGAAGAGTCCGGATGAGAAAAGTGGGAAGGTCTTGGCTTGGTAGAAGTCGAACCAGTAGCTGATAGGGGTTATGACATACATGAGGATGGCAAACCCAACGGCTATGTTAGCAGTGGCGAACCAAGGGCTAGCAAGTGGGCTCCCAAGGTAGGAGGAGACAGTAGACCAGTCCAGTCCAATTGCACCAATTCCAAGCCCCTCAAGGCCCGACCCAAGTTGTTGGGCCAAGATGGACTTGGGAAATATCCAACAGACCCATGACAAGGATGTTAGCATGGGGAAGAGGTAGCCCGGGAACACATAGTAGGCGAAGCTGCACACCAACACCATGAGGAAGAATTGGGTTCGCGTCACTCCACCTTTGGGCCTCTTTTCTTTCTCGTGTAAAGCCCTGCAAATCAACACCGTCCAAAAACACTACTAGTTAATTATAACCAAAGGGAAGGTGTCTCTGTTAATTACTTTTCTATCCATTTTTGGGTAATTGTAATTATCTCTCTTAAATTTTTTGACATAATTGCAAGTAGATTTTTTCTTATAGAATCCTCTAATAAAAAACACAAAAATGTCAAACATATTCATGCAGTTACTACTGACGTTGGTTTCTACAGAAAAAAAAAACAATACAAATATTATGAATAGCAAAAAAAAAAAAGAAAATAAAAGAGTTTAAGGTTGTAGCTTTACCTTTTAGCGATTGATATAAAGTAAAAATTTGAATAATAAATCATTTTCAGAACAGAGATTGGAAAGGGTTTGGGGCAACTATTGATATGAGGAGAAAATTAAAAAAATAAACATTTTGATCAAAATTAATTGCATGATTATTTTGAACATTTTCATGCCTCTTGCTAGGAGATTCTAAGGGCCGAACCCATTAGAATTTTGACAAAAGCCAAACTCGAACCCGTCCCAAATTGCAACTACCAATCTTCAAAGGGAGGTTTCTACAACTTACCCTTTTTTTAAAATTTATGAACCATATTTTCCATTTTTAAAAATTATATTAAAAAGAAAATAGTTCTATATTTTTAGATCCATTATTCGAATATTATATTATACGTTTTCTATACGAAAATAAATGCATTATTTTGTATTCTAAAATAGTAAGTATAGTCAAGTCAATATCTATGAGCTTGGAAGAGCATTATTGGTTTCAAAGCTTCGACATCGTTAACAGTAGAAAGCACGCGTATCCACAGGCTTTTTTATGAATAGTGATGGTTAAATTGACAGCTCAACACTGCTCAAGACTCAAGTGCGCTGTTCCTGGTCTCATGAGTCATGATCATGAATGATTGAATTCAGAAAATGGGCTATGGGCCTCCATCCAAGATTCCTCTCAAGCTTGAGCTTGCAGGCAATTCATCAAACATCACCAGCGGCCCACTTTCTTTGTCAAATATGACCAAAAGAAAATTGCCTTCGTAAAATAGTTTTTATTTATTTTTATATGGTTGAAAGAACAACATTTTTCATTTGATTCCAATCAGATAATGTAATATTTTTCTTTTTGTTTTTAGAAAAAATCTATGGAGCAGATAAAAAAATGTGAATTAGTAATAAAACAAAAATCATATATTACAATTTACATATTAAAGTCTTATTCGTAAATATACCTTGTAAATATGAACCTATGAAAGTTAAATAGATCATATGACATTTTTAATGTGATTAGGTAAAATCTTGATTTAATATAAATAATATAATAATGAATGCATCGGTGCATCCTAGTCTAATATAAATATATATATATATATATTTTTTATTTTGTAAAACCCCCCCCACCTACCACACACATACCCATTTGTATCGTGTAGATCGATGATGGGTTTGATGACCGATCAATCACCCTCTTACAGAAAGATATGCTTTCAGAAAGTTAATGGATAAGAAGACACAAATGGATGGAGGACTGAGAACTGCTTCATTTTAGGGCCCAGGGCCTTAATCTATCATTGTGTGTGCAGGGCCTTAATCTATCATTGTGTGTGCAGATAGATATACATGGCCTGAAAGCCACCAACAGCAATAGGGATTCAACATTAATCTTATCTATGTTCTATCCCTGTTTTCTAATAGAACTGATATCAAGAAACTCACACAGACATTCAACAGCCTAAGGAAAGAGTACTGTTGTCTTAGATACCTGAAAAGGGAGACTTGAACGAGATTGTTGGGCCACCACATCTCCGCCGGCTCCACTAGGTATCTCCTGAAAAGCCCAGCCCATCCGAACCCTAACATCTGCAACTCGAAACATCCAAAATCCATAGTAACAGGGGGGAGCGAGAGAGAGAGAGAGAGAGAGAGAGAGAGAGAGAGTACCTGGGTTGTTAGAATAACGAGGAGGGCAGGAATGAAGGTGAGCTTCCTCTTGTAGAAGAGCTTAACAGCACTGAGAATATGGGTGGCGTAAACAGTGCCTGCTCCAGCGTTGGCAAAAATGGTGATGAGAACGTGCTCCTTGACATTGAAGGGACCGGGGTTCATACTGAACTCCCAGCGGGTGCCCTTGAAGAACACACGCTTTGTGACAGTGGACGCCATCAGGTGGCCAAGAGGAACCACGGCTATCTGGGCTGACAGCCCAGTGATGGATATCGGCTCCGTCCGGTACCAGAAAAACTGGTTGAGGAAGGATAGCAGTACGCAAGAGACTATTCCCAGGACCCACATTCTGAATGTTAGAACTGGCTGGTTTGGGTCGTCCGTCGTCGGTACCGTCAGAGCCACCTGCTTGATCGACGAGTTTTCAGATTCCGGAGACTCCACCGCCGGGGACGTTGTGTTACCGGCCATGAACGAAGGAAGAGTACGCCTTGTTTCTCTTTCTTGGAAATGAAGACGGATTCCTGTCCCCCACCAGAAAAGAAATAAATAAAATAAATAAAGCCCACCGTTAGAGATCTAGAGAGAGAGAGAGGGGTAGGTGTTCTCTCCTCTGCACCTACGGTGGTGTAAGAGTGGGAGATTCCTGAAAGAGATCTCTTGGCCATTCAAAATCTATTGGACCAGAGAAGAATCCACAAGATACCCATCAACGGAGCTTGTCATGTCTACATCATGTGTTGACTCAAGAGAAGAGGATGAATTAATGCTATGGCAGGCGATCCACAGTATTAAGGCGGGTAGTGGATCCACGCCCGCCTTGGGTCTGCGTCTATCTGGATGAGGTGAAGACAAGAATTTACGCCTTGTAAGCCTGTAACACGCCTCCTGTTTCACCCCCCTTTATTTATTAGCATATAAAAGTAACGGGAGAGTAGATAATTCTCCGTTGCTTTTTTAGATTTTGGATTTTAATTAAAAATGGGAAAAATCATTGTTACATTTTGAATATCAGATTTACTTGGAGATGATAACATGATATAATTGTAAAAAATCACGGAGATTATTGATCCGATTGCAAAGATGCCCGGGAGATTGTAGTCAGAGAAAGCAAATGGACCTAGCAGGTTAAAAGGGTTTTGTTTTTTTGTCTTTGGAGGTAGCCATGGAAGCATTTTTGAAGAATTCCTCTTTCCTAAGGCTTAACACTAGTAACTATAGCAAGATTAGAGATATCTCCTCATTCTATTCAACAGATTCACCACTTTTATCAATTTCAGACTTCCCAATCTCCATGGTGTTATCTTGAAACCAAAATTTCTTTGATTCGTTCCTTTGGCAACAATTAATGCTTTTGTCGTTTTCAAATGCCCTCCAAATTCTTAGTTGTGGAAATTAGCACCCTGAAGAAGGCGATTCCTTTGGGTTCTGCATTCTCTTCAATTAATCATTATTGGAGACAGGAAGATGTATTTGTCGATATAATTAAGGGAGCAATGCCGAGATTATTCTGCCCTTCCTCCATTTACTATTGTTTCTACAACAAAGGAAAAAAAAAAAACAAAACTTTGAAACAAGTTTAGTTTTGTTGTTAATAAAACAAATTTCTTTGAGAGAGAGAGACAAGGTTAACAAATTATATTATTTGACTTTTATAAAAATAAATTTAAAAACTAAAAGAGATGTAATAGAGTTTAACCCTTCAAAAACTAATACGTATTACAAAGCGGTTGGGTGCCTAGCCCGCGATGTAACTTCTTGTCTTTAGCTCATCCAGACGCCTTGGATCTAGGGTTTGTAACTTTGTATTACCATTGGCGGGGTCTGTCTCTCTACTCTTAGCTATCCTTTTTCTCTGACTTCTATAAACAAAAGGAAATAGTGGATTAGAAGAACATGAGTGGAGATTGCATTTTTTTTGGGATGACCAAATCCAAGTGATGCCGCCAAAAATTGTCTAGGTCTTTAGAGCAGCTCGGTATCTATATGCAAAAGAAGGAAGGTTAGAGAGTTTGGGGTGATATCCTGGGCTTGTAACTTCAACGATTAAGTCAATGCATCGAGAATTCAATGAAGCATTCTGACCTTTATATAGGTTTCGGTTGCACATTGAGATTACATGTGTCGGACAAGTGTGGGACATCTATTACATCTTGAGACACTTGGTAATTGGCCTTAAACATCTGGGGCCGGTCAGGATACCTTGAGCTCGGCTTTGAGACACTTGTGGCCCAGTCAGGCCACTTGGGGCTTAATCAGGGCCACCTGTTAAACGATCTGGCCATGTGGTGCTCGGTGTAGCATGCTTGGCTGAGCGGTGTGCCACATTATGAATGCATGATGTGAGTCTGTGACCCACTGATTGATGGGATGTCTTATGTGTTGATTACTATGCCACACGAGTTGCCAATGATCACTCTCTGAACACATGGTGAGGTTCTATGCTTGCCTTTGACAACAATCTGTCTCAGTAGGAATTGCCTCTTCGGACTTCGGTTCAACAATCATCTCGGTCGTCCATTTGTCGGAACCTCGCGGGAGCTCAGGGCGGTTCGTTTCTTAGGTCACATATCTCTTAACAAGATGGACTCACAAACCCGAGGTGATTCTTCTCAGCTTGAGATCAAGCTAGGCCTCCGATGCTCAGCTTGCAAATCGGTTGACAACTCTCCTATACATGCCACGTGTCTAGTTGACCAGAGGTCGGTTTTACCCATCACGAAGTAAAGAATAATTTAGTAATAAAGACAATTAATGAAAATAATAGAAAGGAATCAATACTGGTAGCTAGGCAGAGGTTTACGAAACTCTTACATTTCATTTTCCAATCAATAAATAACTGAATAGAAAAATGGGATTCATGAAAAAGACATGTTCAACTTTGTGTTCAAGTGTTTCTTTTCGTGACTGTATAACTTTATCATTCTTGGTACCAGAAGAAATTATAATTGTAACATTGAAGAATAGAGATGGGCCTCGACCCTGGTGTCAAATTTGTTGGTTGGAATGCCGTCAACACTTGTATATTTAGTTCCGACGGTGGAGACCGTGTAACTGGAGCTAATGGTGGAATTTAATGCGGCTCGGTCGTCATTATGGTGGATAATACAAACAAGGACAACTGTATCCGATGCTTATGCTTTTGAGTTTTTGAATTAAAAATGATAATTGCACCTAACTCACTATAAATATGTTTGGCCAGAATGAAATCAAGTCCCACCATTGTCATTTGTCATCCTGTCACAATAAGATAAGAAAAAATCACTTGGACTTCCCTTTTGCGTTATATGAAATGGGCTTATATTTCCCATCGCTTTATTAGATTTAGGCTGTATTTGGTTTGAAGAGAAAGAAGGGAAGGGAAAGGAAGAGGACTAGAACAGTTTTTCCTTACCTTTATTTTTTTTTATTTTTTTTTTTTTTACTTTCAAACAAAATACAGCCTTAATTTTTGTTAGTTTTTTATGTTTTGGAGAATATTAACTTATTTTAAGAAGTTCCCATGATTGATGATTTTGGCTTTCTTGACAAAAAAAAAAAAAGATTTAAAATTAATTACCTCTAGATGTTAGGAATGAGTAACCATATGGTAATAAAATCCGATTGAATTTTCTATGGAATTTACATAAATAACAATTAAATAATTTAATTTACAACAATTATTAATAACCAATTTTACTCTATTTAAATTTAAAGTAAAGTGAGTGTAAATACTAAAGCTTAAGTTAACTTTAGGGCCTATTCAGTTTTTGGATTTTGAGAGGAAGGAAAGTTGGTCAATGGGATTTCCCATTGACCACTTACCCGAGTAATTAACTTCCCAAAAAGTGAGTGAAGCCATAATGTAATTATTTTTCTATTTTACTTATCTTAGCTTAACCTGTTTAGATTAATTGTAATTTTTATTCCCAAGTGATAAGTTAATATTGATATTTTTTAATAATACACCTTATCATATATTAATTGTGACTTAATTAATATTAAGTTATTTAAATACTAACATTATTAATTCATGTGGTGGTGATCTCCTAATCACTAATAGGATGTTACACAAATTGTACATCTTTCATCATCTTTAACAACTATAAGAACCAATGTTTAGAAAATCGGACTAGAAAATTTGGTTGAACTAGAAAACCGGTGAACCAATCTTAGTTTTAGAAAGCGATAAGTTTTTAATATTTTTTTTAGCACCTAAATGCAAACTTTTGAAGGCTATACCTTTATGCTCAGATGTTCGATCGGGGTGATCTTTTTTTCTTTTCATTTTGGGTAACTTTTTGAGATCTACATGTTCCCACGACTCTCCCACTATTTGTGCCAGAAAATGCCTTTTTTGGCCTAAAATCTTAATTTTTAATATAAAAATTGAAACTAAAATAAAAATATGTTATAGAAAAAGATAATTATATATTTTGAATATATTATAATCTAATATGTAATTTATAATTATTACATATATACACACACATATACATATATATAATGACATCATTACAGTTTGATTAATTAAAGTGGTTGAATTTGAATTTCAAATCTATATTGTATGTAAAATAATGTTGTCCATGTCACCCATCCTCTCCTTACTCCTTTTTCCCTTTCCCTGCATTCTCCTTCCTCCTTTTCCCCTTTCCAACTCTTCGTAGGCCATGTCTGTAACCCTTCACATTAAATTTACACCCTCTCTAAATTTCTCCCTTCATATCTCTCTCTCTCTCTCCAACCGCCCCATAGAGAGGCCCTCTTTTCTCTCCTAGGCTCTAACAACAAGTAACAAGACAACTCCCTCTCATTTCTCTCTTGTCCCTCTCTAATCCCATGTCACAAGTAGGGGTGAGCAAAAAGAATCGAAAAACCGAACCGGCTGAAACCAAACCAAAAAAATGGTTAACCAAACTAGCTGGTTTGGTTTTGGTTAACCTTTAAAAAAATGGCGGGTAATTGAACCGACTGGTATATACTAATAATATATATTATATATAATATATTATTTAATGTATAATTTATATATTTTATTTTTAAAATCAAATAAAGGATTCAATTTTAAGTTTTAACCTAATCGGCCTTTCCCTATTCCCTCTCTCAGTTCTCTTCTCTCATCTCTCTTCTTCCCCAATGGACTAACGGTCTCCGCCCTCCGACCGAGTCATCGACGTCCGACGACCTTCGAGTTCCGAGCCTCCGACCGACACGCCAACAGTCTCAATGTCTCTCACTCTCAATTCTCTCTCTCACTCAGTCATTTTCTCTCATCTATCTTTTTCTTCTTCCCCAATGGGCCAGATTGATCGACGGGTAGATCCATGGAGGGAAGAGGAAATACTTGCACTCTATTAAGTTTGTCCCCTTTAAAATGAGGAGAAAGAAGAAGAGAGGGAGATGACTCGAAATATGGAGCTCCCAGGACTCAATTCCACTTCTGAACTGGTAGATCCATGGAGGGAAGAGGAAATACTTGCACTCTTGAGAGCCAGATCTAGCATGGAAACTAGGTTTTTTGACTTCATTTTGAACATGTTTCCAGGTATGTAGCTTATTATTCCCATGATTCCTTCTTGTTTAAATTGTTATGATTCAGTTTATTTAATGCCTCCACTTCAAATTCCGCCACTGTTTTCAAAACTGAGATAATATTGAAGTCTTTTAGGTTCTTCTTTTTTCTATTTTTCTTCTCTCTTCAGAGCTGAATGATGAAAAATTTAGGAAATGCTTGAAAAACCAACTAACGATCAAATTTTAGTCCTTGAGAATTTATGTTAAAATAAATGCTTAATGAAAAATTTAAGAAATGCTTCAAGGTTTTTTTCCCTTTTTCTTAATTTCAAATGCATAAAAAAAACTGAATTGCGATTAACCGATTGCTTCGGTTTGGATAATTAAAAAACCAAGCAGATTGGTTCGGTTCAAAAAATGTGCTCTACCGAATTGTAAGCACCCCTAGTCACAAGCAAACCACTTCTGCTATGCTGAAACAATGAAATCAAAGCCTTTTATGTATCGTCATAGCCCCACCTTGTATTAGATGAAGTGTTGTCTTGGTGGGGCAACAATACATGCAAAAGTGAATTATGTCACAAACCCTCTTTTCTCTCCTGGACCCCCATTAAATTTTTTCCTTCTTCTCTAACAAGTAACAACATGAAAGCCTATCACAAGCATCTCCCATTCATGCACCCTACTTAATTAACAGAAATAAAGTGTGTTTGACATCAATGCTGCATATACAACACTGTTTTCCTGGGGCAACACATATCCATTTTCAGCACTGCTACCCATTATCCAGTGCTTCTACTATGTATATATTATCTTACATCCAACAGTTTCATCCTATAGTCTCAATTGTTGAATAGACTATAAAAAAAGAAATTCAGAAAATCATGAGGAAATGACAAAAAAAAATCTGAAAATTACATGTGGGAAAACAGAAAATCTTATAAATTAATATAGAAAAATTCTAAACAAATAGAAAAATATAGAACAAAGTATGAAAGTCAGAAAATTGAATGAAATTGCATGGAAAAACCAGAATATATCACAAAAAAAAAAAGAAATCACCAAAAAAAACTGATAAAAAGCCATAGAATATAATGCCGAAAAGCTGGACAGAAGGTAGACCTCTAGACCTTTGGCGACGAGATCGATTCTCCAGTTAGGGCTGTTCATAAGAAGACCCAACCCGACCAAACCGACTAACCCGGACCGACCCAACCCGAGTTGGTCGGGATTTCTTCAATACCAGTCGGTTTCGGGTTGTAAAAAATTATAAACCGATGGTTCGGGTCGGTTTTGGTTTTCATGTGTGAAAACTGAAACCGAACCGACTTAGTAGTTAGTAGTTACAACCTACTTAGTTCCTACTTAACTAAGTTGTCTCTATCCTATTTACAACCTAACTTAATTTCTAGTCTTCTAGTTAGGAATGACATTAATGGCAAGTATTGTAAGACAACTAGACAATGAATTTTTTTGGAAAAGTTTAAAGAAAAGAATCAAAAGATCCTAGTTTCTATGGTCTTTTACACCAAATAGGCAACCAATTACAATTATAATTAGGTGTCCTTTTTTACTTAGATTAGAAGTTTTCTTGGAATATACAAATTTCAGTCTTCTTTCTCTAATACAGTTTGACTTTCTATTTTCTTGATAAATTCTATTCTAACTTGGTCTGCTCCCCTTAGCCCCTCAACTCAAGCACAACCTCTAATATAATTTGACTCTCAAGCATGGTTGAACTTAGAGCCGAAACCGATCCAAACTGACCCAACCCGACTCAAACCGACCAGATCGGTTTTGCTTAACACAGGGTCGGTTTCGGTTTCAATTTTAGTTAACCCGACTAAGTCGGGTCGGTTGGAAAAATCTCAGTAAACCGACCCAACCCGACCCGTGAACAGCCCTATCTCCAGTGACTGGTTATGCAGGTAGACCTCCATTGATTGGGAATGGAAAACACGCCATTCAACCTCCAACAACTGAAAAAGTAGAAGAAGAAAATGTTAGGGTTCATTAAAAAAGAAGAGAAGCATTTTATGATATGGTGCATTGTGATGCACCATATCAATTCAAATATAATACATGTTGGATGCCACGTCACTGCCACATCATGTTACCGTTGGCAACAACTAGCTCCAAAATGAGAAAACATCAAATTCAGCGTTTCCTTGCATGGCTTGGGGCAACGTTTTTTAATGGAAAAACAGTTTCAAACATTAGACCGTTTTCTAGAGCATCGATTTTTTTGACATGGCACTGATGTGTCGCTGTTTTCTGGAGCAACGACATCGATGCCAAACATTGTCAAAATGGTTAAATAATAGAAAAGGATTAAACAATTCAAAAATGGTTGATTAAATAATAAGATAATTAAATATGTAGTAAAATTGTTAAATAAAAATGAATAAATAATTAATCAATATATAAAAGCAATATAATTAATAAAAATAATAAATAACTTAGCATAATAATAGGAATGAAAATGATTAAACCATTAAAAATTGATTATATGGTTAAAAATGATTAATAACTAATGCAATAATTAAATAACAAATAAAATGGTTAAAAATAAAAATGAAAAATCTATATTAAGACATTAAATAAAGGAATTTCAAACATTGAATTGGGGTTAAGGGTGTAGGTGTTGGTCTCATCCGAACAGTATCATCAAGGTCAAAAGGGTCACAATCAAATTGGATCTCAATGAGGATGCAATTAGTTTCATCATTGAGGTTTTTGTGGTATGGCTGTGTGAGATGATGAAAGTATAGTTTGTGTAGATCTTGTTGGTGATTAGGAGATCACTACCACTTGAATTAATAATAATATTAATTTATATATGAAAGTTATAATTAATTGTACTTGTTTGTGGGGTGGGATAGCCCGCTGGGCTTGGGTTGTAAGTATCTGGCCCAATTATTTTTTAGGCTGAACTCAGGTTTTTGTAAATAAGTCTGGCCTAAGCCCGAACCGATAATATTATATATAGTAAAATATATATTAATAATAGATACTTAATTTTGCTTTGGTCTCAAATTTAGTTTTACATCCTATTCAGACTGGGCTTTGGGATTCTGTTTAAGGTCCGAGCTCAGGCTCGGTCCTAGATATTTTCTATGGAAGTGTGGATAAGTCGTAAAATTAACGTGGCCCATAAATAGGTGTACAATTAATATATGATAAGTGTATTATTAAAAATTATTTGTACTTAATTAACTTTTAACTTGGGAAATTAAAATTATAATTACTTAATCAGAAAATTTTAAGTTAAAATTAATAAAATAGAAAAATAATTAGAAAAAAAGTAATCATTAATAATTATTGTTAATTAAATTACTTAATTATTATTTATGTAAATATTTATAGAAAATTCAATAGGACTTTTACTATCATATGGTTATTCATTCCTAACATCTAGATGTAATTAATTTTAAATTTTTGTCAAAAAAGTCATAAATCATCATTCATAGGCTCCTCTTCAAAAAATTAATATTCTGAAAAGATAATGAACATTAGAGGGTTCCTTCTATTTTGAAAGACAATACTATATGATCCATCCCCTTTGATATGTTGGTGTATTGGCCAAGCTTTTCTGGACCCACGTGGAATAATGCTAAGGGGGCGTTCTTTTTATGGATTTTGAGAGAGGGGAAAGTTGGTTAATGGGATTTTGATTCCCTTTGACCAAGAAACCCATGTTCATTTTTCAGATTTATGTTGGGACCAGTGAAAGCTTATTTTCCTGGATAACTCCTAAATGTGACATGTATTAGTTGATATGGTATATTAAGCCTTGTATAAAATGCCACAAAATGATGATAGAGATATGTTCTTCTCAACAATGATTCCCCAACAACATCCACTCACTATAAACCGATTTCTATGTCAGCAGTTTGACCGTCTGGGCTGAATGGTTTAATTGTGTGGGTATATGTATCATTAGAGACTGGATCTGCTCCTTACAGAGGGTGCATCCTACCATGCACTGGGAACATCTCCTGTACTTTTAAGTTATTCTTCATGGAAGATGTTCCCAATGCACGGTAGATGTGCATGTGAGGCGCCCAAGTGTGAGGAGCAGATCCCATCTCATATCATTAATCTAAGTAGGTGGATGCCAGCTGAAAAGGAAAGAAAGAAGAAAAGAAACAGTAACAATGATGTCTCTCTCTCTGGTCTCAGTGATCTCATATCTATGACTTCGTCTCAGTCTCTCCCCTTCTTTCTCTGCTCCTTATTTTCTTTGTTAATGCTTTCTTAAAAAAATTAAATAACTTTCATTAAATCGTGAACTGTTGAAATGCTCTAACCATTTCAACAGCTTTTTACGTAAATGATAGTTCATCAGGATAAAAATGGAACCAGTTTTATGACCAGTTTCCAGTTTGAATGATTCGACTGTCGGGATAAAGGGCAGTTCAAAAACCTTGCACTTTAGAACAAGAATTAGTGTAGATGTTGTTGTCGTCACCTTTGTTAACATTTTGAATTGTTATATGCAACATTTTGGATCAATACGTGGTGCGTAAGGGCGTTCATGGTTCCGTTGATCGAATTATGGGATAGTTTTTGAAACTAGTACTATTGATTTTTTAAAATCCCCAAACCAAATCAACCTATTGACTAGTTTTGGTGATTCTTTGCTTTTTCAATATACCGATTAATTTGATTAACCGACTGTAGATGTTTTTGAATCAATCTTTCAGTTTTTCAAAAATGTTCAATTTTCTCAGTTTAATTCTATGTTCTGATTTTTTTTTGAGTACCCATAGTGTTGGGTAAGTTACACTATAGTAGCAGAAATGAATTTAAAACCAATCCCAAGACAGCAATATTAACAAGTCTTCCACTATAGTAGTAGAAATTTGTGTGTCAAAATGGATTTGCCAACAATAATAATAACAAGTAAATAATTCAGCTAAGTAACAGAAAAACAGATAACAATCACCACACAATAGCACACCGCAAAATTTTACGTGGAAAACCCCAAAATCGAGGAAAAACCACGGACCTATGATCCGTAAAAGTCTTCCACTAATTCAGAAATTAATGAATACAATAGTTTTCTCTAATTGCAACTAGAGACTTACAAACATCAAGAAAATAATCATTAGCTCACAAGAACAACATTAACATCACCAAATGCAAAGTGAATACAACACAAACATAAGTTTAGATCTCACCAAGTTGCTGTAAATCTGAATTGAGAAACAGAAAAAAGGAAGAAGAATCACCAAATCTAAACTGGGTGGGATTCTTAACTCCAACACTTAATATCATCAATAACGGGTTTGAAAAGCACCTCCGAACTTAATCTTGAATGGAACAAGAGCCAATTTTTTCCTCTTCTTCACAAAACTCAAAGAACCAAAAAAACAAAAAAAACTTTCTTTTTGATTCTATATTTTTTTTTTCTTTCTTCTTCTTTCTTCTTTATTTGGTGGTTACTACTTTAACGCCACTCAAATAAAAAAAAAAAAAAAACAAGCCAAAAATGTGATAACCATTTTACCACTATTCGACTCCCTTTTCTTTTGGGAGCAAATGAAGGTGGGGTGGCCCCTCCATATGGGCTGGACCCACACCCAACACATAATAGGGCCTCTTGATAAAGATTGAGATATTTAAGCGGAATAGATATATAGCTAGAGTCAAGTGTAGCACGACTTCTACAAAAGGGGGCTGCATGGCGTTGTCCGTAGGTAGATAGCAGCATCTCTGCCCTCTCTCTATTCCAGTACTATTTCGTTTGGAAATTTTGATCTTGAGACTGATCATA
Organism: Nelumbo nucifera; assembly: GCF_000365185.1. The sequence goes on from NW_010729074.1 coordinate 13,904,254, forward strand.
TATCTTCTAATGCAAGGTTTTTTCATATACGAATTTACAATCTAATGCCCATGATGAAGCGTTCAATCAAACCCCTTGACCCCGGAATGATTTGTGTCAAAAAGTTCCAATCCACTTGATTGTGCACACAATTTTTCTCTTGTTATTTTTTATTACTTCATAAACTACCTAAAAGTAAATTAAAATATATCTATTATCTTTTTTCTATTATTATTATGATATAAATCAAATACTTGTTTTGAATTTCGTGTAGATTATAAAAGTTAAATCCAAGTATGTAGGTGCTATGCACGTTTCTTATGCTATTATATATTAAATGAGAATACCTAAAAATCAATTCAATACTTTTTTTTTGCAATTCTTTTTTCAGTAAAATGGGGCATGACAAACTATAACCTCATATAAAATCATATATTAAAACATTTTAATACTGAGGATTTATAGTATATCGATATTAATTCCTTACAACACATAAAAATTTATAATTAATCCTATGCTAAATTCATTTTATAAACAATTTTCTTTTCTTTAGAAACATGTGGAAACTAGATTGATTTTGTTAAAACAATTACATTTTACAAAAAGAATTGCATTAGAGTCACGCTAGTATGCTACAATATTGAAGGGGCCCTCATCATAACAGCAATGTGGTGCCTCTTAAGCTGCCACTTGTCTAAGTTGGATAGATGCGACCATGGTTTTTAAAATCGAACAGGTGATCGAATCGGTCAGGGCACCGCTTTCCGGTTTGGCGGTTCAACCGTTAGGGTCTAACAGTTTGACCCATGACGTTATAAATAAATAAAAAACAAAAATACTTATATATAAAAAATATCATAAAAATTTAAATAAAATACAAGAAATAAACAAAAAAATACAGGAAAAAAAAACAACATATGAAAAAAATAAAAATATCTAAATATAAAAATAATAAAATACAGAAAAAAATCCAAAACATACAGAAAAAATTCAAAAAAATATGTAAGCAATAATATGTAATGACCACCTGTTATTTTGAGAAGGAAAAAGCATATCAGTTCAGAAAAAATTATCTGAACATATTTTGAGAAGAAAGCATAAATTTCATATCAAAACATATTTTGAGAAGAAAAAAAGAAAGAAAATTCAGAAAAATATAGGATGAGACTGTTTTTTTCATAGGAAACGAAGAATAAGAAGGATAGAAGAAGAAGAATGTGTTGATTTGATAAAATTTAAGATATTCCTTGCTTATCAGTTCAGGTTTTGAAGCCCTCAAGGGTATAAGACTGCATACATCTTGTGTATTGAGTCAACAAGCTCGCCAAGTGCCGAGTGCCGAGTGCCGCTGCAAGTGCTTGGGTGAGGGTGACTCTTTTTGCTGCTGCAAGTTCGCCGGTTGCTGTCGGTGTGTGTCACCGTTGGATGCCGGAGTTGATGGCCGCTGCAGGTGGTAGGGTGTGAGGGTTGAGACTTGAGAGGACTGAGGAGGGAACTCGGGAAATAACCCTAAAGGCTAAACCAAATAAGGGACTGGGATTCGAAAATCAAACTGGTTGGGATATAAATGGTATTTTATTTTTTATTTAAAACATTAAAAATAAAAATATTAACACACGAACCGCTTGCCCAGGTCGAACGGTTTAGCGATCCAACCACCCGGGTCAGCAGTTTTTTTGACTTTTCAACATTATTTTCAAATTTCCGATTTCTAGTAAAACCAGACCCGGGTGGCTGACAGATTATGGTTTTTCCGGTCCGGTCCGGTTTTAAAAACCATGGATGCAACTTAAGTTAAAGAACAGCGAGACAAAAAAAGGCACAATCAAATCTATTTGCTTAAAAGGTACTCTAACGGTCTAAATCTACAATTAAATTCCAAAATCAGATGGTGGATCTTTTAGCCTTCTAGGTGAGACCCATTTAATGGTGGGTCCATATCTCTATACATGGAACACATGGTGATTATTTTGGCTTTTAAAGTAATCACCATACATATAAAAAATTCTAATAATGTAATTATTTATCTCTTTCAATAATAAAATTTTATGATTAAAATGATTATTGCTTTATTTATTTGAGAAATAAAAGAACATAAATAAATGTATACTTAACAGGATAAATAACTTATCAAAAAACGTACGGACCTTAACGAAGGTATATAATTTTTAAAAATAAATTTAATTTCTTCTTTAGAATGGTGAAATTAGAGGAGAAAATGTAATTGTAGGTGTGTATACAATATAGTAATTAATTGGAAGAAGGATCAGAAAATCGGACAGCCTTCAACTAGAACGCCTTTGGCGGTGGGGCAAGAAGCAAGCGGGCAGCCATCTAGGTCGCTCCCCCACCAACTGAGGCTGATGCCCTCTAAGCCCAAGCACAAGTAGAGTAACACACCCATAAACGCAAGGCCAGCGTCAAGAGCCCCAGATAGGACATAGTTATGGCGCTGCCACCATTGCTGGCGGTACCTATAGACAAGAAAGCCGGAGAGAAAGCCGACGATAATCCAACTGCTGTAATTTACGGCAGTAGCCGGGGGCATCGATGATGTTGCCCCTATTAGGACAGGCATGTTAATGAGTCCGATCCACTTGTGCTGTGGGAAGACCTTGTGAGCAAACCAAACTAGGAGAGGGGAAATGGCCCCTGCTAGGAAGAACCAGTTGATGGCCTTATAGGTGCCAAGCTCACCGAAGATCCTTCGTGGCCCAATTAATCCCCAGATGACGGAGGCGTCGTAGAACACATGGTCGCTTGGGCAGGTCCATGGGCTGTTTGGGGGTAGCAATGAAGTATCACAGATGTCTGGGATAGTGGCCATGAGCCACCAGGCGGTTCCCAAGTACACTAGACCTGCTATAAGTGTTCCAACTACCTGTTGGAATCAAGAAAAGCAAATGATAATTCAGTGGGTGAAGGCTAGCTAACAGTAGTAGTCCTCCGGATCTGGATCAGAAACTAATTTACCTGTGCCATGAACATTGTCCTGGGCGGAATTTTCATGTAGTGACCGAGCTTGAAGTCTTGTAGAAAGGTGATGGCCTATGTCATGCTGATATATCCATAAACCTTAAAGCATATATTAGCAACGGGACGACCTGGATACAAGTATCCAATGATATACTCTGTGATGATGTTCAGGCCTGGTGTCTGTATTCCAAAATGAAGTTAATTACCAAGGTTTTAAAAAGTATAAACCTATCTGGAACCGGAACAGTTTTGGCCACCGGTTTTTGGTTCGATGGTTTGACTGTTTGCTCGAATGGACGGCTGTTCCAAAACTGTTGAATGGGTTGATGGGTCGACCATCCAGGTCAGCAGGTCATTGATCAAATCAGCGGTTTTTCGCCAAGAACTGAATTAAGGGTGAAATGGAACTTTTTGCCTGAACGGTTCCCTGACCGAACAGTCCAATCATCCAGGTCAACGGAGGTTTGAAAACACTGTTGGTTCAAACAAAAGATTTATAACGCAATGAGCTAGATGAACTTGATCATCAAATACTCTTTCAGCTTCTCATTGAAGGGAGAGAACTGTGAGAGAAGAATCAAATTATTTACCTGGTTTGTGGTGGCAGTAATGACGCCTATGGGGAGAGTAAAGAAAATAGCAAGGCCACATGCTAGTAAGACGCCCCACCACGGCAATTGCAGCTGATCGTTGTAATACTCACAAGCAAAGATGGTGGCTGCAACGTTAGCCGCGAGGAGGCACACAAACCACCACTCGGGGACTTGATTGTACCTGCTCATAAGCCTTGTGTGTATATCCATCTTCTTTTCTTGGAAGGCCGACTTGCTTTGCTGCCATATTTCCCTGCACACATAGCACCATCACATGGTTTTGCACTCTGCCTTATAAATTGACTTGTTTTCAAAACCAATGTTTACATTTTGATGGGTGAAGACTGAATGCCTGTTTGGTTCATGGGAATAGTGGTTCGGAATTGCCCATTCCGATTCCAACTGTTTGGTTCGATGGAATTGGAATCATATTGCCATTCCACCTTTCCCTTTCCCTGTTTAAAGGAATGGCCATTCGCCCTCTCTTGGGAATAAAATCATATTCCAGTTGATTCTAATTCTCATTCAGATTCCTGTTTGAACCAAACTGACTATAAGAATAAACTATTCTGATTCTAATTTCGACTGCAAATCAAACAGACCCTGAAAGGCAAGGTCGTGATGCTAGCATTGGCCAGTGTCTTGTCAGTGATATATACCTGCAGTGAAAGAGAAGGACGTGAACAACCGTAGCTGTAAGCGCTGCAAAGCCAACACCATAGGTCATAGCAAAGAAAGTGCTGAGGTAGAGCGGCCCGTTCTTCTCGTATGCATTGATGTCAAGATGGAAATTGGAGTCTATGATGCTTGAGATGTTGTAGGTGTGCCCCGAGGAGGTGAAGAGGCCATCGGAGAATATGGGGAATGTTTTGGCTTTGAAAACATTGAGCCAGTAGAAGATCGGAGTTAGGATATACATTATGATAAAAAAACCAGCAGCCACATTAGCAGTGGCAAACCATGGGCTCGCAAGTGGGCTCCCAAGGTAGGACGAAACTGTTGACCAATCAAGTCCAATAGCACCGAGGCCAAGCCCGTTAAGACCCGAGCCCAATTGTTGGGCTACGTTTGAATTTGGAAATATCCAGTAGACCCATGACAGTGAGGTTGACATTGGGAAAAGATAGCCCGGGAAAACGTAGTAGGCGAAACTGCAGATGAAGGCAATCAAGAACTGAGTTCGTGTTAGCCCACCTTTGGATCTCTCTTCTTTTTCGTGTAGGGCCCTGTAACAGCAAATTCTACACCTGGTTAGTTTACTTCAATAATAAACAATTTTTCATTGTAACCTTAGAAGGGAGATATGAAATTGATTGAAGCCAAATAATAATAATAATAATAATAATAATAATAATAATAATAATAATAATAATAATATGAAGAAAAATTTAGTGAAACAAAAATCCCCAAAAAGCCCGACCAATTCAAATGAATAATAGATTATTAGAAATCTATAAAAAAGAGATCCAAGAATTATTAGAAAAGGGTCTAATAAGACCTAGCAAATCTCCCTGGAGTTGCCCTACTTTCTAGGGTAAAATACAAAAACCTCTACTAAAGTTTCTGACAATCATAAAAACCTCTCCTATAGTTTCATTTTAACAAAAACCTCCTCTTTATTTTTGAAAAAATCAACAAACACCTCCCTTCCGTCAATAACCAAGACAGAAAACGTCAAAGAGATGATGATTTTTTTCAAAATACCTATTTTACCCTTTTACAAATTAATGTGCATCTATTTTTGTATTTTACCCAAAAATGGGGGGTTTTCTTTTCTTTTTCTTCTCTCCACTCAGACCACTCCCTCCCTCTCTCTCTACTCTATGTCTGTGGTTTGCCTATTCCAAAAGAAGCAAAAGTCCATCAACATTCATCAGTGCCTGTCCTCCAACAGATCTAGCTGTCCATTCTCTTAAAGCACCGAATTTGGGCCCCCTTCCTCCTCACCCTTGCCCTGCACTCTCCCTGCAGCGCTAGCACCACTGCTCGACCAACATCCTCCGACGGAGCCACCCCCTCCAAAAATCACTTCCCATGCTCTTTCCCTCTTCCTGTCGTCTTTGTATCCATCTCTGCA
>NW_010729074.1:13910067-14034449 GCF_000365185.1 Nelumbo nucifera
CTCCCGCCTCTACCATTGATCCTTCTAGCTCCGCCACTGTCTCCACCACCTCTGCAACCACTCCCGCCTCAACGACCACGTTGCCATTGCATTCTGCCAGGGATAATGCCAGCAGAACTTTTGTGTAGGCTTGGCACCTGCCGAATCTTTCAGAAATCCTACCACCCCACTCATTACCGACAGCAAGTAGGTAGGGTCTCGGCTTCCATCAGTCGGCGGATTTGGCACAAGAGAACGTTCAGGTGAAGAGCTGAAAGCCTGAAAGCCTGAAAGCCTGAAAGCCAAGCACTATTAGAGCCGGCACAAGAGAACATTCAAGTAGAGAGCTAGGAACTGCAGATCCGCCAAAGCTCTTCATCATCTCCATCTCTAAAAAACAAAACAGAGAGAGAAGAGATAAAGAGAAACCCAGGGAGGCAAGAAACTCTAGTTTGACGAGAAGGGATGACCTTTTCTACTACTTTTCCATGAGAACCTACTGATTTCTTGAGTGGATTATGGAATGCACCGCTATTCTGCCGCTGGGTGTCGTAAGGAAGAAGATGAATAGTGTTTAAGCCACGACAATGCTATTCTAGTAAAAATAGATGCACATTAATCTGTAAAAGGGTAAAATAGGTATTTTGAAAAAAATATCATCTCTTTAATGTTTTCAGTTTTGGTCATTGATGGAAGGGAAGTATTTGTTGATTTTTTCAAAAATAAAGGGGGGGGGGTTTGCTAAAAGAAAACTATAGGGGAGGTTTTTATGATTATCAGAAAATTCATGGGAGGTTTTTGTATTTTACCTTACTTTCTATGTAGAAAATGTAGCAGAAATATAAAGGGGAGTACCAAGATTAGTAATAAATTATAAGCCCCTCAATAAGGCCCTAAGATGGATTAGATGCCCTATTCCTAATAAATAGGATCTAATAAACCGTCTATACAATGCAGAAATATTCTCCAAATTTAACCTAAAATTAGGTTATTGGCAGATTATAATAGAAGAAAAGGATAGATATAAGACGACATTCGCAGTGCCCTTCAGACACTATGAATGGAATGGAATGTCTTTTGGGCTAAAAAACGCCCCATCTGAGGTTCAAAGAATTATGAATTAGATCTTCACCCCATACACTCTATTCATAATAGTGTATATAGATGATGTGTTAATTTATTCCCCATCTATAAAGTCCCACTAAAAACACTTGAATATATTCCTAAGGGTAATGAAGGTTACTTTAATGCCTTCCCAAATTTCTCCGTGTCACTAATGGATCCCAGGATTCATGAAGCCTTAACCCTCAGGCTTCAAACCCAAGGTTTCGACATGAAACCAGGATCAAAGAATATAGCGTTAGTGTACAGAGTCTACTTTAAGACCATGAATACTATCCGTCCTAATACCAGGATAACAGGAATTATGGGAATGACTACCCTATTCCAGACCAATGCTAGGAATAATGTCACAATTCCTAGGCAAATCACCTGGAAGGAAGTGAAATTGCTGGATTATCTGAAGCTCCCCAAGAGGTCCACCAAACATATGCCCAATCGGGATATGGGCCTTGAAAATCTTCAGAGAATCGAATGAACCATGTGTGTCTAAAGATGGAATTCTGCAACAAGAAGACTCTGTACCAAGCGTCTTGATAATCCCAGTAGTCGAATATCTTGGGTCTTCGGCCAATAGGCTTAGTGATGAATTTTGACTTGCTAGCATCACCCCAAGCGGATAAAGATATAAACTTAACTATTACTAGCTTGGAATAAGCTAGTTCGGATTTGTTTCGGTCTCTGAAATAATGCTGAATTCGTAAGTGAAATTGTCGGATAGTTGGTCACTCACTAAAGCAGAACATCTCAGACCTATCGAATCTACTGAATTGGCATCTATATTCAGTGAACAAGATGGATCGGTAGAATTAAGGTTGAAGAGCCTCGTCATCTTCGCGGCCTTCGTACGTTGAATCGATGGATACAAGATCCAGAAGATCAATAGATTTAACAAAATCTGCACATCCTCCTCCAGGCATCATTTATGCCACTTATGAAACACCAATGATGGATACCCCTTCTTCAGACTATCATACAGTTTGAAGAGAAAATCAGTCAATTAAATCCTATGAGCCTATAGAGGCAAACTTTGAAATTAATATGTTGGAAATAGAAGAAGATTTCCAAATAGACAAAGACTTTATCAGGTTAGACTTTTAATGTACAACCTTTAAAGAAGAAATGGTTCTTCGAAAAATTCTCTAAAGAAGAGAGAGATCGTATCAGAGAGTTATGGTATGATGATATGAAGGAATTAAAAGAAAATATCCCATTTTGGGAATGGCTTGCAAAACAAAAACAGTTCAAGAAAATGAAACCTCCCTCTGAAGAATTAGATTTGTGTGTTACCAAAAAACTGTCTAAAGCTTGGAAGACAGCAGCAATTGGAAAAAATTGTGGAATTAATACATCTACCTTTGGAAACAATAAAAATAGGAAAAGATGAGATCATAGCCAGCCCAATAAAAAATTCGATGATAATAAAAGAATCTGAAAAAATTGCTTCAGAACATTGTTCTCAAATTATAGAACAAAATAATTATACAAATATATGCCTAAATGTTTTAGGTAAACAAACTAATAGAATAAATATTCCACTGTAAAAGAGGAAATGCTCAACATAGTTCTTTGCATCACTAAATTTCAAAGTGATTTGATAAACCAGCATTTTACCCTTCAAATTGATTATAAATCTACCAAAGAAATTTTGGAAAAAGACGTCAAAAACCTGGTTTCAAAACAAATTTTTGCTAGATGGCAAGCTATTTTATCAGTTTTTGATTTTGATATTAAATATATTAAAGGATTAGAAAATGCTCTACCTGATTTTCTAACAAGGGAATTCTTACAAGGTTATCTAATTGAAGATGACCGACAAAAGACATCGTCTTCCTATAAGTCCACTTTCAGGCGCTCCAGAATGACTAATGAGTTCAATCCAAGATCTAATCATCAGATCAGATCAAGTTCTAGGACTAATCAGTCCCCATCAATATCTCCCCTAATTAGGGATCCATCTCCAGTTATGGAAGAGGCTAATTTGAGCCAATATGTTTCTAACTCTTTTAGATTTTGTGGTAACCATCTCCCGAGAAGAAGCAACCTCTGTCTCCTCTCATGTCAACCCAGAAGGAGCACTTTAGCAATTAGCCCTCTCCATCCTTGACGGGCATCACTTCACAGTTTGTGGTCAAAATAAAGATAAAAAATATTATGAAGAAATTCTCCTCTATACTGGATCTGCACGAATTCAACATTATTTTAAAGACCCAAACAACTCTGAACTAACTTATTCCAAGCTAGTAATAGTCAAGTTTATATCTTTATTTGCTTGGGGTGATGCCAACAAGCCAAAATTCATCATTAAGCCTATTGACAGAAGACCCAAGATATTCAACTACTGGGATTATCAAGACGCCCGGTATAGAGTCTTCCTATTGCAGAATTTTATCTTTAGACACTCATGGTTCATTCGATTCTTTGAAGAATTCCATCTTAAATGTAAAACCCTATCTGATTTTAGATGGTACAACCAACTCCAGACAGGATTTCTGGAAAGAACAATTCATTTCTGGACTCCCACCAGTATTTGCTGAAAAGGTTAGGACCTACCTTAGACAAATAGGAGGTGGTAGAATTCTTTACTCTAATTACTCATATGGGATATCTAGTCCAAGTTGTAAATCGGATAGGATTAGAATTATGTAATGATCTGCGTCTAAAGAGACAAGTTAAAAAGGAAAAAATCAACTCTAAAAGAGAGTTGGGAGATTTCTGTTACCAGTTTGGAATGGCTCCTAAATCCTTCGCTTCCAGACCGGCCCAAAAGAAAAAGAAAACAAGTTTTTCTAGGAAAAAGGAAAATAGGAAATACAAAAAATCTAAAAGGTTTTCTAAAACAAGAAAACCTTCAGTCCTAACTTGTTTCAAATGCAGGTAGAAAGGTCATTATGCCAATAAGTGTTTTAAAAATAAAAACATCTCTAAGAAAATCAATGAACTAGAAGAAGAAGAAGAAGTATCTTTAAGGGAATCCTCTACTTCCTCGGAAGAATGTTGTGCCAACGACATATGTACTTGTAAAAATGAAGCAAGTACCGAAGAGGAAGAGTCAGGAGATTCGGTATAATCGAATCGAATTCGAATAATTCGAATATTTAATTGGTCAAATTCGGATATCCCATTCATATCGAATAGCTAATCGGATTCGAATTCGGATATGACCTGATTTGATTTGATAAATATTCGAATTCGATTGATTATTTAATTCTTATATATAATATATAAAATTTATAAATGTTTTATAATTTATATATATTATAATTAAATTATATAAATAATTTATATATTTTATATAAATAAAATGTTTATTTTATATATTTATTAATTACCTAAAATAATTAATTAGTCGAATTCGAATCGAATATTCAAATATTTAATTGGATTCGAATTCAAATATTAATTTTCAATATCCGTTGGATATTGAATCAAATTCCAATATTGAATTTTCTAATTGGATTCGAATTCAGATATTTCCTTATCCGATTCGAATTCAATCCATTTACACCCCTAAGTACCATATACCTACAGCTCATGCAGATGTTAATTGAGAACCCAATTAATATAAATAAATAAGGGTGATTTTCAGAAATGAAATCGTTCTAGCCACCAGTTTCTGGGTCGACAGTTCGATCGTCCGGTTCGAATACATGAACCATTCTAACAACAAAAAAAATTAAAAATAAAATTAATAAAAAATGGCCAAAAACCGTTGAATAGATCAACAGATCGACGGTTCGACCACCTGGGTCAACGAGTCGTTAACCCATTCAATAATTTTTTGCCAGGGATTGAGTTTGGGTAAAACGGAATCAATTGCTTGAATGGTTCCCGGGCCAAACGATCCGACCGTCCGGGTCAATGGCGTTCCAAAACCATGATGTATATTATAGATTTTTGAATAGCTAGCTCTTCTTACCTAAAATCACTAGTGAAGAATGTGTGGAAAACAAAAATAGAAAATATGAGAAGAGATACTAAGTTGAGAAAAAAATTCCAGTTATATTTGAAGAGTATGTTTATGTAATAATTATTAATCAAGTTTTGTTTTTGACGTGTTGCTGATGGACTCCATTCGAAATAGATTCCCTGATGTCGAAAAACAAAGAATCCTTGCTGGTTGAAAACGATGACAGGCCCAGCTCATGGGTCCACCCTCCATAAATCATAATATACCATAAATTGTGTCCATCTGGCTGATGCTAAATCGTCGGTCCCAGGGAGTGTACATGCACCGTAGACTCCAGATCTCACTCTATATCTTGATCCTATCTGATGGTTGGGGTTCGGGGGGTTCCTCGGTCCTCACTCTTTTATATCGTTTTATAATGTTTAATTAATATGAAAAATAGAAGGATTATGACCGGATGAGGTGAGATTACCATTAAAAGATAGAGTAAATTAAATTAAGCTCTCTCTCTCTCAAAATAAAAGAAAGACGCAAATTAACAGGATCCATTGTTTCCACTTTGGCTCCCTTAGGTAGACAGTTTGACCAAGCAACCCAAAACAATTTGTTATTTATTTATATATTTACTTGTTTGTTATTACAATTATCAAACTCGTTCAAAAAGAAAAAAAAAAAAAATGTCCAGCTTTTGTCTTATGGGTCCTTCCCACTACTGGAGCATTCTCTTAGGCAAGGTAGGGAAACCCATTTTCTTTTAAACCAAACACAACCTTAGTATTTTGATTTATGAAAAAATAAATAAATAAAACTACACTTAATAACCTCTCTAAATAAGTACAATAACAACAACTATAATTTTTTTTGTTCAGTATTTCATAGAAATCAAGAAGTTTAATAACCTCTCTCCTTCCTTTACATGAATCCTGTCCTATTCATTATCGTCATCCTAACCCACCCCTGTCCCAACCATACGGAATTAGCTACATGAATATATACTGTTTTGCCCTTCCCTTTATCTACTCCCATGCCATCTATCATCATATTATGGGAGCTTAAATAATGAATCCTGTCCTACTATTAGATCATTTCTTGCCATTCTTTTGGTTAATATATTTTTAATGTCATTCACTTTCCCTTTAAAATCATTTATTTGTGTTGAGTCACTCTTTATTGGTACCATCTATACCTCTAGTTTACACACCCATTATGGTTGCTACCATCTAGTTTGTGTATTACTAAAAACACCCCTATAGTCTGCAACCACTTCATCTAATCCATCTTTTATCCAGAGCTGTTTGCATTTTCATCTAGGAATGATGGGCAGTCTCTTAAAATAAATGAAAAATGTGAAAGATCATGGGTCTATTGTTTTTTATTCCAAAATAACCCCTAACAGATCTCACATTATATGCAGTTCATGCCTTTTCCAAATCTGGGGTGATGGTTTTATTCCCTAAAAGGTTGATAAGATGACTAGTAATTACATGTATTTTTTAATAAAAGAAAAAAAAAAAAAAAACCCTTGGATTTATGTTTCACAATTTTCACTTGTTTTAAAAGATAAATTTAGCCATTCTCGAAGGTATAAATGATTCCTAACAAAAGCACCAATTACATAAAGTGGTTGCAAAGTATAAGAAATGTCTTAGTAATACACAAACTAAAAGTCTAGGTTTTAGTAAAGTCGTGTAACTATTAGGGGTGTATAAATAATTGACCCTTGTTTTGGAGTACCATAAAATGATCCTAATTTTTAATTTTTTTTGGTAGTTATATAATATTATTAATACCTCATGGAGGGAAAATAAGCACATACTATGATGGTGTTGTTTCTTTGAAAAATGGTGCAAGTTCATGAGTGCCATATAGGTGTTTCTCCCAACAGGTGTTGTTTTGTTAGATTGTTTATAAATGTTTGTCTTTGTTTGTGTGAGAAACATTTATTTAATGTTTTCTCAAACACCAAGTTGTTTTTTCACTATTCAGTTTATATGACACCTAATTTCTCAAAAATAATCCAAAAACGTTTTTCAATCGTTTTTCTCATTTTTCAAGATGAATGTCGTATAAAATGTTTATTAAATAAATGGCAAAAAAACTAAACGGCCCCCATGCATGCATGTCCAAATAAGGCCTTGTTTGTTTGTCTATATTTAGTGGGGTGGGAGGGAGTAAATTGGTCAACCAATAAGTTGACCATGATACTTTTGTTTGCTTGCCACTATTGTGGTAATACCAAAGAATATCAGTTAAACCCTGTAAATAATTTAATTTATCTACACACCAATAAGCACTTTTCACCGCTCTCTTTGCCTAGTAACTTGCTGCAATGCACAAAAAAACTAAATCTCACTTATCGGGGCAATTTTTACTTAAGAAACATGCACTTGCTGGAATAAACAAACAGCGCCTAAATGGTAAAGATATAAACTGAAATTATAAAATCAAATTTAATCTCTCCATGACGAAAAGGGAGAAGTTCCCATCATACGGCTGCCTTGGCACGTTGGAACAGTGTTGGGAGGGAGGTCTGTTGGTAGCAGATCCCTATCCCATCAAGTGCAGCTAAACTGGACTTGCTTGCCGGAAATCAAGACCGTCGGGAAAGTAGAATCTGACACACACACATACACACAAATCTTGAAAGTTGAAACAGAGGGTGACCTGAACGAGATTGGCGGGCCACCACATTGCTGCCGGTCGGTTCCACTAGGTATCGCCGGAAGATCCCTGCCCAACCAAACCCCAGCACCTACCATTCAAACTATCCAACCCTATAAAAGGTGTTCCACTCAAACCCCCAAAATGTAAACAAATCATATACGTTTAGTAAGAGTCTAAAGAGAGAGAGAGAATCACCTGGGTTGTTATAACGACGATTAGGGAGACAAAGAAGGTGATATTCTTCTTATAAAACACCTTAATAGCAGAGACGATGTGTATTGCGTAAACCGTGCCGGCACCTGAATTGGCAAAGATGGTGATCAAGACGTGCTCTTTGACGTTAAATGGTCCAGGATTCAGCGAGAACTCCCACCGGGAACCCTTGAAGAACGTGCGATCGGTTATCATGGATGCCATTAGACGGCCAAGTGGGACCACGGCGATCTGAGCTGATATGGCGGTGATGGCCAAAGGCTCGGTGCGATACCAGAAGAATTGGTTGAGGAAGGAGAGGACAACGCATGAGATTGTTCCTAGGACCCACATCCGGAAGGTCAATACCGGGAGGGTATTTTCGTCGGTGGTGGGTACCGTCAGAGCAACCTGTTTGATCGGAGAGTTTTCAGATTCTGGGCAGTCTAAAGACGGAATAAGTTTGGTAGTAGGTGAAGAAGTAGAAGAGGATGGGCGGTTATGATTTTCGTCCTTACTTCCTCCTCTATTCGTAACTGCAGGGAGAATTATAATAAACAGGAATTCAATTAAGTTAAAAAAAAAAAAAAAAAAAACAAGAGCTTTAGCAGTAGGGTGAGGTAGTATGGTAGATAGAAATGGAACCAGACGGAGATGAGGAGGCGAGAAGACTCACTAAGAGGGGTTCTGAACTGGTCTTGAGATTCCATAATTTCTCTGTGTCTCTCTTTCTCGTTCTTGCTCCGTGACTTTCTGCCTCTATCTGCAACAGAACCATAAAGGGGAATTATGATTTTATCCAATATACATTGCACAGAGAGAACCTTGAATCATCTCAAAGAAAATTGTAAGTTGGGAGTAGGGTCCAAAAACAAAGGAAAATATTAGAATTCTTTTATGGTAAACCAAAGAAATTGGAATTCATATTTTACATTTTCACCCGTGCATGACAATAAACCAGCTGCTACCTTATGATTGTAATGTACCCAGGACCACTTCTTTGTCCATTGTTCCTGATTTCCATGTGCCTGTACTGGTTAATGATTTGGTACAATGGATCATAGAAAAAAAAAAAAAAAATACAGTACGATATATCTTATTATGAACAGAGTTGGGATGGATTCCAACACGAGACTGGATCTTCTCCTCATACAGGGCGCCTCACAGGCACATCCCACCATGTATTGTAAACATCTCCCGTACTTATATGTGATTATTCTCGAGAGATATTCCTAATGCATGGTGAGATGTGCATGTGAGGCACCCTGCGTGAGGAACAGTTCCCAATTTTTCCAACACTCGCCAAATATGATCTGACATTGCATATCTTACCATGAGACTGGGATCCACTACAAAAGTGGGACATGTTATGCATGACGTGTCGTGTATGATCATGTTGGGAGGGTGGTGAAACATATTTTGTTGGCAGAAAGGTGGGTCCCTAGTTAAGTGAAATCACCTACTCTAAATCTGTCATCTACTGAATATCTCCTGTGAATGAAAATGGAGATATTTCTAATGTGCAACTATAATGTTCCATGGGTAGAGATGTGGGAACAATTTGTGAGTAGCTAACAGATCCTAGCCCGGGTCATCCTCTTCGTTTCTTTACTGTTAGCACATCTGCTATCAACACTATTCCATATAAGTCATTACACAGCACACCGAGAATATTTCCGATGACAAAGGAGATGTTCCCAAAACTGAGGTTGGTTGCTGATTTATTTATTTATTAATTTTCTTTTGGCAGGAGAAGTTTTATTTGTTTATTAATTGGGTTTGACTGTGATACCGAAAAGTCATGATGCCCGAAAAACTTATGACCAATCAACCGCATAATAAAAATTATAACCAATATGTGGGTTTTCGTCATAATTCACATGGGTTTGTTTGATCAAAGTTCTTCTAGCATTATAAATTCCCTTATTAAAAACAATAAATTTGTCGGTTTTGGCTTGGTATATGACTGACTCTTTCGTGTCATTCTTATAAGTTTAGCAAAATTTAGGGTTATGTTTGATTCAATTCTCATTTTTTTTCATTCTTATTTAAGATAAAATTCTAAAATGGACAAAAAAAGGGTAAAAATAGGCAGAATGAGAAAATATTGCTATAAACCAAATACTTTTTCTCTAAAAATGAATTTTTTCAGACTAACAAGTGTCCTATATTGCTTATTTTTAGTCTTCAAAAAAAAAAAAAAAAAAACATGTCAGTATTCATAAACGGCCAGCTTAGGTCTCCAAAACTGTTGGCATAGATGTTTACTAGTGGATGGCTGGCCGTCAATGTTTGTAGATGTGAGTTTCTACTTTCTGCAATAGTACATCTATGGTAGCAGTTTTATAGACAGAGTTTCCTCGAAGAATGAAAATGAGCAAAACAGGACATGATTATTTTTCATGCTGCAAGATATCTCAGTTTTTAAGCTATGGGCTAATTTTTCATTCTAAAAAAAATATATCCCATGACAAAAACTTTATAATCAAACACTCTAATATTATTCATTCTTATCCCAAATGAAAAATAAAATAAAATAAAATAATAAGACCCACATCAATAAACCAAGTATGGCCAAAGTCTCCTCGAATAAGACCTACAGAATCTAAATTATGGCTTTCACCCCGAATTAGAGTCGCAGAAGAGTGAGATTCCGGATCCGAAATATATTTACACGGTCGATGAAAATGACAAGTTGCAATTTATGAAGATGGGTGGGTGGGAGATAAGGGGATCGTTTGTTAGTGATTTATTTTTGGGTAAACGTCTGTTAGTGAATTAATGTGACGTAATGTGGACATTTGTTATATTTGTCTTTTTTAAATGGTTTGGACGATATTTTTTCCGCTAACTATATAATTTTCATTCAATTGAGAAACACAGCAATAGGAAAAAGGTCAGCGTTCCATTCACACACAAGCAAGAAGCAATCAAACTATATAACTTACTAATGGAGCCCGTGCGATGTATGGATTTTGTTAATCAAAATTCAAGTCGAGATTGGTAATATTTTTAGGTTTTTTATGCTAATAAAAAATATAAATTATTTTAAAAATAATTTCTATTTAATAATTTATTACTTTTCATCGAAAAGATTAAATCAATTAGACTTATAAAGCAAGGAATCTACGATGTTGGAAAGACATGATACTGCAAAGACTTTCACCAATTAAGAAGTTTTAGTTTGTTCGACAAAGGTCGGATTGGAGTTTTAGTTGCAGAGTCTGTTGAGAGTAACTTTAAGAGAGATGAATCTTCATTTCTAAAAGAAAAAAAAAAAAAAAGGGTGGGACTTCCTCCGCTGTTGCATTATATTGGTATTGTTTTCTCGAATTTATTGGCCTTTTTAATAAAAAAAGGTTTGAATATAGCCACTCTCAATCTTCGGTGGTAAGTCAAATTATTTCTTATATTTTTCTTGCTTTTTTGTTAAAAAAAAATAGGTAAAAGATGTAATCCCAATAGTCCATCCCATGTCCATGAGACTTGCATATGCACTCTCCTTTCACCCAAACTTACCCCTATGAGACGTTACACTTCTCAACCAACATGCATTCCCCATTTCCTATATCTTCTTCTCATTTTAGGGGTTATATGACACTCCTAGTTTTTAAAGGGGTGCTCTGTGTGTGGATGAAAAATTGGTGGGTATATTCCATACCCACTACAGTCCATAGTGGTTCTGAATTATGGATAAATTGTGTGGATTGAACTAGTCTATACCAACTGTGGTGTTTTATAGGTATTCCAAACCATACTTTTTTATTCCATGTATCTCATATACATTTTATGAGAGATCTACATAATTGATTATAAATGTCTAATTTTTGCATTTTATATGGTAGTAGAAAAAAATGCATCAATATGTAGACAATAATTGTATTTTTAAATAATTAAAAAATAGTATTTTAAACATTAAAAATAAAAAATTAATATTTTAAATATTCTTTTATTGATAAAAATATTAAAATTTTAATATTTAAATAATGAAAAAAGAGTTGAGAATGAGAACCATCGGACTTGTGCTAGAATTAACATTAAAAATTATTATTTTATTGATAATATTAAAAATTAAAATTTTAAAAATTATTAAAAGATTAAATAAAATGAGAGTAATTAGACTAATGTAACATAGGTGTGTTACACTAAAACCTTTCCACAAACTGTCCACACGATAATATGGATCATACACGAGAAAATATTGTGGACAATAAATTGGGGTATGGTTCGTCCCTGTTCACGCTATTTTGTCGACGGGGACCATTCACACATAGCAGAATATCATATCTTATCGTGAGCGGGACCAAAACCTCTTTTTTCCCAAAATATTGGTTGTGAGATTTGATTCTATGTCAATGCTGGAACAAACCAATTAATACACCAATGAGCATAATAATTGGACTTAAAGCATATTGAAATTCACTCTATGAACTTGAAGAAGAAATATATTTGAGTTGTAAGAGTCTAGAACTTAGAGAGTTGGATTGGAATTTAAAGAAGCCAGACAAGTAGCATCCTCGAGGACCTAACCTTTCCCGCTATAACCTTTCCCTAATGACTATGGAATGTCTAGGTGCAACACTTTTCTATTAAAAGTAGTTGTGATAATGCTTTCAGCTTTGCATAGCAACAACCCCGCACCGTACCAAAGATTTAAAAGTAGTAATGGAATAATTATTTAAATAATTAAAAATTATGAATTTGTATATAATATGATAGTAATTAAATAAAGGTAGGGCAAGGGCCTAGACCTACGCATGTGGCATAGCAAAGCACAATATGATATTGCATGACAAGGTTTTTAAAATTGGACTGGATAGGGAACTGTTCTGGGGTTCGATTCCCAAGTCGAGTGGTATGACCATTCGGTCCGAATGGACGGCCTATTTTGAGAAAAAATTAAAAAATAAAAATAAAAATTTTATAAAAACCAAAAAATGATTAAAATACCATTCCCGGGTCGAACGGTTCAATGGTTTGCTGACCAAATCAATAGGTTTTGGTCAAATAACAGTTTTGGGATAAAACGGAACCGAACAAGTAACCGGTTCCCAGTTTTGACGATCTGACCATCCGGTTTTGAAAACATTGCTGCATGACATGAAAAGTAGGCACACAAGTGTGTTAGCCCAGTCAAGCCCGACTTGACACGTGCATGTGGTGGTTTAAGTGCATTCTCTCAAGAAGCCTTAAAAACACAAACTGAAATCGGAAAGGAGTGCTATTTCTAGTCCATGTGGACTCCACTAGCAAACAAAACAAAAAAGAGACAAGGGACAAAAGGCAAACAACAATTTGCACACAAAAACCAAGAAAAAGTAATAACATTAATTAATATTAATTAATTTCAGTCTTTTACCAATTACTGTTAGTTAAACTATTATTATCAATTCATGTAACAAATCCCGTTTTAGTGCAATGCATAGAATTGATATGCTTTCCAACAATATGCTGGTGTGGGAAATTAGATTTATCCTAATACCATACCCTACCGATAGGAGTAGAAGTTGTAGAATCCCAAGGCTCGTCCTTCAAGCAAAAAAAAAAATTGACCATAATGGGGTGACTTGCATTTGATATGCAAGATATACATGAATCTAATACTACAAATTAACATGCATAAAGCAATACATGTAAAATTGTATATACTGAGAGTTCAATTATGATACGAGAAAGATATGATACTGGAAAATTTTACAGCCAATCAACTAATATCATAAAATAGGTGACCAATCAGGTGGAATTAATCAAAATTCATGGGGTGCTTTGATTGGTTAAGGATTTTCTGGTATCGTATCGTTAGGGTATCATAGATTTGGGAAATTATTGCAAACTAGGGTTCAACTATGATATAGGAAATATATGATATCTGAAGAAAAAAAGACCAATCAACTGGTATTATAAACATGATAGCCAATCAGGTGTTATTTATCAAAATTCATGAGGGGGCCATACCATATATATTTATGTAATATATATAAATATGGCCAAACTAACATATATAAATATTCAAGTATTGCAACTGGCCAACTGTTAATAATTTAATATTCAGCTTTTGTATTATATGATTACATTGAAAAATAATTTAATACAAAAAAATTGTGATGAGTATGCATGAATCCTTGATTCCATATTGACCCGCATCGATTCAATACAAAGAAGCAGCTTTGATAATTGATATATTGGGATTCACAGCGGGCATACCATGCTCCTAGGCCCAAAAGCTGATACATGTTAGTCCATGTCGGTTGTATCAATATTGACACTTGGAACCTTGTTATCGTATATGAAATTTGCCACATCATATACTATCATGGTGTTGTCCTCCAGATGATAATGTTCCATAAACAAGCAACATGAAGAAAGGATCATTTTCTCCCTTGTGTATTGGACAAACTAGCATTCTCCTCTGCATTCCAGTTTTATCAAGTGCCTGAAAACAAAAAAAATAATAATAAAAACAATAATACGGTCAGCTGCTTCTTGGGTAGAATCATTTTATTTATCAATGCTTACATGAAAGCAGAAGTTAGCGTGCATTCAAATGCTTGATTGTGTATTTCAAATGCAAGGCAATAAAATGATGGTGCTAAAATCATTTTATTTGGTCAACGTATATTAAGAAATTTGCCAATTCTAGAAGGTTCAAAATATCGATACTGTGTCGGCCAGTATCAATCCTTTTTTTTAAGTTTCGCTTTATTTCAATTTTGGTTCAGAGGGGCCGGTTTAAGTGCCGGCTACCCTCTAAACCAGGACCTGACCTGATACAACCTCTGTAGGGGCGTATTGGGAAGGACCTGATACAAGACGTATCAGCTAATACATAACGATTTTTTGAACCTTATCTAGAACTTGGATAGATCTTGTTAAAGGACTCAAGGGAACAGAAAAGGGAGTAAAGCTGTATGTATAAAAGAAAAGGAATGAAACATAATAAAAGCCTAGCGTAAAGAGTAAACCAGATGCAAGGAGGGACATATGGGTATGATGTCATGTAACCCCAACGGCCCAACCCCTGCCTATACTGTCTTAGCCAAGGTTCTAAGGCTAGTACGTTTTCCTAAAAGAGAGAAAATTGTTTAACAAATATATGGAATTTTCATACGAGGATGCAGCCTCTACTAGTCTGTTTTATGTACTGCATGGGACAGGGGGCCCATGGAGGGAGAAGCAAATAAGGGGAGACGGGAGAAGATGGCAACCCTGGGTCCCCCTACACATCCATAGAGAACAAGTAATGCATTTACTTGATAATAGAAATTCCTCTTGACAAAGCTTAATGCCTATTCTTTGAATAAAAAGCTTAATGCCTTTTCTTTGAATAAAAAGCTTAATGCCTTTTTAACTACAGAAGCAATAAGATAGACGCCCCGCCATTGGTAAACTTATAATCCAAACAACTTGTCTACAGTGAAAGGCCCTTTTCAAATACTAAACTTCATGACTTTTATCGTGGATCCTAAGCTCATCTCTCGTTCAACAATGCAAAAGAAATAAGCATCTTATTCTTTAAGAGTGGGTGGCAGAAGGCTGAAAAGGGAGGGAGGAGGTGGTGGGGAAGTCATCTATGTATCATGTGCAAAATGCATAGCCATACCAACCTGCCAAGGTAATATTTATAATAATATATCACCTCGTTGCAGCAAATGCATGCATTCTACAATTTACTCTAATGGCATTCGATGGCAAAATAGCAAAACACAAAGTACTACATCTAATTTATCCTCGGAAAAGTAAAATATACCAGATATCTCTACATTACATGAGTAAAGTTGAAGACACGATTAGTAGCATCAATCTCTCGAGGAGAAAATGCATAAAACAAAAATAAAAGCCAGAAGATACGAGGCCATACTTCATAAGTGCTACCGGCGTGGCATTGCTAACGGTTCTCAGTACTCAGTTCATACGTGCTCACTATCCTAAAGTCCTAACGTAGTAGCGTAGAGAGAGAGAAAAACAAAGCCACCAATCATCCCTCGTAGATGTATGTACGGTTCGAAAAAACAAAAAAGAAAACATAGCGAAATCGGATAGTCCTACAAGTGCTCAGTCGTTCGTCGAATGGTATCTGTATGACTCGTTCGTTTATTCGATAACACGCACTGACGCACACCCTCACAAGTCACAATTCCAACTTTTCCCCGACTCAGTGGTATTGGATTTGCACTCGGTCCTCTCGTCCTACAAAGAAGCCGTCCGTTCAGAACCATTTCAGTTTCAGCTATACTATTTTATTCCGTAATGCAGTCAGTCAGTTCAGTTCAGTTCTTCAGATCCAACGTCCACCAATTAAAACAACAAATAAGTAAAAGCATTTATCACCTGAAAATCGGATTACTCAACGCCTGCCACGAGGCCCACCACCTGACCTCGGACCAGGATAGCGAGCATATTGCAACCTTAAATTTGCCGAGTCACGATCTTGCTCATCAAATTTATAACCTGCAAAATCGAATTGGACAGTTTTACCCTGCGAAACTCGCGTATGGGACTATTATTATTAGGGGCATCAAACACGCAAACATGACAGCAGACGCCGGCCGTCTTCTCTTCTCATATCAACAACCACATTCAACCCAATTCGGGTCGACTTGGCTATGGCTGAGTTTCCCACTGCCACGTCATTCGCTTTTTTCATCCACGTCACTGCTTACATCTTCTCTAAGAGCAGAGCCATCTATCTGCTATCCATTCTCAGAACCAGGTAATAAGATATCTTACCCTTCTCCATTATTCATGATTCATGCTACTTTGCCATTGCTTAGAGAGGGAAAATGCAACATATGAGGACAATAATGACAGGGAATAGAAATATATGGGCGTACTGGTTCACTTGAGTCATGAATAGAGTTACTAGGACCAAACATCCAAATGAGAGCTGAAGAGCACCTGGCTTTGTTGCTAATTTAACCAGGATTAAGCTCCCCTTACCAAGACGATGTGTAATTGTCCCATTTCAATCGTCTTCTGATGTACCAAGTTCGGTACCCTGCTAAAAACCCATATCGGGAGTCGGGACAAGAAGAAAAAACAGATAAACTACTGCTACAAGCATCAAACAGCATCGGGTTATGTTAGTGCTGGTATGTGTATGGTTTGTCAGGTTAAGAAACAGCGCCAGACATTCATCATAGAAAACGCTCTTCAGACGGAAATTTACACCTTTAGTTCACTTAATTGGTTGGTTTTAGTAGTACCTACAGAAACGGTTGGTTTCATGGATTATAGCCTGCGTGATAGCAAAGGACATCTAAAATACTGAATAAACAGAGCTCCCACTCCCACTCCCTCCTGTATTATATGTCTCACTTTCACAGTTTTACTGTCCATCAATTGCCTGCTGGGAGTAGTCCCCCTACATCCAAATATTGTCTACAGAAAGAAGTATGACTGACTCTGTCTCCAAGTCAATTATAATCAATGGCATGGTGAGCATCATTAAAGTAGTGGAACTTGTGAAAAAATGCAATCAAAAGATAATTTTAAAAGGAAAGCACAATAGATAGGTTCAAGAGAAATATTGCAAAGATGTATACCTGTATAGCTTCTACTGTAATAATTAAAAAATGGGAGCAAGATGGATATGAAATTACATATGGTGCTAATATTCCAAAAACTTGAAGGGAGAAAAAAATGAGCATGTTATGTTCACCTTGTAGAGCATCTAATGCAATTGCTGCCTGGCTTGGAGTAGCAAAATCAACAAAACACAGGATAAGTGGTTCTCCTCCAGGCTGCAAGAATTAAAAAGAAATGAATCTACAAATCATTGGCTTCTAAATAACAAGCCGAGACAAAGTTACCTAATTCACTAGAAGAGTGCTTGATTAACTTATTTGTTACAGGTAGCTATACAACATGGTTCAACAAATTTGCTTATCTCTTCTCACTTCTAACCTCTACTGATTAAGTGAATTGTCCAATTTAAGGCTAAATAGAACTCTTCCTTATCTCTTCTCAATAAAGAATGAAGATTAATTAGGGAAACTCCAAATTCTGGTAAAATATCAGTAAGTTGTTTCTACCATTTTGGCTATAAAACTTAATGATGTTTACACTGTTCAATTAAATTTTTTAATTTATTTGTATACAAACTCAAATAATTCTGATTATGGCTGAAGTGTAAATAAAGGCAAGCAAACAGAATGGAATAGACCCCAACTTGAACCAAATGAACAAGCTAACCAGTTTGGCATAGCTCTTCACACATAGGAAAAATAACTTACATGTTTAGACTCCTTGTTCACAAGTCTCACTTCTCTATATCCCACAAAAGGTCGGAAGATATCTGCAAATTGAAGTGAAGGAGCAATAGAGAACTTTGGACAAAATAAATGAATTA
The DNA here is from genome assembly GCF_000365185.1 of Nelumbo nucifera. The sequence continues at coordinate 13,928,280 of NW_010729074.1, forward strand.
CCAGGGGAGGAACCAGGTCACTTCTAGAAGGATACGAGATACTTCCCTGCGGGTACAGTTTGCAGGCAAACCCTCCACAAATAATGTGTTTGAAGCATCTGGGGGAAGAGGCATCTCAGGCCTACCACCACCAAATCCCATATTTCGGCCTTTTCCAGCAACGGTTGAGTCCATGCTTCCAACACCTAATATACGTTGATCATCAACAGGACGACTGCTTATTGCACCCATGGATCTTCCAGATTCACCACTTTCATATGATGAAAGTTGCTGAGGCAGAGAGAACTTTGTTAGCCTCAAAAATAATTTGACTCGAAATGGATGAAAAGATGGGAGAAATTCAATAATTCTAATATTAATCAGTAACACATACTGTGCTGCGCAAGTAACGCTCATAGGATGCTTCAATTGATTCAGTGTCTCTAACCACACGATGTGTGCCCCTTTCATCATCACGAGGATAATATCCAGGAAAGTCAAGCCCACCAGGGACATCTAAAAAAGTTCTCAGAATCAGGTCTCAGAAAATTAGTGAAGGGGAAAATATAAAAATACAAAGAGAAAAAATCAGATGAACAAAATGTAAATCAATAGAGGCATCTATAGTATCCAAATCTAGACCATATAGCATCTAGTGTCCTTTTTAACAACACATAACTTCAACACTAAGGAAAATAATTGTCGGGCAGCATATGTTAAGGGAAGATGAAAACCAAGCTTTGACCATAAAACATGGAACATTGGCAAATAAAACTAGTATATCATTGCCAGGAGCCAATTAACAATCATATTGAATAGAGAGCATGGGGTAGGACACAAAACAGCCAGTTGAAAAGCATCATTACTTAGAAGGATGACTTGGGTGTATAGGCCACTTGGTCCGCAAGCTTATTGGAAAATTTGTGAGAATTGATAAATATGCTTAAAAAGGATTCCTGCAATTGCAGGATATAACCCTGAGCTTGAACTAGCTGCCATGTAAGCTAAAGTAGCACAAGATACCACTTCAGCTTCAAATGGAACCCTAAAAGCAACAAAATTAAAAGACCTTCCATCGTTATGCCCAGATTTTCTTGCCCACATTTGCACCCGCAGCACCCCATTTATCATACTTTTTTTCCAATTTCCCTCGCTAAGAAACAAGGAAATTCAGATCCTAGTTGCCTAGCTCTTCGACCAGAAAGATCTCAACTGTCTCACAATCTTAAGGTCCTAAATCAATCGAGATCAAACAATACAAAATATAATTTTTCAGAACGGCTTTGTGTTGTACGACAAATTAGAAATAAATCCATCAACAGAAGAGATGCCGAGAAACTCATGAACCCTTTAGATGGTAGTTCTCAATTTAAAAAACTAAAATTACAAAAAAAAGAACAAGAAAAACCTAAAGATTCGAGGTCCTATTCATCCTAGGGATTTCAGAATCGAAAAAGGTTCTTTTACTTAAGATGAAACCCTAATTTAAAACGAAATGAGGGACAGAAACTTAAATAGATGAATGAAGTTGCTTAAATAATAATAAGATTGGAGTGGATTGGAAGTAATAGTTTGTTACCGTAGTCGGAGCGAGATCGCTTCCCGCTGGCGAGAGGAAGCATGGCTGACTGCTGCCGTCCATCTCCATACCTCCAATAACCATCCCCCATATCTGATACGATTCGAAGACGAGACAATACAGAGTGAAGAAATGGGGAGAGAAGGAACTGAGCTTCCTTCGTGCTGATCTCTTTTGGATTGCCCTCCAATCTTATGTCATGATCAAGAGGTCCAAGACAGAATTCTACAGGGGAGATCAACCGGCTACAGTGGGAGTCTTGGAGAGAACGCTAAAGGCCTTTTTTGTCATTTTAGAACATTTTTTGGTTAAGCTTGTCATTTTACTGGGGGTGCGGGTTGAGTCGGGTTGAAGGTCAACCCAGGCCCAACCTTAAAGTGGAAAAACCTCGGGTTCAGGCCAACCGTATGAAAACCTCGAGTTCAGCATAGCCCAACCCGACGTTAAGTCCGAATTTAAAAATCCAGGCCCAACTCGAGCTTAACCCCGCACAAATCCGGACAATCAACACAACTAGCGGTGTAAACGGATCGAATTCGAATCGGATCAAGCAATATCCGAATTCGAATTTGATTTAATTCGAATTTAATTAATTAATTAATTTAGATAATTAATAAATATATAAAATAAATATTTTATTGATAAAAAATATATAAATTATTTATATAACTTAATTATTATATATATGAATTAAATAATCGATCGAATTTGAATATTTATCGAATCGAACTAGATCATAACCGAATTCGAATCCAATTAAATATTCAGTAAGAATAGGATATCCGAATTCGACTAATTAGGCATTCGAATTCGATTCGATTATGTTGAATATCAAATTCGAAATTGGATTTTCGAATACCGTTGACACCCCTAAACACAACTCAGAATGGGTTCAGGGCTTTGGGCTCGTTGCTCATGTTCAATTGGTCTAGGCTTATACGGGTTGGTTATATTTGAAATAATTTATGAATATACTTTTGCATAGTGTTTTTGAACCATCGTTTACCCAAACAATTGGATTGTCGGCCCAGAAACCGTCCAAGCAACCAGTTTTGTTTCACCCTTAACCCGTTCCTAGGCCAAAACCCATTGACTTGGTCAGAGAATTGCTGACCCGGGCGATTGAAATGTCAACCCATTTGACCCAAATAATGGTTTGTGAGTACAACAAAAAGAGAGAAAAACAACCTTAGGTCTAAGACAAGAACGATCTCAGATCTGAGATCCAGATACATACAGTAGAGAGAAGAAAAAGAAGAAGAAGAAGATTGCAAAGATTGGAGAGTGAAGATAAATCAGATCTCAGATCTATGTTTCTATTGTCAATTTGTCACCACAATTGCCATCACCATTACCATTGCCAATGAAAGTTGAATCCTCCTCTTCCTTCGTCCTTCCTCCACCTCTTCCTTCTTCCCTCATTCCTTCTTTTCTTTCCTTTCTCTCCTTCATTTCTTTTTTTTTTTTCTTTTACTTCTTCCTTTCTTTCTTTTTTCTTTTTCTTCTTCCTTTCTTTCTATTCCTTCTTTTCTTCTTCTTTCATTCTTTCTCAGCCCACAGCCACACTCTTTCTCATAAAAACTAAAAGAGACTAACCAACACTTGCCCTAATAATATAAACCATTCAAACCTTTCGACTCAGATGGTTGAACCGTTGACCCGAAAACCGGTGGCTACAGCGGTTCCATTTCTAAGTCAGTTTTTAAAACCTTACTTCTACATAAGTATCTTAAATTGAGTATTATAATCCGATTTAGGATTTGTCAGGAAAAAAAACTCAATTTAATAGTAGAATTGAGGGCTCAATCGAAGTCGAACCCAAATTTAGGTCACGCCAAATTCATTAGCTTAGGATAAAGCCCGTAGTCCAAAAACTCAAGTCTAATTTATATAAGAACCCAGGTTGGGTCAAGTCTAATTTGGATTACTACCCAAGTTGAACCCCTACATTTTACAACTTCAAAAGCAATCTTTTGAGTCATGATGAGCTGAAAACAAAATCACACACCAAGATAGACAACCTAACACAAGTGAATATGTATACATGGGGCTCACATGAGATTCACACTAATGCATATAGAATGTTCACTCGTGATAGGTTGCCTACCTAGCTCAATGTGTGTGATTTTTGTCTCCATCCAATCCTGACCCGACCTTTTTAACTAATTACCAAAGTTACAAAATGCCCTTAAAAAATAAAATAATCTTTTGTTTCTACTAATTAGCTAGGATTAACCAAAAAGATGATCCATTAAAAATTATAAATCATAAACAGAACATATGATAAATTAAGATATAATGAGAGGTTTGGAAGAGGATTCTCCCCCACCCAATTTTTTTTTGAATTGTTTTACTTGTTGTATTCTCCAAAAACAAATTAAAACCATCTAGTTTGAGAACAAATCAGTTCTTAAAATAAACACATAAAGCATGTTATTGCTTATATGTGTTTTTTGTTTTCAAAATCGAAACCAACCATGTGTTCTTAAAACTAGTTTGAGTAAAATGTTTTCATCTAGTTATTTAATATCAAGAGGTGGTCGTTATCGACCAAGAATAATATGGTAGTGGTGAGGGCTTGAGATTGAAAAAGAGCAATCCAATTCCAACATCTAAGATATAGGAGAAAAGTTTTGAAGACTCACCAAGAGAAATGAGCAGTGATAATGGCCTCATTCTCTTGGCAATGACAACTGATAAGTTGGAGAACCTTGAGGAACCGAAGAATGACAATGCTGGCAAAAATCATGTACATTTTTGCTAATTCCGATGTAATTTGTTATAGAACCAGATGATGAAGAACACATATTCGATGAAAATTTCAATATGGAAGTAGAGAAGGAGCAATACGATCAAGAAAAGGAAAGTACTTAACAAACATCAAGAAACAAGAATACAAAAGGTATCAACTAAGCACGCCAATGAAAAAATCAAATTTGTTCTACCTATTATCGACACCTATTTTTTGCTCGACTTTCTCCCAAACACCCTAATCCATACCCCCGATCAAACTGTTTTGATCTCCCAAAAAACCCTAAGAGGCCAAATCTTAGCCCAAAATCCTCTAGATCCACCGTTGAGCCCATTCAATCCTAAGCCAACAGTCTTGATCAAACCCCATCCACACTCTAACCACTAAATCAAATTCAACCATTTAATTCAAAACCCTAAAACACCCATTTAGACCAAATCCTAGCCTTGAACCCAGGATCCCACAATTTATCTATTAAAGATTACATTTTGACACACTCCTTTAAAGCTTAAAAGTTGCCTAATGATGTCTGTTTGTCCTGTAGCTATAGTAGTTCGAACCAGGAGAAGAGCAGAAGAAGAAGAGAACAATTGAACTTAATATGGATTAGCCTCTAATTAGTAGTACAAAGACTAAATTACCCCCACTTAAGTATGGGATAGGAAGTCTCTATTAAAACTGTCATATAAGCACATAATTTAACAGAAATAAAATGACTAATCTACCCTTATTTGGCTAGCTCTAACACTCCCCTCAAACTGGAGAATATATGTCATATAATCCTAGCTTATTCCTTATCTCTCCAGTAAGGACCTTCTCCCTCACAAAGTGGCAATCAATCTCTATGTGCTTTGYTCTCTCATGAAARACWKGGTTRGATGAGATGTGGAGTGCAACTTGATTGTCACAGTACAATTTCATAGGTCTATCCATGGAGAACCCGATTTCTTGTAGGAGATTCCTCAGCCATACTAATTCACATGTAGTGTGTGCCATGGCTCTGTATTCGGCTTCAACACTGCTCCTTGCCACAACCGTTTGCTTCTTACTCTTCCATGTCACAAGATTTCCTCCAAGAAATGTGTAGTCACCTGTAGTAGATCTTCTATCAGACATAGAGCCTGCCCAATCTGCATTTGTATACCCAATTATTTCAAGTCTCCTCCTAGTTTGTACAATAACCCACGGCCTAGAGCTCCCTTTAGGTACCTTACAATTCTAAGAACTGCATCCCAGTGAGGTATCCAAGGGTTCTGCATAAATTGGATTACCACATTGGCTGCAAAGGAGATGTCTGGTCTCGTGATAGTCAAATAGTTCAGCTTCCCCACTAACCGTCTATACCTTCCAGGATCATCAAATATTTTCCATGTATCACTGCTTAACTTAGCATTTGGCTCCATGGGAGTTTTAGCCGGTTTTGCACCTAACAGTCATGTTTCATCCAACAGATCAAGAACATATTTTCTTTGGCACAGGTTTATACCTTGTCTTGATCTAGCAACTTCTATACCCAAGAAATACTTCAATGTCCCAAGGTCTTTTGTTTGAAAATGATTTTGCARAAAGACCTTTRGTTTATCGATYCCCAATTTGTCACTACCAGTTATGACAATATCATCAACATAGACCACTAATAAAATCTTTCCGGCTTCTGGATCATAGCTGAACACCGAGTGGTCAACCTGGCATTGTTTCATTCCAAAATTCTTCACCACTTCACTAAACTTCCCAAACCAAGCACGAGGCGATTGTTTCAACCCATAAATTGCCTTTTTCAATCTGCACAGCTTACCATCCTCCCCCTGAGCAACAAACCTAGGTGGGTTGCTCCATATATACCTCCTCCATAAGGTCACCATGAAGGAAGGCATTTTTAATGTCAAATTGAAACAAGGGCCAATCATACATAACTGCCAGGGAAATTAAGACACAAACAGAACCAATCTTAACCACTAGAGAGAAGGTTTCCATATAGTCCACCCCATACAACTGTGAATAACCTTTAGCAACAAATCTAGTCTTCAGACGTTCCACACTATCATCCGGCAAGTATTTAACAGTATACACCCATTTACAACCCACTACATGCTTATCAGGAGGAAGAGTAGTGAGCTCCCACGTTTGAGTATGCTGAAGGGCAGAGAGTTCCTCCTCGATTGCCTGCCGCCACCCAGGTGAGCTAAGAGCCTCTTGGACATTCTTAGGCATAGAAATAAATGACAACAGTAAAACAAACGGGAGATGTGAAGCGAAAAGGCAAGAGACTGAAACAAAATTGGAAATGGGATGGAGGGTACAACTACGTTTACCTTTCCGTAAAGCAATGGGAAGATCAAGTCCTAAAGGTTCTGGGACAGGAGAAACAACAGGATCTGCGGACAAGGTAGAAGCTGGAGGAGGAACTGGTGTCTGTCGATGAGTATACACATGTCGGATCGATGGTCGTTCAGTAGGGATCTGCACTAGAGGAGGTGAAGGGTCAACCCCAACTGGAACACCCAGAACGGGATTATTGATTGGAAGAGAAAGAGGAAGCAAAGGTGGAGACACCGATGCTTCAGGTCCCGAGAAAAAGGGAACAGATTCAAAAAAGGTGACATTAGGACAGACATAGCACTTCCGAATAATGGGATTATAACACTTGTACCCTTTTTGAGTTCGAGAGTAGCCAAAAAAAACACACTTAATAGAGCATGCATACAGCTTGTCTATCCCAAGACTCAGATTGTGAACAAAGCACACACAACCAAAGATACGGGGTGTTAATGGAAAGGGAGACAAGGTGGGCAACAAAATAGAGAATGGAGACCGACCATGAAGAATGAAGGAGGGCATCTGATTAATAAGGAAACACGCAGTAAGTACAACATCACTCCAAAATCGTTTAGAACACTCATATAATGAAGAATAGACCGAGTAGTTTCAAGGAGATGACGGTTCTTTCGTTCAGCCACCCCATTTTGTTGAGGAGTGGATGCACATGAAGTTTGATGAATGAAGCCATGCTGTTCTAAATACTATTGAAAGGAAGTAAGAAAGTATTCACAACCGTTATCTGAACGAAGAACTTTGATTGGAACACCAAATTGTGTATATATTTCAGCATGAAATTTTTGAAAAATGAAAAATAATTCACTCATTTCTTTCATTAAATAAATCCATGTCATCCTTGAACAATCATCAATAAAAGTGACAAAATACTTGTAACTATTATAAGACTTTATTTTAATCGAACCCAAAACATCTGAATGAATTAAAACAAAATGATTCAACATATGACTATCAACTCTAGGCTCTAGGACTGAAGGGAATACGACGATGTTTCCCATACTGACATGATTCACACTATAAAGACAACAAATGACTCAAAGACGGAACCAGTATCTTGAGTGCCTTGAGGGATAGATGTCCCAGTCGACAATGCCACTGTAGAGGAGTGAGTGAAGTCTAATGTGTAACTGACGATCCACCACCATCAAAGTAATACAATCCACCAGCCTCATGCCCCCCCACCAATCTTCTTCCCCGTCTTGAGATCCTAAAAAACATAAAAGGAAGGGAAAAATATAATAGAGCAATTAAGAGTATTGGTTAATTTACTAACAGACATAAGATTGAATGGAAACTTAGGGACATATAGAACAAATGATAAAGAAAGAGAAGTCGTATCAACATTGCCAACACCACAGATGGGAGAAGAGGAACCATTGGCAATGATAACCGTTTGAGATGTGGAAGTGTTAGTGAGGGAAGAGAACACACCTGGAGTCCTAGTCATGTGATCAGAGGCTCCAGAGTCAATAATCCAGGGAGAGGGTATGTTGTGAAGTAGCTTGGAGGAACCTCACATACTCATCATGCGGTACACTCACCATCTCCTTCCCGAAAACAGATGTAGATGTGGAAGGTGTTAGATCTACCTGTTTGTTATCACAGACATCAACCCCACCAGCTACTGCATGATTGGCCCATGTAGAAGGAGGGCCATGGGGATCATAACAAAAATTCACCGAATGTCCGTCCCTACCACAATGGGTACACTTCCTTGTAGAGTTACTTTTTCCTTTATCATGGCCTCTCCTTGAGTCACGACTACCACCACGGCCAAATACAGAACCACCACGACCTCCTCAGGAGGCATGTCCTCCCCCTCTAGTACCACATCCACCTCCTATGGCTATCACAAATGCTGATCTGTTAGACTGTGTGGGATTTTTTGTAGGTCCCAAACAAATCCTACGAAGCCGTGCAAAATCTTCCTCAAGTGTAGGAAGAGTAGAGCCTCCCAATATTTGGGCCCTAACTGGTTCATATTCTGATTTCAACCCCACTAAGAACCTAGTGACATCTAGTTGTTCTCTTTGTTGTTGCTGAACCTTAACATCTAAGTGAGGGGATGATAGACAATGAGTTCATTTCTAAGGTTCTTTATACTGGCATAATACTCTTCTAGGGTTTTATTCCCTTCCTGCAGATCAAAATACTCCTGATAGAGCTGATATACCCTTGTAGTATTATCCTGCCCAGAATAAAGCTTCTTGGCATGTTCCCATATGTCCTTAGCTGTATTTAAGAACATAAAGTTGACACTTATTTTGGGTTTCATACTATTCCATAACCATATCATGATTTGGGGATCTTCCTATTCCCAGTCATCAAACCTTGAAAAGTCAGCTGGTGGTTTATCTTCCTTCACATGCTTCACTTTCCTCTTTGACTTGAGAAAAACTTCCACTGACTTGGCCCATGGTACATAGTTCTCACCATTAAGTTTAATTGAAGTCATCTGCATACCCAGATAGTCAAAGGGAATCACCACACTAGGTTTCTGATCACTACAACCATCTTCAGTTGCTGCCATGATGCTTTTCCAATGCTACTTCTAATCTGAATTCCCAGTCACCAACTAAGTACTACTGTTAGGAGTTTGATGTTCCAGACACTATAGTAGTCCCCAAACACAGATGATAGGCTCATAACCAGTCATAATCAATCACCACTGTTCACAACCAGTCACAATCAATCAGTCCCCAAACACACAGATGTCCCCAAACACAGTTGATAGGTACAGAAACTTTTGTTCTTGTTCACACCACTACTGGTTTCACAAAACCATGAATCACACTAACATTAATTCAGCAACTCACTGACCACATACAAGCCCTCCAGACATTGAGCATCACAAGCACCACCACACAACCATATCTGTCACACATGGTACAGATCTGTCTGACCTTTTCAGAGGGCACTACAAGTCCAAAGAAAACATCAACTACTACCACTGCAGTAACCTGTCATTCAATTCAGGTCACTTGTGACCAACAAAGGCTTCAAAACAACTGCAAACCAACATAAAAGGGTCAAACATACCCTTACACCATTCGGCCACTGTAAACACAGCCTGTTCTTGGACCTTTTTCCAAGAACCAAGGCTACAAATAACCTGGTTCTCTAGGTTATGATCAATCCAAGCAAATTTTGAAGGCTTTCAACCTAGAAATACCAACAACACAAAAAAAAAGGTAACCAACCTTCGATGGAGAGCTTCAATCGACCATCCACTTCTGAAGTTGTTTTTTTTTCCTTGAAAAACAATCAAGTTTTGCGTAGAGGAAGAAGGACTGAAGTGTTCTCAGACCTAGGTCGAATTTGTGTTCTCCATTTTCAGCCCAGAAAAAAAGAAAGAGAAAAAAAATGAGGTCACGAATAAAAAGGAGTAGGTGAGGAGATTTAGAGGGCAATGTCCTGCTCTGATACCATTTTTGTCCTGTAGCTACAGTAGTTCAAACCAGAAGAAGAAGAAGAAGAAGAAGAGAACAATCAAACCTAATATGGATTAGCTTCTAATTAGTAGTACAAAGACTAAACTGCCCCCACTTAAGTATGGGACAGAAAGTCTGTATTAAAACTACAACATAAGCACATAACTTAACAGAAATAAAATGACTAATCTACCCTCATTTTGCTAGCTCTAACAATGTCCAACCATATCTCACTATTCATATCAAAACCCTGCCTTTAATCTTAATCCTAAGAGCCACGCTTATAGCCAACCTACCAAATTCTTGCGAAGGAACTCCTCTCTATTTATCCAGTGAGCAATCATATTCCATTTTGATACCCTAGATTGGCCAACCCAATGTGACCTAGGATGCTTACAAACGTCGGATTTATCATTCTACCCATCTAATTGAAAATTTGTTTTTTGTATAAAACCCCAAACACTTTTGAACACTAGTTGAGAGAATTTCATCTTTGATCTCCATCATCTATCCTTTTGAAAGTTAGATTCCATTTCAATCTATCTCATTGGCTAAAACCTTAAAGTTCCCAGGTCTACTACCCCTTTAACCCAACTCCAAACCTATTAGACACCACCAATGACTAATATACTCCTAACACCTCATGACATATGCTTGCCAAATTCACACCTATCAAACACCATTTAGCCTTCCATCAAACCAATATTTCATTTCAGGCTTTTTCATTTATCAAAACACCCATTCTTCTTCTTCTTCTTCTTCTTCTTCTCACACCATCACTACAACAAATAGAGGTTTTCCCTCCCACTCAAATGTTATTGACAAAACGACCACTACCGGTTGCTTAACACTTCTCAATATCTATCATGGTTGAATCCAAGTTCCACCATTGAACAAGGTCCCCATCTTCATCACCCAAGCATCCAATAATTAACCCATTCACCATCATCCTTAGGGGGCATTCTTTTTCCGGATATTGAGAGGGGGGGAAGTTGGTCAATGGGATTTTGATTCCCATTAACCAAGAATCCCATGTTCTTTTTTCAGATTTATGTGGGGACCAGGGAAAGTCTATTTTTATGGGTGTCACTTACTTACTTGGGTAAGTGATACCCATCTCCTAGGTGGGTAAATAACTTTCCCACCTTTCTTGGGACAAAAATGCCCTTATAATAATGAATTTTTATGGGTAAAATGGTCATTGTCTTGTTTGCATGGGAAATAAAAGAACATGGATAAATGCACTTACCCAGATAAGTCTTTCCTGAAAACACTTACCTGGGTAATTGCATTTACCCGGGTAAGTAACTTACCAAAAAGTGAAAGGGGCCTTATTTGAATCCTCCACCACTGAAATTGATCCCAATACTAGCCAAACATGCATTGAAATGTCAAATCTAACCTATGTCAATAATTTGAAGCTGATCAAATAGTTGCAATAAACTTATCACCAATCACTAAAGTTTTGTAACTCCTGATCAACCCAATTCAAGCTCTAACAATAGTAGATCATAGTCCTCCGTTATTGATTCCCGTATTCAAACATTCATCATCAAGCATTACGATCTGCCTCTATGTAGCAACTAATTACTCCTTTGAAGGCAACAATGATAAGTTTAAACTTCCCCCATCTTCCGTAGTTGATAATGTTTTTTTTTTTTTTCAATTCATCTTCAATCATTTACCTCATTTTAAGGCTACTTTCATTATTTGATCATTTCTTGATTTGTTAGTCAAATTATTAAGAATAATAAACGTGGTTAGTCCTTAGAATGGTTTTCTCGATTTGTATTAAACCAAATTGTTAGCACTGATTATTTTTGGTTTAAATGGTTTAATCTTTCTACCTAAATATAATTAATCCACTTTGCTAAATGTTGCTTAGGAGGACACTACTAAATATGAAATCAAGAATGGACGATAGTGGAGAAAAAGAAAAAGGATTGTAACTCTAAGGAGGTTTGAGATAGACAATGATTGGAGATTCTTTGTTTTCTCCTATAGGTTAATGGATAGAGCTTTAAGGGTAGGATACAGGGAATAACTTGGCTGCCAATTGTGGGCAGGAATTTCCTGTCCACTATCAATCTCCACATGACCCATATTAAAGGTGATGTAACCGTTTCTGGTCATGTATCATTTTTTCGTGATGTGTTAATTTTTTGGCTGAGTACCTCGTCATCTCGTCTGCTCCCAAGTGGCCTGTGACTCAAAGGCTGAAGTGGAGCTTCTTGGCGAGCTGCCTGGTAGCGAGCTACCTAGTGGCGAACTGCCTGGTGCCGAGCTGCTTGGTGGTGAGCTATCTGGTGGCGAACTGCCTGGTGGTGAACTACCTTGATGAGCTGCTTGGAGGTGAGCTACCTTGATGAGCTGCCTGGTGGTGAACTACCTTGATGAGTTACCTGGTGGTGAGCTACCTTGATGAGCTTTGTTGCTCTTTTAGAGGCCTGCAAGGAACCAAATGTCAGAGGACCCGGGGTGGCTAACCCGGCGAGGCCACTCCGATGCCTAAGTTAGCACTTAGTGGAGAGCTGAGAATGATATTAGAGAATGAGAGAGCTAGAGAGCAGAGGTTACCCATCCTCTCGCCCCTGGGGGATGAGGTCTTTATATACTAGAGTTCTTGTGGATTAAGTGGAGCAGTTCTTGAATTCCCGCTGTGAAGGGACATGCTTTCGTATTAGGTGGGGATAAAGCCACCAACTGGTAAGGTTGCCCATTTCCGCCTAACTCGAGGAGTGGGTGAGCGAATATAGCCGTTACAAGTCACAATCCCGTAAAATGCGAGGTGCGGTGGTGAGCTCCTCGGGGTTATCAGGTTGGCGCCTGTGTCAGGCCACCAGGTCGGTGCCTGGGCTAGGCCGCCAGCTCGTGCCCGGGCCAGGTCACGCCAGGGCCAAGCTGCCAGCTCATGCCAGGGCCAGGCTACCAGCTCGTGCTAGGGCCAGGTCGCGCTAGGGCCAGGCTGCTAGCTCGTGCTAGGGCCAGGTCACGCCTGTGCCAAGTCACGCTTGTGCCAGGCCACGCCTATGCCAGGTTACGCCTGGTGGGACACCATCAACTTAGCAAAGGCAAGTTGTTGTCAAAGTGGTCTTGGGTGTTACCTAGTTGTTCTGAGGTGCCATGCTACATGAGGATGAGCTGCCTAATGGCGAACTACCTGTGGCGAGCTGCCTAGTTGTCAAGAGACTACACTTAATTGGCATGAGGTGCCAGGTGTCATAATGTCATTGGAGGGCCAAATCCACCCTCATCGAAAGGCAATATAAGAGTGACTGTTTCAATAATTTTACTTCTATCTCGTTTTTATTTAAAAAAAAAAACAATGAAACTTAAAAAAAATTGACCACACCATCCACCCCTTACCTCTCCCGCCGGACACCTCAATTCATCAATTTCTAATGTTTCTCCAACATTTTGTGTAAAAAATGGGTGATGGCCAATTGCAAAATGCTAGACACAGAAAAATGGGTGGGCAATCAGCAATACTAAAGCATCTGGACAAACAAATCGAGAGCTTATGAGCAGTTCCCTCTTAAACATACCCCAATAGCATTCCGTGAGATTTGTCTTCTCAGGAATCACATTATTTAAGGGAATCCAAACATCTTCAGTACTTCTTGATTTTACACAGCTAGCAATCGCGATGTTCCAAATGACAAGATCTCTAGCTTTCGAGCATAAAAAAAAAAAACTGCATCAAGTTTAAGATACATATCGATAAATGGTTCAAGGTGTAGACCAGGGAGAGGGATTGGGTATGGGGAATTTACCTATTCCAAAGTGAGTCCGTATTGATGCACTCTTTAAGGAGATTGTGACGATATAAAGATTTGAGGGTTTGGGAGAAAATGGTCATTGCAAACTAAGTGGCCTAGTGTCTTTTTGCCCATTTTTCTGTGTCCATTCCATTCCCTCTCTCTTATTTGCCTCCCCACCAGTCACCATTAATTGCTTACCACCACTTCCATCTCTCTCTTCCTAATGCCACTAAACTTTTTTATGTAGATTTTAAAAAAGATATTAAACTATTTGAATTAAGATGGAATCAAATGGAATTTCTATTTGTTCTTTGGCCGCATTGTTTCGTAATTGGGAAGTTAAATAAAGCCTCCTATCCTCTTTAAATAAGAAATTATGTTGGAAGGAAAAGGGTCAAGATGGAAATCCTTCGATTAGAATGGGACAAGATACATCATCAGATGTGTAAATTGGATTATATGTCTCCAATAGAACATGGGTAAAGCATAAAAATGTGGGTTGCAAATTATGCATATATTTTCTTCCATATGAATATGATCTTCTTGTTGGACTGATTTAGATTTATAACCAAGTTATATCTCAATAGGAAGAAAAGAAACCGTACCACTAGAAACCTTACCATCAGCAGTGGGCTGGTGGCTCTTAATGTCTGCAAAATGGTTATCTTTTTTGTAAGTTAGGTTAGAAGATGGGGAGGGGGAAAGGAGACGAGGAAGAAAAGAGAATGAATTAAATAGTGTAGTCGAAATAATTTTATGGAAAATTTTCTGATTATTATCCTATATTTTGGGCTTAGTGTCACTTTAGCTTTTGAATTTTAAAATGTGATAATTCAATACCTGAACTTTTAAGACATGCCAATCCAATATTTGATGGTAATCAATCGTTAACCAGTCATTATGTGATATTTGAAAAGACACAAATGCCATTAGAGTATCATCTAATTTTCTTTATTAGTTACTCAAATATTGACAAAAAATAAATAGTCTCAAATCCTTTTTCTTCTATTCAAAAAAATTGGGATTACGTTTCAGTTTCAGTGAACATTCGAGTGATCCCAACTTTCTTGAATAGGAGAGGTAAAGATTTGAGATTATTCAGTTTAAATGATTGATAAAGAAAATTAGATGACATTTTTATCTTTTCAAATGCCACTTAACAATTATTAACCAAAATAACTAATAACCACTCCAAGGAATTCCGATTCCGATCGCAAATCAAACGGGCCCTCACTTTTTATACCCACCCTCTAACGGGCCGTGAATTGAGGGAATGCATTTCTCGAGACCCCCGTCTGGGTTCGAATCTGCCCCCCACTTTGCGCCCCAAAAACGTCCCACACCATTAAAAGACGCCGCGTGTTCTCTCACACGCATGCGCCTCAACCTCGTGCGGAGCTAATGGGACGGCCGTTAGATCATCCCGTTAGCTCCCATTTCACCCAAAAGCAAGTTTCCCTTTTTCGAGTTTGAATTCAATCTTTCACTCTTATCGACCTGCCCTCAGAAACTCAGGTTGTCCCATCTCCTCCCCCGCCGGATCTTGCCGAAAAATCCGACGCCGATGATCATTCCGGCAGAATCACCAGTACTCTCCACCCCTCTCATTTCAGATATTCTCAAATTTTTCTTTTCAGTTTTTTAACTTTTTTATACAATAGAAAAACGCAGAAGGGAAGAATCGCCGGAAGATATGGAATGCCTCCGGCTGGACTGATACGCAGTGCAAAGATAAGAGCAAATTTCATGGTTATTTAAGGAATGAAGATGGCGTTAATTAAAACTATAATAATTGTGTGGGTTAGACAGAGCACAACCGTTTTCGTGACCAGAGGGTTGGTTCTCTCAGAAAAAAAAAAAAAAAAATAGAGGGTTGAAGCTCATAAACAAGTTCAGAACTTGATTTTGAGCCATGATGTGTTTCTGTACTTTAAAGGGAAATCAAGAGTAGTTGGAGGTTGAGTTGCGTAAATTAATTCAGTTTGGCTTCCGTCAAGGAAAATGATGAATGCTTTTCCTATAGTCGTCCTTGTTGCTGATGATTTAAAGATAGAAAGCAGTCGGTTTGTGGAACTTAAAAGTCGCATAATCAAGACAAAGAGCTTTCTGGGAATACCATAAAAAGACATTATTGTCATTGTTTCAAGCCTTTATCTTAACCAGAGCCAGCACCTGTATCTGTCGCGATTCTTTGCAAAAAAGAAGAAATTAAAAAAAAAAAAAATTGAGAAAAACATATTTGAGAATATCTGGGATGAGAGGGATGGGGAGTACGTACCTCCGATGTATCTACCGAAACGATCGTCAGTGTTGGATTTCTCGGCAAGATCCGACGAGGGAGGAGATAGGGTGGTCTGAGATTGGAACTTGAAAGAGAAAAACTCACTTTTTTGGGCGAAATGGGAGCTAACGACCGTCCCATTTAACTCTGCACGAGACTGAGATGCATGCGTGTGAAAGGACACGCGGCCTCTTCTGATAGTGTGGGACGATTTTGGGGGCAAATCAGTCGGGGGCAGATTCGAACCCCCCTCGTCTCAGGATGGATAATCCCGCGATGCCCAATACATTTTGGGCACGTCACTCTCTCTTTTAATGTCTCAAAATTGATGGTAACTTGAACTGACGGCACGGACATAAGCCAAATGCTAAAAAATAGTTGAAACAAATTTGAGTTACGCCTTTTCCCTCCCAAACCCAATCTCCTTTCTCCTCTCTCACCGCCACCTCCAACTCCTATGGCCCAGGCGATGCTTGTCCGATCTCATCTACATTCTCTCTTTCCGTTTTTTCTTTGTTACTTGATGCACTTGCAACTCCGGTAACTGTGATATACCTGTAGCTCCGGCGACCCAAACTGAATTTATCGAAGTTGAAGACAACAGAGCAAACTCTTTATTAGCATTTTGAAGCCAAAAAGATATATTACGAAGGAGATTGTTATGGCTTTACTTTCTCCTCCATCTTGTATCCTTGCACTCTCCGTTAAAGTTTTTGCAAAAACCCATTTCACCCAGAAGCCTCATATCTCTTTAATCTCCAAGAGAAACTAAAAAGTGTTGGAAAATGGAATGAGAGTGGTGGGTTTTGCTGCTGACTCTGAGCAAAAGCTAGATAGGGAGGATGCCCTTGTTGGGTCCAATAGGACGACCCTTGTTGGTGATGGAAGCTCTGAGTAGGTTCCACCCAAATGGGTAAGAAGGGCTTAGGATTCCAAGAACTTTCCGAAAATTGGGAAGACCAATTGGGCTGCCTTTAGCATTTGGGTTAAGTCCGGAGACTCCGGACAGTTAGTTCAAAGTTACTGTAAATTTTTAGAGCTTAAAAGAGAGTGACGTGCCCAAAATGTATTGGACATCACGGGATCATCCTGAGACGAGGGTCTCAGGAAATTTGTGCAGGCACACAAATGGATAAATAGAGGATGGGCACACAATTCAAGGTGGTGATGTGTGGTGTGCAGCCACACAAATGGAGAAATAGAGTATGGGCACACAATTCAAGGGGGTGATGTGTGGTTGCAATTCATAGCAATTGGCGGATTCAATCAGAAAAAAGTCCATTCGAACAGTCATCATACCTTGCATTGGGAATATCTTCACATAAAATAAAACACAGAAATACAAAGATATTCCCGATGAAAAGTTGTAAAGGCTGTTCGAACACTGTTCGAACGGGCCTAACTCTGATTGAAACCGATCTTTGAACACAAGTGGGCGTAAATCAAATAAGTTTTAATTATTTTTAATAATTCCGATAAGTTCTGGCTGTTAGAATGGAGTTGCCTTAATTTTGAATTTTGGGATATTATCTGAAACCGTGAATTTTTCACATTTCTCTTAAATTTATCATGACTTTAAAAATCATATTTAAAATCAAGATTTTCGATAAATCACCATTAGTGACCATTAATAAAGGCATAGGAGTGACCATGTGAGGGGCAGTCAGGGTCCGTCTTGCTCAGCATATTTAAGGCGTAGGCCTTGACGGGCTTTGCTCAATTCAAGTTGCTAGGTTTGAACTCATGTACTGTGTAAGATGGGGTTGGGCCGATGGGCCTTGAGTTCAACTCAGAGCTGCATTTGATGGCTATGTTACAGTTGTTTGACACTTTGACTTTGACCAATAAAATTATAAAGACTTCCTTGTATTATGTAAATACCTCCCTAAACCGTCATTTGAGACAAAAGCCCTTGAACTTTCATTTTGCAACCTGACCATTAAGTGTTGGAATGCATCAAATTTCCAAAATATACACCTAAATTTTCTTATTTGCTTTTTCTTGCCCTTTTTCTCTTAAACTCTCTAATTGACCAAAAGTAGCTCCATTTTTTCCAAATGAAAAATAAGTTTTTATTTTTTCTTTCTAATTCTTGATTTATTTCACTCACATGAATGTCTTTCTTCAACTTAAAATATAAAAAATATTCATTCCTTAGTCCTTTCTCCAATAAACCAGGAAATTAAAACCAAATGAAACCATAAATTTATATCTATCAAAAAGAATTGACTAGTTTAGATATTTAAAAAATTGGTTTTTTTTTTTCAGTCCACCCCATAACACTTTTGTACAACTTATACATTTGGAGCAATGAGAAGTGGGGGAACGAATCAAAATTCAATGGGGTAGTGAATTATAGGTGGAGGTGTTGATTAATAAAACAAAAAAAAAAAATAACAAAGGTCTCTGAGGTGGACTGAACTCTAAATTTTCTCTTTAAGTTTTTAAATAGCTAAATGAGAATCTTTTTCAAAGCTAGCTAACTAAACTCTAATAGAGGGGTATTCATCACAAAGTGAAAGTTTTGGGAGGTCTTTGTCGCAAATGAAAGTTCAGGGGTATTATTATTGACCCTAAAGGTGTCTTTCTAATTTACCCTGTTTTATTTAAGGTAAATTATTAAAACCTCCCTTAAAGTTTCTGATAGTTACTGAAACTTCCCTAAAGTTTGGTCATTGCAATCACCTCCCCTAAAATTTTGGACATAGTTGCAAGTAGATCTGCTCTGTTAGAATCCTCAATCAAGAGGCACAAAATGTCTAAAATACCCATGCAATTACAATTGAGGTTGGTTTTTACGGAAAAAAAAAACAATACAAACTTTATGATCAATAAAAAAAGAGTTTAAAGTTGTAACTTTACCTTTGCGCAATTGATATGAAGGGCGAATTTGGAAAATAAATCAAATTTTGGAAGGGTTTAGGCAAGTTTCCAAATTTTGATACGTATTGGGCCTATTAGCTAATACATATCATATCGGGGGCTTCCCGATACGCCCTTAAAAGGTGTTTCGGGGTTTAACCCAGCTCACGGGGTAGACAAGCCTTAAGCTGACCCCTCTAAACCACGTTTAAAAAAACTGAAAAAAGGACTAATGAGTCTCGATACAGGTCGATACACCCCTACCAGTGTATCGGCCATATCGATATTTTGAACATTGGGTTTAGGGTAGCGATTGATATGAAAAGAATTTGGAAAATAACCATTTTGGTCAAAGGTAACTGCATGGGTATTTTGGACATATTCATGTCCTTTTTTATAGGATTATAGGAGACAGGGTCTACTTGCAACTTAGGCCTCGTTTTATAACACTTTTTAGAGGGCTAGTGTCTAAAAAACTTGTTTTTTCAAACACCGGACTCGTTTGGTGTTGCATCTGGAAATCAATCTCAAATCTTTTTTCAGATCTGAAATTTTAAGTTGATAGCCTGGCACTTATGCATTCAGACGTAATTGTGAGGTGTGTAAAACCCATAAGTGCCCTCAAAGAAATTTTAATATTACATGTTTTTGTCCTTCATATAACTCGAATCAAACTCTCACTGTGACCTATGAAGCTTCATTGCCACCATCGCCGTTGCACTCTCTCCGTCTCTCTCTCTCTCTCCCTCTCTCTCTCCCTCTCTCTCTCCCCTGTCTTCCCGTCACCACCATTGTAAGTTGCAGCGGTGGCGGTTCTTTCTCTCTCTCGCTCTCTCTCTCTCTCCCCCTGTCTTCCCGTCACCGCCACTACAGTTGCAGTGGCGGCAGTTCCTTCTCTCTCTCTCTCTCTCTCTCTCTCTCTCTCTCTCTTCTTGTCACCGTTGCTGCAAGTTGTAGCGGTGGTGGTTCTCTCTCTCTCTCCTGTCTTCCCACCACCGTCGCTGCAAGTTACAGTAGTAGTGGCAGTTCCTTGTCTCTCTTGCTCTCACTCTCGCTCTCGCTCCCTCTCCCTTCTATCTTCTTGCCATCGCCACCGCCGCTGCAACTTGCACTAGCGGTTCGGTGAGTAGAAATAATAATATCATTATTAATTATAAATTATTTTAATATTTTTATTAAACATTAATTTTTTTATTAAATAGTAATTTTTAATTATTTCATTAATTTTTAAAATTATTTTATTTTTATTTGTGTAAATTAGTAATTATTAGTTATTTTAATATTTTTATAGTCATTAATTATTTTTTTAATTTTAATTGTTTCATTTATTAATTATTAATTTATTATTTATTATTTGTATTATTTCAATGTTATTTTGAGGTTGAAAATTATTTTTTATGAGATAATGCAAATTGAACTCAACATTCACAAATAGTATGTTCTAGGGGTAAAATAGTAAAATCAGTAAATTTCATATTGTAAAGGGTTGATCCAACACAAACAAATTTATGGATTCAGAGCCTCTAAAAAGTAGAAAAGCATCTATGTCTCTTTTCAGATTTCAGACACTGTTACTATCTTTTTAACTGTTCAAATATGAATTTTCAGATTTATCAAATGCCACCTCAATTAGGAAATTCAGAGGAGGTGATTGCAATTAGCAAACTTCAGGGGAGGTCTTAGAAAAAGTAAGAAACTTCATGGGAGGTTTTAGCAATTTACCCTTTATTTAATAATAGGGTAAAAAACAAAGACCCCCTTGTACTATGGGGTCTATGACAAAGACCCTCCTTGTACTATGTCCGTGAGACAAAGACCCCCTTCCGTTAGAGTTCCGTTAAAATCTGTGTTGCAATATTTTTTAATCCTCATACTACCCTTGTAACACTGCTCATCTCCCCCGGTCTCACAAATAGCAGCGGCAGCGTACTTTGGAGCCTCCCTCTCTCTCTCTCTCTCCCTCCCCCGATGAGGAAGCACGAGTCTGGGCAATCGCGGAGATCATGAACGGCATGGTGGAGCGCTCGCGCAGAGGAGAGAACGTTGATCTAAACGCCCTCAAATCCGTAGCTTCTGTTGCCGAAGCTAATTCTCCTTGACGATTTCTGCAGGTTCTATGCTATCGAAGTTCTCCTTGCATTGGAGTATCTACACATGCTTGGGGTTATATATCAAGATGTCAAACCAGAAAACATTCTGGTTCGAGAAGATGGTAATATCATGCTCTCAGATTTCGATTTGTCATTGAGATGTGCAGTGAATCCTACTCTTCTTACACCCTCGTCATCAATCATGGAGCCCACAAAAAACTTTCCAGGTCCATGTGCAGAATCCCCTTGTATAGATCCTTTCTGTCTCCAGCCATCCTGGGTGCAGGTTTCATGCTTTTCATCGATGCTGCTTGTGGCAGAGCCAACCATTGCCCGATCCAACTCCTTTGTTGGGACCGCTCACCTATGAGTACTTAGCTTCTGAGATCATCAAAGGAGAGGGTCATGGGAGTGTTGTGTATTGGTGGACATTTGGGATCTTTCTTTACGAGCTCTTATTTGGTAAAACACCCTTCAAGGGCCTGGGAAATGAGGAGACCTTAGTGAATGTGGTGATATAGAGCCTCAAGTTTCCTGAAAGCTCAATGGTCAGTTTTCAGGCAAAAGATTTGATCAGAGGGCTGTTGGTAAAGGATCCAAAGAAGCATTTAGGGTTAGAGAGAGGGGCGGCAGAGATTAAGCAACATCCATTCTTTGAGGGCCTGAATTGGGCATTAATATGGTGTGCCATCCCACCGGAGCTACCCAAGTTTTGTGATCTCGAAGTTCCATTTATGCTTTCCCAGGAGAATAAACGTTTGGAGTTCAAGTCTATAGGAGGGCATCTGGAGTTCAAACTATTCTAGCATGTGATCTCTCTTCTGTGGAGAGCTATTTGATCTGGAATTCAAATTGTTCTAGCATTGTGTGTTGTGTATGATTCATTGCTTCTTACAGAAACGCAATGAATAGATTTTGCCAGCCTCCACTCTCTAGCTTCTAAATCAGTTGACAGTTACTTAGAGAACCCTTGGCTTGGACTGGTTAATACTCAATGGATATTTTTTGGGGCCTACAATCCTTATATCAATTTGTGTAATTCATGTTCTCTCCTCTATGCGAGCGCTCCGCCATGCTGTTCATGATTTCCGCGATTGTCGGACTCGCACTTCCTCATTGAGGGAGAGAGAGGGAGGTTCCAAAGTCCACCGACGCTTCAACAGCTACCGCCACTGCTGTTTGTGAGGTCGGGGAAGATGAATAGTATTACAAGGATAGCATGGGGATTAAAAAATATTGTAACAACAGATTTTAATAGAAGTCTAACGGATGGTCTTTGTCGCAAAATATAGTACAGGGGGTCTTCGTCACAGACCCCATAGTACAGGGGGTCTTTTGAATTTTTAATTAACCCTAATTAATAATATAATATTTTGACCGTTTCGGCATTTCTAATTTATTAATTAACCCTAATTCAATATCCAATTGCAACCCAAATCTGATTTGAATTCCGTATATAATCGGGCAGTTAAGATTCGATATATAAACAAATCAAATCTTATTTCCTGCACTGTTTCGATCCGATCCGTTTGCGGCCCTATCGGCTACCGCGATCCTTGAATGCAATCTTTCTATTTTCGATGCAGTTTTTTCTATCAACATTTAAGAGTACTCCAATCAAATGGTTTCGAACATGATCTCCAGCTCCATTAATTGAACTTCTCTCTATTCCATAATTTCCCGCGAATTGTTAAGAAAATGTTGCATGTCAATCGACTCAATTCTTGATGAATTCGAGCTTTTCTGGGCAACGGCTCGAGGCCGAACATGTGCGAGCGGTTCTCTCTATTCCAAGATCACACTCGAAAGCTTCATTTTTTCATTTATCTTGTTTAACTTACTTCTCCTCTCCTACATTCTAGAGGTAAGCAAAGATAAACAAATTATTCTCTACGTTTAGGGTTCCTGGTTTCATCCTTTTCTTGGATATTTGATATCTCTCTCTCCGTCATCATCTTCTTGTTGAGATGTTTGATTAGACAGAGTTTTAAATTGGATTTGGTTTTCTGTATTTCAATCAATTCTCTCGTCAATGGGATTATCTTCTTTCGGGACGATAGTGTGATCTAAATTGAGGTAATATTATTTCTTTGTTTCATTAGCTTATTGATTTTGATTTGCATTTTGTTTGTTTTGAATTTTTTGCTTTTAATTGTTGGTTTAATTGATAGTTAGTATCGATTATTGCGTAACGAATGAATGGATGCCTTTCCAATTTACATATGGGATCTCTTTTGAAAGTTTCTGACCCAGTAACGTGGAGGTCATTGTGTGGTTTTCTTTTGTTGAATTCTTGAATTTATTTCTCATATTTTCCTTTTTTTTATAGCATGGAAGCTAACTTAGTCTAACTACTAATGGTTTCCTTCCTGTTTTAATTTACTCCTTATTCTTAACATGGTAATAAATTCATCTTCAAATCTCCTTCGGTTTCTTTTGTGTCTCCATCATATTTATCTTGTGCTTAGCAGAACTTCTAAACTTGAAAGAAAGTCAACTATATTTCATTAAGAAGAATACATGAGATGATATACAGTAGGGAAACAACAAACAACCACAATGCTATATAGGAAGAGATATGTCACTATAAAGAAATTCCAAATAAAAACTAGAATTGGCTAGGCCCTTTGCAGTTGGGTTTTGTTCCCTAGGCATCCATTACAAGTTTATAACCACAGAATTCAGAATATCACTGGCTTCAATTTCATAATGTGCTGGTCTCCAAGGGTCACCTTCTTCCTCACTTGACCATTTGGTAGTGTTTGCATAGTTTCCTCTAATGCTTAGATGTCAGATGCCCAAATCTCTAGCAATGCATTTACCAGTGAGAGCAAACAAGATTTTAGATGTTGCAGAGTTAGCAATCCCAATTGGTCCACTAAAACCCAATAGATGCTACCTTCCCAACTTTTAATTACTCCTTCAATTCCAACAACACTTCTATCAAAATTAAGAATCATCACCACTTCCTCCATGTTACTTGGGACCCAAGGGAGAGTCAAGGGCATAGGAGAGGAGAATAGCAAGTTTACAACATTTCTATACAACTCATTAATAGAGATACCCTCAAAAGACTTTGAGTTGGTAACCCACAAAAAGCATTTGTGGGTAATGTGAGAAATCAAGTCCTCATGAGATTTGGCCATATTTTCAAATATCTGGTATTTCTTTCTTCCCGCAATCATCATATCATAAGAACATGACTAACTGTTTGCCAAAAGATATTACCTCTTTTGCTAAGTCCTTTGCTTTGTCATTGTCAAAAGAAGTTTTCAATAAGCTCAGGAATAGCCTAACTATACCCCATTAGGTTGCGGAAATGGTGCGAACTTTTCCTAGTTTACAGACAATAGAGAAGGAGGTGATCCACAGATTCCCCATCACTGACATAAACTGCAAGTTCGTGGAGAAAGAAATTACTTGCCTTTGTTCTTCGTTTGGATAAAGTCACAAGTATTTATTCTCTTCACGCTTGCATTTTTTGTCTCTAGGATGGGGAATCATTTGGGCATCTTCTCCCTCATTGATTTGAAAATAGGATAATTTGGTATCATTTCTTAAGCTTGATTGGTTGTAGTTGGGTTTCCCTTGAACATATTGATAGCTTTCTCTCGCAATGGCAAGGGAGAGGCCTGAGGCCTTGGTAGAGAGGAAAAGTCTATTGGAAAACAATAATAGCTCATGCAGTGAGCCAGTGATGTGGGGGGGATGGGAGGAAAGCAATAGCCACATATTTAATAATAAGGGAAAAATCTCTCAAAGACTTAACTTCCCATATTTTTTCACTAATATAATTTGTGGCCTATTAATTCGAAAACTTTTAAAGGAATTTCTTTGAATGAACTACATAGAAATGTGTATAATATGCTACTTCCTCGCTTAGTAATACTTGCTCCCGGGACATCTCCTTTAGATTAGAGTGGGTGCTGAAGTTAAACTTTGATGGAAGTGTTGTTGGTAACACAAGAGTAGTTGGAATGGGAGTAATGGGGGTTAGGGAGGTCAATATTTGCTGGGCATTTAGTGGACCAATTAGGATTGTTGGCTCCATCAAAGCTGAGGTGATTCCGCAAATATAATCAGTTGGCTAGGATAGAAGGATGGCAAACCTTGGAGGTTGGCTCATTACCTAACTAAGGCTAGAGACTTCTGATCTCTCTCTAATGATTGCAAATCCATTGTGGATTGATGGATTCCTAGGGAATTGAATGTAATAGTAGATAGCTTTGCAAAATCTGGTGCTCATCTAAACTATTTGTATAGTGATCAACACCTGCCTACGTAATTTCTGATGGAGTTCCTTTGCTCTCTATTTCTGTTGTACATTTCATCATGTACTTTCTTTTTCTTTTTTTTTCTTTTTTTTTTTTGCAATGAAAGCAATTCTTCCCAAAGAAGCGTGCTTCCCACACACACAAAAAAATGAATATCTGGGTGGAATGTGGGAAACCCAAATCTTTTTGCAAGGAAATTGAGGAGTGTTCTGCTGCTCAGCAGCTAGGACTTAAGCTGGGTGAAAGGTCTATATGTGGTGGTCAGGGGAGGGGGGATGTAGACCTCCATAAGGGTATCGATCAAGTTGGTACCCCTATTATGGACCACCATTCTATTTGTAACCTTTTACTGTATTTGGAAGGAGAAAATCAGATGTATATTTGAAGGAAAATATTGTCCAAGCAGAAAAGTTGTGGCTGACATTTGTTCACTGATGGTGGAAATGTGGAATGATTGTTTGGTGTGTTATGAATTTGCATTCTTGTTTGGTCTATGGTCAAATTTGGGCATTGTTAAAGATGATGTTTAGTTTTGTTTTAGTTTTTTGAGTTTGATGTAATTTTCCCCTTTTAGTAATATCTCTTCAAGTTACCTTTTGTACTGTTGCATTTTTTCTTTTTTATCATACTATAAAAAATATAAGTTAGGTATGAAGGGGAGAGAAAACAGTTTGTAGACTCAGGCAGTGTTTGCTAGTAGTTAAACTAGAGTTTGAATGCTGAATTTTGGAAAATTTCCAATTTTAAAAGCCAGGATTATCATTGGCATATAGCAAACACCCTGGAGTAAAGTTGTCACCCCCAACATTATGTTCTTAGCAAAGATGAGAGAAAGAAAACTAGAAAAGTTAGAGTTCTAAATCATGTTAGAGGAATCAAAGAGCCAAAGAGTCTTGATAAAAGATGAGGAAACTAAAGAAAAATGGTGTTTGATACAAGATGAAGGAAAATGTGTTAGGATATGATGGTATCCCAATAGAACTGTGGAGAGGTTTGGGTGAGTCAGGGTTATTATGGCTAACTCTACTATTTAATGATATAATGAAAGCAAAAATGATGCCAAATGAATGGAGAAGGAGCACTATGATGTGTATGTTTAAAACAAAGAAATATACAAAGTCGTAACAATATAGTAGGATTAAACTCATGTGCCAAACTAAAAATCTTGAGTGAGAATAATTGAACAAAGGTTACAACATGAAAAAAGTACATCAAAATTCCAATTTGGGTTTAATTACCAGGAGATCAACAATTAAAGGCATTTTTCTATTGAGATGATTGTAGAAAAGTTGAGGAAGAAGAAGTGAGATCTTCATATGGTATTTTCGTTGATCTAGATATAACATATGATAAGAGAGATAATATGGTGGGTTTTGGAAAAGAAATAGCTGCAAATAGGTACGTGGACCTAATTAAGTATATAAATGAGGACCCATTAATTAACGTTGGAACAATTATGGCAGAGGCATTAAATTTCATAATTATGGTGGGTCTTCCCCAATGTTTAACACTTAAGTAGAAATTACTGATTGCAGATTTAGATGAATTCCTTGTGAAGAGAAAGAAGAAGAAGATGAAGATGAAGAGTTTCAGCAGTAGAGAAGAAAATAGGAGAAGGAAAGAGTAGGAAGTCAACTAGAATTGAATTCGTTATGGTCGCCAACCCCTCATTATAATTTATACTTAACTTAAAGAATGAGATATTACAAGAACACCCTTAGTAGGGCGGCTACTAAAGTAGTTGAACGGTCACAACTTAAAAACATAAACTAATGGGTATAAAGCCCAACAACTTCCTAACTCAATAACTTAAAATAAGAATAAAAACAAATGGGCCCAATAACTAGAATCCGACCCAACTCAACACTCCCCCTCAAGTTGGGAGTAAATGTCACGCATTCCCAACTTGCGTAGATCATGCTCCAGCTTGTTCCTTGCAACATCTTTTGTGAGAACATTAGCGAGCTGCAGATCAGAAGCAATATATGGAAGACAAACTTCCCCAGAAGTCACTCTTTCTCTGATAAAATGTCTGTCCACTTTAATGTGCTTAGTTCGGTCATGCTGGATTGGGTTATGGGCAATGTTAATTACTGCCTGGTTATCATAGTACAACATCATAGGTTCTTCTACCTATGCACCAACTTGATCTTGCCACCACTGTTTGTTTCTTACTCTTCCACGAGACAAGGTTACCCTCAACAAGGGTGCATACTCCTAAAGTGGATCTCCTATCATCAAGACATCATGCTCAATCTGCATTTGTATAAGCCTCTAGTTTCAACTGTCCATGGTCAGTAAACAATACGCCTTTGCCCGGGTGTCCCTTCAGATAAGCAAGAATCCTGTCAACAATGTCTCAATGTTGGACTTGTGGAGCATGCATGTATTGACTTACCACACTTACTGCATAGGAAATGTCTGGTCTTGTCATACACAAGTATAGCAGCCGACCCACAAGTCTCTGATATCTCCCAATGTCCTTTATCGGCTCACCTTCTGATGCATTGATTCTGTGGTTCTGATCAATAGGTGTACTGATTGTCTTCGTTCCAAGCTTCATTGTTTCTTGAAGAAGATCCAAGACATACTTCCTTTGAGAGATAAAAATTCCATATTTTGATCTTGCAACTTCAATGCCTAAGAAGTATCTCAGTTCTCCAAGATCCTTAATTTCAAAATTTTTATGTAGATTCTTTTTCAGACAATCAATCTCACTTAGGCCATTCCCCGTGACAACAATATCATCCACATAAACAATTAGGACTGACACCAAAGATCCCTTCACTTCACAAACAAGGTATGATCGAATTGAGTCTGAGTGTAGCCAAAAGCAATCAAGGCCTTTCTGAATCTGTCAAACCATGCTCTGGGAGATTGTTTCAATCCATAAAGTGACTTCTTAAGCTTGCATACATTTCCCTTTTCAGGATCACTGTAAAAACCAATAGGAAGATCCATATACACTTCCTCTTGCAGATCCCCATTTAGGAAAGCATTCTTTACATCAAGTTGAAACAGGGGCCAAGAGTATGTGGCAACAAGAGAAAGAAGTATCCGAACAGAGGTCATCTTTGCAACTGGTGCAAAGGTCTCTAAGTAATCAATGCCCTATGTTTGTGTGTACCCTTTTGCAACAAGTCTGGCCTTATACCTTTCTATATTTCCATCTGCCTTATATTTAATTGTGTAAACCCATTTGCATCCAACAGTCTTCTTGCCCTCTGGTAGGTCCACAATGTCCTATGTCTGATTCTTAAATAAAGCTTCAATCTTCCTGCAATGCTGCCTTCCACTCAGGTTTGGAGAGAGCCTCACTAACACCATTGGGTATAGATACAGAGTCAAGAGAGGAAAGAAAAGCATCGTAGGAAGGAGAAAGTCCACTATAGGATAAGTACTGTGAAATACAATGAGTAGTACACTTTCTCTTCCCTTTTCTGAGAGTAATAGGAAGATCCAGGTTATCTGTAACAGGATTAGTAGAATCAATGGGAACTGAAATAGTAGAGGGGTCAAGAGGAATACCTGAATCCATGTCAGCTAAATCTGGAGTCTCCAAGGAACCAACAGGAAGTGATGTGAGTTCTGTTGTAGTCGAATCAACCTCCCTTTGAAGTCTCTGTCGTGAGTAATGCTAAGAAGCAGGACGCAAAGAAGGTGGTAAGGTAGGTGATACAGAAGGGCAAGCACAGGAGTAGACACAGGGACTGGAACTGTGAGAGGAATAGACTGCTGACTCACAGGAATAAACTGTTGACTCACTTCCCCAAAACACTCCCCCTGAGAAGGATTCTTTGAGAAGAAGTATGTGGACTCAAAAAAGGTGACATACATAGTAACATACCAGCTCCCAAAGACTGGATCATAGCGGTAGTACCCTTTCTGATTTTTTGCATATCCAAGGAAGACACACTTCTTTGCCTTGGGATCAAGYTTYGAGCRRTGAGGACCAAGGAYATGTGCAAAGCAGACACACCCAAACACCCTGAGAGGAATATGAAACATCTCCCCCTCAAGTAAAAGGAGATTGAATGGGGTGTTGAATCCAAGTATATGAGAGGGCACCCTGTTAATCAAATATACTGTTGTGAGGACTGCATCACCCCAAAACCGAACTGGAACTGTACATGTAATCATCATGCTTCTTGCAATCTCAATAATGTGTCTGTTCTTCCTTTCTGCAACACCATTCTGCTGTGGACTGTAGGGCAACTGCTCTGATGGACAACACCATATTCTAACTKATATGAAGCAAGGTGTTTTTCAAAATATTCCTTGGCATTGTCTGATTTGAACACTTTTATTCTCTTTCCAAACTGTGTTAGCACCATCTGATAAAATTACCTCACCAAGGATGGTACTTTATCGCGGGATCTCATCTAGTAAATCCAAGAGTATCTTGAAAAATCATCCACAAATAAGAGAAAATATCGATAACCTCCCATAGAAGGAACATGGTAAGGTCTCCATACATCATAATGAATAACATCAAAAGAAGAAGAACACTTTTTATTACTAGCTTTAAATGAATGTCTACAATGCTTTCTAAGTTGACAACATTCACACTCCAAACTTGATAAATTAACAGATTCAAAAAGTTTTGGAAACAAAAGACTCAAAGAAGAAAATGGCAAATGACCCAAACGATTATGCCAAAGCATAATCTGACCCACAAACCCTGACTCACTATCCCTGCTGACATGATGACTTTGATGAGGAGGAAGCACATCCAGGAGGTAGATTCCATTCACTTCACGACCACTCTCAATCGTCCTCTTTGAATCCAGATCCTGCCAGATACAATGACCAGGAGAAAAAATTACTGAGCAATTCAAAATCTTAATCAAACTACTAACAGATAACAAATTAGTGTTCAATCTGGGAACATGAAGGACAGAGGGAAGGGAAATGGAATCACTAATCTTGACAGATCCCTTCTCAGCAATGAGAACATGGGATCCATCAGTTGCGGAGACTATCTCTACTAGAACAGAGCTAGTAAGAGGAAAAAATAGTAGAGCTATGGGTCATGTGCTCTGAGGCTCCAGAATTTATAATCCAAGGAGATCCCTCCTTACCTGAAGTAGAAACATAATTTGCAATGACATGTGAACTACTTGTGTAAGCAAAGGAAGTAGAGTGAACTCCACTAGTACCACCTTTACCTTGCTATCCGCCTATTGTTGAACTAGAATTGGCTGTATCTCGCTGGTTCAAAAGCTAGCCATACCGCTCAAGTTCAGCCCTTACCACAACTGTTGTAACAGACTCCAGAGTAGCTGTAGTAAGAGGGGCCAGAATGTCACCAGTGGCTGCCATGTGAGCATTTTCCTTCTTATTTTTCAGTCTATTCGGCACAAGATGTGGGTGAAGCTTCCTGTAAGTATCTCTTGTGTGTTTAGGCTTCTTACAGTAGTCACAGATCAAATTTTTTTTATCTTCCTTCTTGATTTCACTACCACCCCGATCTCCACCTTGTTTAGGTCTCACAGTACTCACCATGGCTGACTGATCAAAAATAGGATTTTTCATCATCACATCTCTCCTGCTCTCCTCCCCTGACACAAAAGCATATGCCTAGGAGAGGGTAACACTGTCCTGGGAAAGAAGATGTTGTCTTGCAATATCATACTCATGATTAAGGCCAGCAAGAAATTCAAACACCCTATACTTCTCTAGATGTTTCTRATAGGTAGTTGCATCCTTAGTGGTTTCCCAAGCAAATGTCTCTAAATGGTCAATCTCCTGCCCCAGGATTTAAGGGCTGAAAAATAAGCTGTAATAGGTCTATCTCCCTGCCTTGTAACAATGATCTAATTTCTCAACTGATAAGTCCTAGCAACATTCTCCCTTCGTGAATAGGTTTCTGCAACCCCATCCCATATTTCCTTAGTTGTGTTTGCCCATAAAATTTTTTACTTATATGGGGCAACATGGAATTACACAACCAAGTCATCACCATATAATTCTCCTGTACCCACTAAGAGTTGCTAGTTTTGGGTTTCACTTCTTCACCAGTGATATACCCTAATTTCCCACGAGTGCCAATGGCCATCTTTGCAGATTGTGACCATTCTAAGTAATTTAAACCATCCAACTTAACTGTAGTAATGGTCCTAGTCCCGAAAAGGTCTCCAGCACCTCCTCCCACTAATCTCATTTCACTCCCGGGCTTATTTTTAACTCTGTGACCCTCCATGCTTCTCAAAAAATGCAAAGAAAATAATTGTAATATGCAAGAAGATCAAAAGAAACACTTCTGGAACCAACAACACCTTTCTGGTGCCCTAGATAGTCCTCCCACAAAAGATTCATTTTCTACGGAACGGGGGAAGAGAGAGAATAGGCAGCCACTCTCTCTAGAAGCCTCCAAATCAGGCAAGACTTGAACCGCCCTTACAAAAAACTCCAAGGAACCCTAAAAAATTAGGGTGCCACTTCCTTGGTCAAAATTGAAGAGTCCAATAGAAACAGGACTTTCCCCCTTCTCTAGTTTTTCCTGATTTTGATGAGAAACCCTAGACCAACTACAAGGCAAACAGATCCACCAAAAAATCCAAAAACTGGGCTTACCTGAGATCTTCGATCAACTTCTTAAATCACCATGCAGTCGGTCGATCTAGGGCTGCATGAGAAAACAACTGAAGGAACATTCAGCCTGCTTTGATACCAAGTAGAAATTACTGATTGCAAATTTAGATGAATTCCTTGTGAAGAGAAAGAAGAAGAAGATGAAGAATTTAGGCAGTAAAGAAAAGAGGAGAAGGAAAGAGTAGGAAGTCAACCATAATTGAATTCGTTCTAGTTGCCATCCCCTCATTATAATTTATACTTAATTTAAAGAATGAGATATTACAAGAACACCCTTAGTAGGGCGGCTACTAAAGTAGCTGAATAGTCACAACTTAAAAACATAAACTAACGGGCCTAAAGCCCAACAACTTCCTAACTTAATAACTTAAAATAAGAATAAAAACAAATGGGCCCAATAACTAGAATCTGGTCCAACTCAACAACGTACTAATTTATTTACACTAGTCATGGATGAATTGACTAAACATGTTTATTGACAAATACCTTATAAACAAGGTAGGATATATGTAGTGTAAATTTGATGATATTAGGACTGCAAATTAGGGTACGCTTTAAATCCTGAGGGGGATGTCACCCATCGAACTAGAGTAGGATGGGTAAAATGGAGGGGGTGCATCCCGGGTCTTATCTGATAGGTGAATGCTACTTAGGCTAAAAGGAAAAACCTATAAATCATTTTAAGGCCAGCAATGTTGTTGGGTTGGGCAGTAGGGGTGGATACAGATTGAGATTTTCAGGAGCTATTCAAGGTCAGCTCATGAAAAGCTCGACGCAACTCGGTCTAAATCGATTTTTGAGCCGAGCTCAAGCCCAATGAAGCTCAGCTCATGAGGCTTGCGAGCCTAATTGAGCTTATATTATGTATTTAATATGTTTATTTTTTATATGTATGAGAATAAATTTTTTTTAATTCTTATTTTTATATGTTAAAATAAGAAAATATTTTTCTATCTGTATAAATTTTTATTTTTATAGGTAGCTTGGCTCATAGTCGAGCTCGTGCCAAATTCGAGATTAAATCTCTAGCTCAAAAGAGTTGAGATCGAACTTGAGCCTTGTGTTTTTTTTTTTTTTTTTTTAGGTTCTTCTTTCTTTTGGATCTTCTTGCTCTGACAGTCACATTTGCACTCTCTTCCTTGGTGTTTTCTATTGAAATCATGCATATCTGATTCTCCGTTGCACTTCACGACTTAAAAAAGGTTTTTTTTTTTTTTTTTTTTTTTTGGCGAGTTGAGCTCAAATATCCGGATATTTGGATCGGCTCAGCTGGAATCCACCCCTAAATGGGTAGTCAAGAAACAACACATCTAAAAAATGAGTATGTAGTAGCAAATGATTTTAAGTGCTCATAATTTAACAATAGATATGACACTAAACAGAATGGAATGGTGAAACAGGATTCATGTAGTCAACCCCATATGGTTGGTACAGGGATTAGATAGATGCTGATGATGATCTGTGTGGATGTTGATTAATTTTTCTTCTTTTTTTAAGTGATAAATGACTTGTGCACTAGGTGGATAACAACATATTTTTTATGATTGTTTTGAACTACTACTTTTTGTCTGATTCTATGTGATTTCATCAATTGTTTACATATTTGTTTAAATTTATATTAATATCATTAGTTGTTTACATATTACATCATGGCATTTTTTATTTCTTGATCATGGCTGCTTTCAGATTGAAATATTTGATTGGCTTTCTTGGATAATCTGATGTCAATTTCTAGTCCAGTTATTTTCTTGAATTTGTTTAATTGTTTGCCTCTTTTCTTCAGTTGTGCATATAGTTCTTGAACTTGATAGCTTGTCTGACTTTTGAGCATTATTATTGGTTGTGGAATGGATATCTTTTGCCTTTTCTATTAGTGTGTAGGTTGCCCTGGACTCGATGGTATGTACACTTAGAAGGGGGAGAATGGCTGCCATGGTGAGGATTTTAGAAACTAGAAATTTCTCAGAAATTACGACAGGTACCATAGGAAATCTTACTTGGATATCTATGCTTCTAAGAGTATGCTTTGTGTGGTTTCTTTGTGTAACATGAAAATGACCATCACAAAAAACTCATCAGCTGCCTAACATATACTACTCACAAAGACCAAAATGTCACAGCCAAGCAAGCTAAGACCAATCTGAAACTAAACTTCTAAACAGAGTCTGATCCCACCCTCTTCAATATTCCAAATCATCAGATAAATCAACTACAGCCTCCAACATGGATTCCTCCGGAATGGTATCAATCTATCAGAATTTTTAGTTCTTACTCTACCTTCTAATTCCATAAAAAATGTCTGGCAAAATCCTCAACCCCCAAGAAGAACAAACCCAGGCTCTAGCTGATTTTAACTTATATATGATTTATTCTTAACCTGACCATTTCCTTCCAAGCACTATTATTAAGCTTACTCTGCCCCTTTCCTCTTCCATTGGTACTGTCCAATTCAAGTTCATCCATACCCTCTACCCCTTACGAGCATTTGCAATGTGTATGAGCATCACAGACCAAAGGTAAGATTTGGCTACTTCCAAACAATGAAACTTCCATCCAATTTTCTTCAAGCTTTCTCCTCTGGTTCTGAACTCCTGGAACCTCACCAACATTAACCAAATCTGACGCTTCAAAAGAATTCCAACCTAAAGGCATCTCAAAAGTGTCTTCTTGCATTGATTCCTAAAAGCAACTCAAGGATGTGTTGCTACTTTTTAACCTCTTCTTCTTGTATACCCTCTTAAAACTCTCACAATGGTCAGTTCCCCATAATCTGATCTTCAAATGTGTAAAAGCATTGGATATCTGCACGGTTGCAATTTCGATATCAATGGACATTTCACCATGGGAGATTGAGAAATTTTGGAGATATTTTGCTAATTTTGCTAAGATATTTGGAAAATCTAAAAAAATCAATCAAGTTCTCTAGAAACATGGAATTAGTTAGCAAAACCTTCAAGGAGCAACCTCCATAAAAGAATGTTGGACTCAGCAAACTGTGTTTTGTGTGAAGGGTACTTGGAATCAGTAAAGCATCTTTTGTTACATTGCAAATTCTCCTATGAAGTTTGGTCTTAAGCATGGAGTCTGTTTGTAGTGAAAAGTTGCTGCCCAGGATCAGTGGTGGAGTTTGTAAAGGGTTAAAGGGTAGAAGGTTCTGAGTAAAAAAGGGAAGCTAGCCTGAAATGTAGTTCCGGCTGTGGTTTTTTAGTGCATATGGCAGGAAAGCAAGGAATTTTAAGAACAAGAGCAGCTCTATTGATTCTGTTTAACAGAAGATACAGGGAAAATGTTTTCTTGGTTGGCTACACATAAGCTGTTTAAAAATATAGGTTATAATTCCTTTTTTTTCCCCTACATGGTAATCTTTTTGTAAAGCTCAGTATGGGGGTATAGTGCTGCAAGGGCAGCTTTTGTACAGTCCTTGTGTAAGAGACTTTAAGAGGTATCTTTCTCTTTGTCTCCCTTTTAGTTTTTTAACCTTCTCTTCGTTAAATATGTCACTTGCCATTTTGACTTTTGCATTGTTTTGTTATTGTATGTTTTGATTAGTTAAGAATACTCTTTTGTAGTTATATGCAATTTTCTTTTTCTTTTGAATTATAATAATTTAGTGAATCATATCAAAATAGTAAGCCAATTATCCAATCACCAATTCTCCATTGGTTTTTAGAAAAATATTTTAAAAAACATGTTGATTTTTATGAAATATTAAAAAGTTTTTAGTAATATTCTAAAATGTTAAACTTTAAATTTAGTCTCTTAATGAAATCAGAAATATTGTTGATGAGTTCTGCTTCAGTCAGGGCATGCTCTATACGTGCACCATTCACGCAAAAGGAGGACACACCATATTTCCTTAATTCCGTGTGACCGTTTAAAGTGTGCGGGCTATAGGAAACGGTGTCTCCTATTAACGCCGTTACATTATTTCAAAAAGGGAAAATTCAACTTTAGTATCTTGAACTTTGGGGGTAGTGTCAAGTTAGTGCCTGAACTTTCAAACGTGTCACTGCAGTACCTAAACTTTCAAAAAGTGTCAAGTTGGTCCCTGCTGTTAATCTACCGTCAGTTATCTGTTTAAAATGTCAAAACTACCTTTCAAAAGAAGACACTGTTCATTGTCTTCTACCTTGAGACTAAACCGGTTGAGGTGTTTGAGATTCTAGACTAATGAAGTCATTGTCTTCTACCTTTAGATCTGAAACACATTCTTGTCTAGTTATTTCTTTGTTTTTCATTATTGTTTCCCTCTATCATATTTCATGTCTTTTCTCTTTTTTCTTTAAAGGTAACCAGTTCAGTCCCAAGTCCCAAGGTAGAAGACAATGAACAGTGTCTTCTTTTGAAGTGTGGTTTTGACATCTTTAACAAATAACTGAGGGTTGGTTAATGACAGGGACCAATTTGACACTTTTTAAAAGTTTAAGTACTGCTCGAACGCTCACTGGTTCAGAAAGAAAGACAATAATGTTGTCGGAGATATCACCACTTTCGCCCATGCTGGGATTTGGAGCCAACTAACTTTCCGGTGGCTAAACCCTCTGTTTGAGAAGGGTCGAACTCAAAAACTTGAACCGTCACATATTCCGTCAGTTCCTGAATCCGAAACAGCAGAGCAATCCTCTTCCTTACTACAAAAATCACTTCGTCTACAGAAAACCAGAGCCTCTTCTCTCTTCTCTTCTGAAGGCAATAATCTATGCTATCTGGAAACCTCTAGCACTGAATGCACTTTTTGCAGGTATAGCCGGCTGGTTTGTCTGTTGCTTTCTTTTTTCTCCTCTTTCTTTTGAAGGTTTTTGTAGATGGGAATTGGCATTCTTCTTTACATGGATGAACACAGTTGCTTATATGGGTCCATTCCTAATAGCAGACTGACGGTTGAATCTCTATCTCAAAGGCAATGGTACTTCGTTGGAATTCGTGTCAGAGCAGCTCATGTGGCATCCATTTACAAGAAAGCCCATTTCGATTAAATACGGTCCAAGTAATGGTAAAATCGTAAACTTGATCAATGTGGATGCATAGAGAGTTGGAGAGTTCTTTTGGTACATTCATGGAGTCTGATTATACTGTACGTAAACCTTGGAGGGGCTCCTTCTTTTGCTGCTCTCTTCACCACGATCCTGGCGATGGTTAGCAACACTCCATTAGCGAATATGCAAGAAGCGCTGCACTCCAAGATCATGGAATCGAGGGACTCATTCTTGGAAAACTGCCTACTTGAAGAAGCTCCTTCAACTTAGAGATCTGTATACGTGCTCAGCTGTCGTCTTTCTCTTCACTCTTCAGGATTGTAGTTAAGGCTCCATTAACATCTGGTACAGTTCTCTCAGCTCTAGCAACATTTCAGATTCTGCAAGAATCCATCTACAATCTCCCGGAGCTAATTTGAAAAGAATCAATACCTGAGGTTGACCCCGGGTCGCCAGTGATGGTTGTTGGTCATCGCCGGTTGGAAGGAGAGAGAGAGCCCTGCGAGAGAGGAGCGGGAAGTGTCGAAAACTATTACTCGTTTTCGAAATAATAACAGCATTGATAGGAGGCGTTGTTTCCTATAGCCTGCACACTTTAAACAGTCACAAGAAGTTAAGGATGTGTGGCCTTTTTTGCACGAATGGTGCACGTATAGAGCGTGCCCTGACTGAAGCCGAACTCATGGTATATTGGCAAAATATTGGAAATATTAGGAAAAAAGGCTCTAAGAAAATTTTGTATTTTCACTTAGCAAAATGGAGATATTTAGGGAATCGCTGATATTGCAAAGCATACCTGATTTGAGAGTAATGTGATCATTAAACTTTGTGTTGGGTTGGTCTAGCCTCAGGTTGGGATGGGCTGGATAGCCCAAGTTGAACCACTAGAGCTTAAGCAATGCCTCTACAACTATGGTTGGCAGATAATGGTTTGTGTTTTGTCAGGGAGTATGCAATGAATGGTAGAGTGGAGGGCACCACAGGCTATTAAAAGTTGAATTTTGTTAGCTGAAGCTAGGGGTGGGTAAATGGGTCGGTTTTACCTGGAACCGAATGGCTTCAACTTTGAACCAGCCTCAAACCAACCTTGTCCAATTTATTTCCGGGTAGGTTCTGGTTCCAATATATATATATGAATGAAATCAGAAATATTATGAAAAAAGGTTCTCAGAAAATTTTGTATTTTCATCTAGCAAAATGGAGATATTTAGGGAAATTTTTCCAAATATTAATGATACTGCAAACCATACCTGAATTGTGTATAGAGGTTATACACACACACAAACTTTGAGTTGGGTTGATCTAGCCTTAGGTTGGGATGGGCTGGATAGCCCAAGTTGAACCACTAGAGCTAAAGCAATGCCTCTACAACTATGGTTGGCAGACAAGACAACTCAACTAAGTTAAATTTTGATAGCTGCAGCTAGGGGTGAGCAAATGGGTTGGTTTAAACTGGAATCGAATGGAATCAACTCTGAACCAGCCTCGGACCAAGCATACCCAATCTGTTTCTGGGTAGGGTTTGGTTCCAAGCAAGGATAAAAAAATCGCAACGTATCGGAGTGTATCGGTCAATACATATCGTAAGCTTCCTAAAACGCCCCTACAAGGGGAGTTCCGGGGTTTGGTCTAATTCAAGAGATAAATTGGCCTTAAACCGACCCCTCTGAATCAATTTCAAAGAAAAAAATAAAAAGCGACCAAAGATACAGGTCGACACACCCCTACTGGCGCATCATACACATGTATGCTGGATGCTCTCTGAGCAGAGCTTAACATCTCAATATACGCGCCTCCAAGCAAATCTCTCTCTAGTATGGGATATTCCCAATGTTTGTTGGATGCTCTCTGAGCAGAGTTTTTTCTTACAGGACATCCGGGTTCGCCATAGAGAGTCAAAAGCAAGTTTGAGATCCGATACAATTTTTGAAAAAGTACGGACAGATCCAATGCAGATTTCTAATTTCCACTGCAGAGATATAAACATTCAAAATATTAACAACCGACACTCTATGTATCAATGCCCCCCATGAATTGGCCCAAAAGTACTTTAAGCCTACAAAATCTGACCCTGGGCTGAATCATCATTCTTCCTATAATTTTTTTTTTCATTTTCATTTGTTTTATTCCTCCTTCTTGGGCCGTGAGCCCAAAGTAAAAGTGAATTTGAAAGAG
Source organism: Nelumbo nucifera (assembly GCF_000365185.1). The sequence goes on from NW_010729074.1 coordinate 13,967,368, forward strand.
TTGTCTGAGACTGAGTAATGTTAGAAGAGGGGAAAAAACAAAGATGTAAAGGTCCAGCTTGTGTTGGATCAAATTTTAATCAAGCCATCCAAATCCAATCCAATTGTAAATAAAATATAATAATTCACACAGTGGTGGTAAATTGACGGATTGGATTGGGTTCGGGTTGAAAACCAATCCATGTCAATTGCATCTTAAAAATGTAGGTTGGGATAGAAATTGTTACCCTAGACTAGGCTGTAATCGGGTTGGATTGGATCGAATTTAACAATTTACAAATTCAATCCAACTAAAGGAAACTGGAATCTGAAACCGATTCGAAATGGATTTGGGAATCTTAGATTGAAACTGAATCCTGTGAAATTATTTTTTAATAATAAAATTTAAAAATAAAAAAGTACAATTTAAATCAAATATATAAATTAATATAAGTACGAAATATTAATTACAGAGGAAAGGTAAATTACTTTTAAATCTTAACCTTGTTATTTGTCACATGAGCCACATGGTTTACCCTTGTTTTGTCATATGGTTTGGATTTAATCATTATGTCTGGAGCGGAGCTATGAGGGACCCAGGGGGAGCCATGACCCCTCTATTCAGAAAATCCCACTTGTAATGCATTATTTCATGTAAGTTTCCCCCTTCTCCTAGCCCTCACCCCAATGGTTGGCCCTCCTATGTATTGGCCCATTAATATTTATCCCCCCAATCCACTTTATGTATTGGGCCCCCTTATAAAAAATTCATGGCTCCGCCCTTGATTATGTGAGTCATGTTGATGATTGCTCTCATTTGGCTTTATCCTATGCAATCAAAATATGAAATCCATATTATTTTTATGAAAAATCTATTATATATTTTATGGAGATTGTTGCAACATAACTCATAACCCCCACCCCTGGTGGCAATAGGATTCAATCCCAAATTTCTGCTGGGAGACTAAGCCAGCAACCGTATCAACCTGCCTTGTGATGTTTACTCTGTTAGCTATTTAGGTAGGAGAAATTAGTAATCTCTCTTGGGGTTTTTGTCAAATACTAAGGTCACGTTTGGGAGTGCTCAAAAATAAGTGCTTATTTGAGTTATTAAGCACTTATTGGTATTTGGGAAATAAGCCTAAAATAAGTGTTTATTTTAAAAATAAGGACTTATTTTTTAAGTCCAAATTTTCAACTTTGTTTAAGTGCTCATACAATAAGCACTTATTCAAATTTGTTCACCCATAAATGTCCCCGATAAATTTTTAGAATACCAATTATACCCTTTTATAAAAGCACTTTTACAAAGGCACATTTATAGAAGTAATTTTATGAAAAGTACTTTTATAAAAGTAATGTATTTTAATGAAAGCACTTTTAGGAAAGTGCTTTTATGAAAGTAGCATTTTTATGAAAACACTTTTATAAAATCATTTTTACAAAAACACTTTTACGAAAACACTTTTATAAAAGTACTTTTCAAAATCAATTTTATAAAAGTATTTTTACAGAAGTACTTTTATCAAAATACATTTATGAAAGCACTTTTATAAAAACGCTTCTATCAAAGTACTTTTATTCATTCACTTTGGATTGGGCATTTTTAAAATTTAGAAAATGAAAGGCAAAAGAATCACAATTGCTTATTTAAGTGCTTATTGGAGAAAAAGACCACCAAATGCCTAATATGAAATAAGTGCTTATTTTTAAAACAAGTACTTGAAAAAACTGGGTGCCAAATACAAATAAGTTCTTATTTGAATAAGCACTTGTTTTTAATCACTTATTCAATAAGTAATTATTTTTAACATAAATACTCCCAAACATGGCCTAAGAATTCCCTCTGTGTTTACCTATTATAACTTATGGCTTGTAGTGTGGGGTTGAGTAATTTATTTCACCCATCCAGTGAAATAAACTACTGGTCAGAGATTTGATCCCAGGTCATCCCCCTCCCTTAACCTTTCAAACCCTGGTGGCAACAATGGGATTTGATCCCAGGCCTCTACTTCAATGAGTCAGAGACTCTACCAACGGAACCACCATCAGTATGATGCACTCCTGTGTATCAGCAAAGGTGTATCGGTACTAAAAACATGCGTGTTTGTATTTTTTTAGTTTTTTTCAAAAATTGGTTTTTAGGGATATTTTTAAGTATATATTTTATTAAAGGGCTCGAAATACTTGTAAATAGGTGTATTGTTACCTCAAAGATACGGCCATCCTATGCCTTATATGGGGCGTATCGCATTGAATTTTTTATCCTTGAATATGCCACCAATTTTAGTGACGAAAAAAAAAATGCTCATATGGCAATTGAAGCTTTTTAAAAATCTATTTTACTTTGGCACGTTTTTGAATATTATATGGACAAAATACCTTGTTGTCATTTCTTGAAGGGATTTTTTTCTGCAATAACAATGAGGTAGAAATGACTAGTGGAAAGGAAAAATAAAATAAAATAAAATACAAAGTTGAAATTAATGACCTAGTTTTTGCGTCATTCCACCCATCTCCAATTCAAATTCAAATTCGATCCCATTAAAGTGATCCGCATTTGATCCGTTTTATAATTAGATCAAATATGATCCAGTCCACCCTTATCTTTTCATTCAATTAAATATGTTTAATATTTATATTATATCTATTAGCAAAATTGGTTGAATATTGCGGGTATACTGAATTGTCATGGGTTCAAAATTCATACAAAGTAATTTTCAACTCATTTTGTTCATAAAGTATGATACCAAAATCTTTTAGTTCGTTAATAATAATAATAATAATAATAATGTTTGACCATTTTTATTTAATTTATTTATACTATTGAATATCTTCTTGTAATCCGAATTTAATTCAAATCCGATAAAAAAAAAAACTTATGGATAAGATCTGATGCAAATTCAAACATAAACGAATCAAGTTTGAATCTACCTATACTGACTCTTATTTGGGAAAAGGTAATATATTAATATAAACAAAAGATGTACAAGGAAAAGGGCCTAAACAAGACCCCCTCCAGGTTTTGATCCAAACAAGAACCCCCTTTTCAACTTTCAAATAAATATATAAGCAACCCTTCCATTTAATTTCTTGAAATAGAGATGTTAAAATTACAATATTTTAGTTTAATTAATTTCTTTAACCTAATTTACTTAATTAATTGAATTAACTTAATATACTTGAGGCCCTACTAGTACTAAATTATATCTTTAGATTTTTAAGACCATACTAGGTTTCTACATGGCGTACATATGTTAGGTTGAGTTAGTAGGAATTGACTAGAAAAGGTTTTAAAATAATCTAGCCCATTTTGGATTGCTACTTTACATATATTATTATGAGAGAGAGAGAGAGAGAGAGAGAGAGAGAGGTGAGAGAAAAAGGGAGAGATTTTTTCTGTTTTTTTGCTGGACAAAGAAACTATATTAAACCACATAAAAGATTACATAGTCCCAAACAGAAGGAAGCCAAGATGGCAAAGCATAAAAAAATACAGAAGCTTGATCAGTAGTCTTGGCATATTGGGCCAACATATGGGCTGGAAATTAAGGCTTTAGTTTCATTCATAGAGAGCTGAATATCTGGTTGCTATTCCTCAACTAAAAAACCATTTTTGTTCGGAAGCAGTCATTGAGAATTCCCAACTAGCGACCTGGTAAGTCAGTGCTTCATTGTTTTTTCAAGCAAGCCTGTAATGTCATCAGTGTGGAAGCAAGAGTTAATTTTCCATTCATAGACAAACACAACCCTTCCTGTTCTTTCTCCTTTACAATTTTATGAAAGAATATGTATATTTCAAAAAAAAAAAACAGTAAAGCTTCTTCGCATATAGCCACATTGTTGAACTCCATGACAATCATCTTTATAGAGACTGATAGCCAAAACCAGAAGCATGTTATTCTTTCTTATTCTTATGGGATGTCCCTTTCCAACTCCTCCCGACTAACTTGAGAATCTCATCGATGAGCACAACAGGTAATGAGACCAAAATAACTAATGACCACTCCTTCAGACTCATTGGAACAATACCAAACACATCCGCTAGGAAAGGAACATAGAGAATGAGAAAATGGAGCCCAAATGACACTGACATAGCCACCAAAAGCCAAGGGTTCCTCCAAGGTGGTATCCTGACCAAGCTGTTATCTTCTGATAAGGCATTCAGAGAATTCAACAACTCAATTGCCACCAAAACAGATAAAGATAGAGTCATTGCCTTCACTTTACCATCAGAGAAATAGTCACAGGGATTTGAGAATGACATAACATGACCACCAGTAATCTTGAATGGGGAAACTGTAAAATTTGACCAAGAGGGACACTCCCCCCAATTGCGGAGCTGAGACAAAGTAACCAGTGTATGTCCATCGCTCACAAGGTTGATGCCCAGAAAGGAACCTTGAGTATACCACAAAACAAAAATACCAACGGTTGCGATGCCAACATATGACCCAATTACCTGCCAAAGTTGAAATTGTATTAGAACAACATCCATGGCAGAATAATTATTTTGAGATTCTACTCTGCACACAGAGCACAGGAATTCTCAATTACCAGGAGAATCTTACTCAATGAGCCAATCCATGGATAAAATCTAAAATCGTCATAGATATCCATGCTATTCAATTTGCAACTAAATGTAAATGGTGAATGAAGACGTACAAATGCCACTATCAACACGCTTAAGGTCATTTACTGGAGGTGATTGTTTGATCACATGCATTACTAGAATGAGCTATCAATTGGCTCCCATATCTAGCAAGTATGTGAACACAATATGACAAGAAAGCCAGCATTGTTGTAATCTAATATTCCAATTACTGTCCTATATAAAAACAAGTACTCAGTGCTCACCATATAACGGAAGAGAACCCAAGAATTGATGAGAGCATCATTGCTCTTACGGGGTGGTTTCCGCATGATATCAACATCTGCAGGATTAAATCCAAGAGCTGTTGCAGGTGGGCCGTCAGTAACTAAATTGACCCAAAGAAGCTGAACTGGTATCAAGCATTCTGGTATGCCCAATGCAGCTGTCAAGAAGATGGAGATGACTTCCCCAATATTAGATGATATCATGTACCTGCACGAGAAGTGTAACAGTTTATGTAATGTAACTAAGCAGAAGCAACAAAAAAGACAAGATCTCAGAGACATACCTGATGAAAGCTTTCATGTTATTATATATTGAGCGGCCCTCAGCAACAGCAGAAACAATGGTACTGAAGTTATCATCTGCAAGAACCATGTCTGACGCTTCCTTTGCAACCTGAACATTAAGCATAGGGCATAAAAAAAAGTCAAGTTAACCACTCGTGCGGTATTAGTGACAAATAATGATGATAATAACACCTAGGAAATTGAACTTAACCAGTCAACCTATCTATTTCTTTTTCACTATTGGATAAGGTATGGTAAATGGTCCACAATTAGGTTTAGGGGCCGTTTGATAACAGCTGAAGTGACTGAACTGAATAATTTTTTGCTTTGTCTTTGTGAATAAAGTCATAGGAGGTAGTGAAATCATTAATGACTGAAGCTGAAATTGGGTTGATTATTATACCTTTTGAGTGTTTTTTTTTATTCATCCAAGAAATAGAATAATAAGACAATTCAGTTCAAGTACTTCAGCCCTTATCGAACAGGTCCTTAGTCTTGACAATTAAGATGATGTGTTGCACATCTTGCAAGGAGACCTGATCAACCACTGCAACATCTCCCTGTATGTTATGCATATTCTCTTCTTTGTAGAAGGAAGGCTGCAGTGTATCACAAGAATTATTAGAAGCACTTAGGAAATTTACCTCAGTCCCAGTGATGCCCATAGCAATTCCAATATCAGCTGATTTCAGTGCAGGTGCATCATTTACACCATCCCCAGTCATTGCAACAACCTCACCCCTTTCTTTCAGCATCCTTACAATTTCTTGTTTGTGCTTTGGTTCAGCTCGAGAAAAAAGCATACCTCCTGGTTTTGTCAAAATTTCAATTTGTTGTGCAGAATTAAGAGACATGAACTCTTTACTTATAAAACTTTTCCTTCTGAGATCCTCACTGCCAGAAAATAGTCCAATTTCCCGACAGACAGCTTCAGCTGTGGACTTATTATCTCCAGTGATCACCAGAACTTTGATGCCAGCTTCTCTACAATCTTCAATTGCTTTATGAACTTCATCACGAGGAGGGTCCTGTTTCAATCAGAATCCAGAGTCACATTTGCAATGTCACTATCAAGAACTAGTGCATACAGACTAAGTTTGTCAAGGTACTCACTCTCAGACCAACAACCCCAACAAAAATTAGGTTACTTTCAATGGTGAAGTAGTTAGCAGGATCAAGCAATTTCCTGTGGGCAGGATGACTCTCTGAATGGTAGTCAGAGAACTCTCCCAAGTCATCCTTGTATGCCAAACCCAGACAACGCAAGCCCTTTGAACTCATCTCAATTAATCTCAACAGTAACAATTGCCTGCATGACTCATCTATTGAAACAATAGATCCATCCGCGAGTTGCACATGTGAGCTGCGCTCCACAAGATTCTCAACAGCACCCTGCAATTTCAAAACATTAGTCTGATGTAAAAGATGTCCAATAAAAAAGCACTGGTTACAGTGAAACTTTTTTCCATACAAAGCAAGGAAAGTTTGTGCTTTACAGTATAACTAAAAGAAATTATTTCGGGTGTTTGACATAGCATAATTATAGACTGCTTGTTAACACCAAAGATAATGCTTTTATAAGAGTACAAAAGTAATTTGTAAGTTCAATAATAACCATTGGCAATGCACATTTTGTAACATTACCTAAACTCAACTGATCAAACGAGTTACGAAAATAAATCTTTCCCAAAATCTTACACCCCTGCATAATATTTCCCCTGACATATGGTATTAATAGTATCCTGGTGCAGAAACAGGAATATAACTACTCTGTCGATTCTAGTAGTGTCATCAGTAAGCCCATAGTCCACATCATAGGTGGATAAAACGAGCCTTGAAGAGACAAACAGAGCAGCCCAAATCAATTCCAACTGCCCATACACTTATAGGCAGATGGACATTATTGAAGATAAATTAGATGTCAAACAATTCATATCAAGACTCAAGAGGGGGTATTATGAGAAAAAAAATCAAAAGAAACTAAAAAAAATAGTGCAAACAGAGAAGAACACTCAAGTTTACATGGTTTGGCGTTTGCTGCCTATATCCGTGGAAGATCCCTGTGAAATTCATTATTCTCAATCAACTATACACAACCCTAATGAAGCTAGTTTTAATATCATTGAATTAGGTTTCCTTAGTATTAGGAATCCTGAGAGTATACAAGACTCCTTTCATCAGGAGGCAATCGATATAGGTGGATTTTAGTTAAGTGGTTGGGTAAGCTAGATACTGAATATACTCATTGCTGAATGAATGAGCAAAAGCAAATTGAGGAAATTAATATAGATGGTTTTGTGGTCAGGTTGTTAGGAAAGCTAGGTTAGGGTCATTCCTAATGATGGTCCCAGCTATTTGGGGTCATATAGTCAAATTATTGAAGGTGAGATAAAGCAAATTGTTTCAGGTGTCAGCCCAAGATTTTTACATTTAGCAATGGCCCCTATAGGAGAAAATTGATTCAGGTGTAGTGGTATCCATTTAAGCAAGAGTAAACACTATGATTAACGGATTTTCTTTTGATTTTTGTTTTATGTTTAGGGTGCTTTATTTTAGAATTTTATTCTAGAAGCCACTTAAGTAATCTGAATTTTAAGGAAAACCTTTCAGGCCCAGAAATAATTATTTGATGTTGCTTTGATGTTTGATGGTTTAAAATAGAAGTGTGGGTGGGAATGATCTGACTCTAGCAAGGTTTACATCTTCCAATCAAACAAGAAACCTTAGGCTTCACATCTTCCAATCTTCACTCACCAGTTTTTTCTATCATTTACCTATTTGGTGTTGAATCCAGCCTTCAATTTGTCTTTTTTTTTCACCACAATGCATATAATACATTCCAACTATTTGGGGTCGGCTACATGAATCCTGTTTCGCCATTCCATACTGTTTAATGCCATACCCATTGTTAAATTATAATGTATAACATCCGGTACAATTTACAGTAAATCAAAATTAAAAGTTAAAGAGATTGCAGTCTCAGTGTTCAATTAAGTACGTTGCAAAGCAACATTCATTAAGTATTTACAAGAATTGGGTGGTTGCAAAACAAGACATTTGCACATTTATAGAAAGGTGCCAAGGCAGATGTAGATGCATTTAAGAAATCTAATTATGTTTCTTCCACTGATTTAACTAATGACAACAAAGAAAAAGAAACAATGACTTGTAAATATACAGTCTATGACATCACCTTGACAAGAAGACGATTATGTCCATCTGGCTCCCGAACAATAACGCTCATTGATTTACGAATTCGATCAAATTCCAATGTGGCAATCCTTTTTGATCTTTTTGTCCACCACTCGCAGCAGCCTAGACCATGCAAAGATAAGTAAGAGAACAAAAACTGCATAGGTTATCCATGTTAAAACAAACAAATAACATAGAATGGCTGGTTTCTGTTTACCTAATTTAACTGTGCTACGGTCAATCAAATAGTCAGCAGCAAGTTGTGCATTACGGATTCTGTTCCTCAACTTAGGATCTGGAACCCCCATCTTTTCAACCAAGACTTTGAGAGCTGCCTCAGTTGGCAGACCTGTAGCTCGGAAAAGGGGACCATTGCAAAAGATCCCAGAATCATTGCAGACTGCACATATTTCCGCCATGGCTTGCAAGCTAGCATCCATATTGTAGCAAGTCCAGTCCACAATGCCACCATCCTTGGGATTGTAGGTTGTGCCTTCAACACGAAAAACCCGAGAGGCTGTCATCTTCCCACCCAAGGTGAAGAATTCAGTTACCGACATCTGATTGGTGGTGAGGGTTCCAGTCTTATCTGAACAAATAACAGTTGTACATCCTAATGTCTCTACACTTGGAAGTTTTCTTACAATTGCGTTCTTTTGTGCCATCTTCCTAGTACCCAAGGCTAAACAAGTTGTGATTACCGCAGGAAGGCCTTCAGGGATGGCAGCTACTGCAAGGGCAACAGCTATCTTGAAATAGTATGTGCATTTCTCAAAAGAGAAGTGGAAATTTGTTGGCCATCCATTCTGAAGGTCCCAAGCAAGGAAGTGTTTATAATTGATCATCCACACAACAAGGCAAACAAGCCCAATCGCAGTTGTCAGCCTCCCACCAAACTCATCCAGTTTCTTCTTAAGTGGGGTATCGTTCTCTTCCAAGGAGGCTTCATGTATCTGTTTCTGGATCTTCCCAATCTCTGTACACATCCCAGTGTTGACAACAATGCAAATGCAGCTTCCATTCACAACTGTTGTACCCGCAAAGACCATACATTCTTTAGCCTGCAAATCACAGTCAACCACGGAGACAGGGGTTGGGCCTTTGAGTACAGGAATTGCTTCTCCTGTTAGCGAGCTCTGTTCAACTCTCAGCGTTGTGGTTTTCAAGGCTGCAATTCTCATGTCAGCAGGAACCTTGTCGCCAACTCTCAGTTCCACAATATCACCTGGGACAAGCTCCCTAGCCGGCAAGTCTGGCACATAGTATCCATCCCTGAGAACCTTGGCGGACTCGGATTGCATCTCCTTAAGGGCTTCGAGTGCCTTCTCGGCATTGCTCTCCTGCCAAACGCCAACTATGGCATTGAGCACAAGAATCATGACGATCACAAAAGGTTCCACATAGGCCTCAAAGCCCGTCTCTCCATCTTCTTGACCTTGCAAGTAGGCTAGAACAAATGAGATGAAGGCTGCGACTAGCAGAATCTTGACAAGCATATCATCAATCTGTTCCAACACAAGGCGCCATAGGGGCTTTCTCTTTTCTTTCTGGAGCTCGTTCCAGCCATACCTCTCCCGCCGCTTCTCAACCTCGTAGGAACTCAGACCCTTTTCTAGTTTGACATTGTATTCCTTCAGGCATTGCTCGACCGAACAGGACCAAGCAGGGAAGGATCTTTCTTCCATTGCCATACCTTGTGGTTCCAGTTCTTACTCAAAGACAATATTTATAGACAATTCGTCTCAAACCCATCTGGAGTTCCCTGCATCAGAGTGCAAAAGCAGGAGAAAACAATTAAAAATACTAACAACCTAGGAACTAAAGCAAATAACAACCCAGAATTTCTTTTTTTACAAGGAATAATATATAAAAATTTAATAAAATTAAAGTGTTTCTTCCATTTCTTAAACAAAATAGGAAGACAGACGAAGAAATGAAGAAAGAAATAGAATTTGTCAAGAAATGAAACCAAATGAGAAATATTTCCTCCTATTCTTTTGGTATTTCTTATCACTGAAAGCAATCCAACTGTAGAATTCAAACCGAGGAGGGGGAAAGGAAGAAGGAGAACATAACCCAAAGGGCGCGGGAATTACTAACCACCTTGTAAGATCGAAGTTGTAAAAGAAGAGAGTGAAGCAATGAGTGTACAGAGATGATTCATGATTGTCATAAAGAGGATGAGCACTCTCCAATGAACTTGTAATAAAAGCACATAGCAAACATATATATAATAGAATATAATAATAATCTTAAAAAAAAAAGGAGAGGATGAAAAGGCGAAATGCACAAAGAACTACCGTTGGCACGCTGGCACTGAGAGAGGAAGAGAGAAAAGAGAAAGTTCGCTTAGAGATAAAGCAAGGAAGAAATTCTCAGGTTCGACCACTGATTACGAATCATCTGGGGTATATATTACTGCAACTGGAAGTGGAAAAAGAAAAAAAAAAAAGACTTGGGTATGAATGGTGGGATGGGAAAATTCGCATGGACTCTGGCGGGTCGTACTTTGTTGTAAGTTGGTAGAGCAGCTTCTTCGCCTCGCCTTCGCTTCTAAAGCAACCAGTAGTCTAGTACTTGTGTTGTGTACCGGAAGTTTAACAGACAAGCCCAAGCCCCCAAGCACCTATATATATATATATATATATATTTTATCCTCGTTCTCTCTCTCTCAGTCAGTCCTGTTCCCGTCCTTGTCACTGTCAGGGGAGATGCCAACCGTCTCTCCTTTCAATGAACACAGCGTGATTTTACAGTCGAAGAACCTTGAATTAAAATGAACGCATGGAAGACAGATGGTCCTACTATGTCTCTTCAGTCTTCAATTCTTCATCTCAATGCAGCCATAACCTCCCTCTGTTTTTTTTTTCCCTATCTTTTTTAAGGATAAAGTTTTACAGTAACGATGATAATTACAAAAAAGCTTTCGATTATGAACCGGACAACTTGTAATCAATGTATATTGTGTTTTCCGCAGCATAGCTTTTTCCTTCATATTTCATAATAAATTAAGAGCTTCAATTTATGTGATTGGAACAGTCCACCGAACAGGTGATGGTTAATGTGGATTTGATTGCTAGATGCTAACGTCAACGCGGTTTCTTAGTTCTTATGCCCAAATCCTATTATCTCAATTCGTGCCAACAATTAATATACTGGTTCATTTATTTATATTATATAAAAGTAGATATTTATTTAAATTTAATTATATATTACTAATTATTAATGGTTTTTCAACCATAATTGATTTGAATGATTAGACCATTTGGTCCAAAACCGTTTCGGCAATCAGTTGTATTTTATCTCTAAATTGTTTTTTTGTTAAAACTGATGACTTGATTAGCAATTCACGGATTAGGGTGGTCGAATTGTGAATCCATTCAATTCGAACATTGATTTTTGGCAATTTTCTTGTTATTCAATCGGAACATTGACTTTTGGCAATTTTCTTGTTTTAGTTAATTTTTTTATTTTTTAATTTGCAATGAATTGTCCATTTAAACTGGATGGTTGAACCTCTGATCCAAAAACTGGTGGCCAAACTAGTGACTCCAGTGCTTTTAAAACATTGATGTTAAATCTATACATACAAGCTTGTATTAATGTTTCCTTACATTTGTTGTGAAAATTTTAAAACATCCTCATCTTGCCAATCTTTGTGAAATTTGAATACAAAAAAAAAAAAACCCTTGCCAATCAACATTGAATTCGAGAGAGAGAAAGAGAGAGGGGAAAAGTTTTTTGGATACTTAGGGGGTATATGTTTTTTAGATTTTGAGAGGGGAAAAGTTTGCCAATGGGATTTTGGTTCCCATTGACCAAAAAACCCATATTCTTTTTTTATATTTGTGTGGGAATAAGGAATTTTATTTTTTGGGGTATTAGATGAATAAATAATTTTTCCACCTAGAGGAAAATTGCTAACACTTGGATAGAACAAAAATACCTCTTTCAATAATAAATTTCTATGACTAAAATAGTCATTAATTTGTTTATTTAAAAAATAAATATAGTTACCCAGATAAATAATTTACCAAAAAGCAAATAGAAACTTTTAGAAAAAAAAAATTATTGGGACTAGATATGGGTCCAATGATTCATTAGTCATAACAGTGGATGGGAAGAACGCCACCATTACATGCGTACTGCTTTTCAATTTTTACTGGTCCTGTATTAAATCCCAGAATCCATGTCACTTACATGCCCCACCTTGTATCAACTTTGGATGACTTTTGCATACAAAGTAATGAAGTATTATGAGCCCAAAATATGTTTATATGAATACAGAGTGGAAGGAGAAGCTTGAAGACTCCATTCATACAAAGCACATTTTATTTATTAAGCATCCATGTATAAAGTATAAACTAATGCCTTCATTAATAATGACTTGTCGGAACGGACACGCACCCACTTATGATTGAAATTTTGAAAAGAGAAAGAAGTTGGGTGCTAAAGAATTGTCAAATGGAATTAGTTGGACTTGCCGGTTCTAACTTTCATGGCAACCAATTTGGTGTTAAACTAGTTTTGTTTGGGGTGGCGGAAGAAATGAATCACCCTTCGACACAACGACACATCACACAAAGAAGTAGATAATAGAATTGGAAATTGTCAGTGGGGTTGGTTTTATCAAAGTTTGGTCCCCCTCCCCCACTTTGCTTTCAGGGCGCATTTATGTATTAATTTGTCCCACCAAATTTCCAGGAAGCTTCCTACTTCCTGCTCTCCCCCAGTTTGTGACCCGCGTTGCGAATAAAAAACTGGCCCTCCGTCTGTTAGTCAATCGGGATCCTTTGTCCTGCTTTTGAAGGGTACCGCTTTGACGTTAACGGTCAGGTGAGGTGACTCAACGATATGAATTGCTATGGAATTTTAAATGATAAAATATTTGAGCACATTGTATTCAGCCATTCAGCTCAAATAAGCTCCATTTATCAACAGAGATTCACAACCTTCTTGATAGCTTGATACCAAGCAATCAGTCAGTCAGTTATGCAGTTTCATCTGTTATTATATATCCAACAGTAAGAAGCCGGCCTCATTATATACAGCCATTTTAGCTTCTCAATTACTGTTGGATTGAGCTTTAGTTGTTTTCATCCAGAGGAAATTAAAGAAAAGGAAACACCATCACCACTCACCACTCATATAATAAGAAATGGGATTTAATCTGCCCCATGTCTCATACCAACCTCACAGCTAGCATTTAGCAGCTGCACATCAGGAATATCTCTCTAGCTGCATGTTGCCATTCAATGAAGAAGAGATATTTCCGGTGCATGGCTTCAACGTGCTTATGATCAGGTTTGTGTGAGATGTCCTCTGTGGGATGTAAATCCGAATTTGTTTAATAAAACCGTATCTCCATTGGTATTGTGAACTGAAACCCATATTAATATTCCAATTCCAGGTGCCAAACATGTCACCCAGTTCGAAGCCTAGCTCTGGATCATATATATGAAGACTTTCTTAGGTATTCGTATTTGGTTAATGATTCCAAACAGTCATTGAATTTGAAGCATTGGTAATTGAGAGAAGAAATCAATTTCTTGGAAACCAAGATTGCAGTTTCTCAATTGTAATAAATATACATAGAAGACCAAACTAAAATTGTCTTCAAGTTGTCATTAAACATAGACTTTAGATGACTTGGGAGTGGGAGATAAATTGCTTTGAAATATTAATTGGAATGTCATGTGTATAACTTCTTAGAAATATTGGAATCCCAAAGCAGCTACATTTATCAACAAATTCACAATTAACCTTCTTGATATATATATATATATATATATATCTTATAACTAGACAAAGCAAAAGTCAGTCAGTTCAGCTGTTATTATCCAAGGAAAGCCCAATATAAACCGTTGGATTAGGCCTTGATTGTCACCCAGAAACACCATCACCAGCCACCACCCTTCTTTCTTTTAAATTATTAATTGTTAAACCCACAATTTTCCAAGACCTTAGTTGCAGTCTTGCAGAACAACTCAACGACCTCAGCGTGTGACTGTGTGGTGAAAAGAAAACAAAAGATCACGTCAAACCGATACCTGTTTAACACACTATCGTATTCAAATATCACCGGAGGATTGTTAAGTTGGTCTACGACAGTGGTCGCAGGTAATATGTTCTCCAATATTCCAGTGCCCTGCCAGAGCCCAGAAGCCAAACAAAACTGACCGTGTCATCTCAGTTCGAGGCCCAGCTCTGAACATGAAGATTCTCTTGAACATGGGCAATGGGTATACATACGTATTTGGTTAACGTTTCCAAACAGTCATTCAAGTACTGGATGGTTGGGAGAAGAGATCAATTTCTTGGAAACCACGATTGTATTCAATTTCTCAATTGTAATAAATAAATATATATATATGGAATATAATGGAAGACCGAACTAAAATCGTTTTCAAATTCTCATCCATAGACTTTAGATTACCTGGGAGTTGAAGATAATTTCTTAGAAATATTGTTGGAATGTCAATATCATGTTATAGAGAACTTAGTCTTGCTACGACCTTGTCAAAGATAAAAGTTAAAATAAAACCAGGCCAGTCGTATAGCTTAAGAGGTAAGAAGAGTTGCTTGCGGCAGAAGAAATGCAAGCTAAAGTTATGAGTTGTGACATGTTTGCGTCAAAATTGTCCACATCTGTTTGGTTGTTGAGTAAATGTTGAACAGGGAAATGAAATAGCTTGAAACACGAATGAAAATTCGTATGGTGGAATGAACTTTTATAGAAATGAACATGGAAATGTAGGATAGGAAATGGAACAGTATCCTAACTTTGTTTATCAAAAAAAAAGAGAACAGGAAACTCACTTTATATTGGAATGTGAGGATAATTTCGTCATTTCAATGTATTCTGATTCGTTTATTGATCAGGTCATTAGGAGATGCATCCGGTACCGGTACCACATCCCTTTTGAATGTTAAATACCATGGCTTTTTGACCGTTGTTATATCTTTTTGACCAATTCAAACGTTCGCTTTTCTTTTTCCTAAAGAGCGGTGCTTTTTCTTTTCATATTGCATATTAAGTATTTACTTCCAATTTGCAATTTTATGCTGGATGGGTTTGGTTTTCATTCCTTACGCTCAGTTTGGAAGGAGTGCAAATAGTACTGTACAAATATATACAAAATAATATAAAATACAAAGTCTTACACTCTGTAAATTTGTATTTGTATTCCTTCCAAAATAAGTCTTATATTCGATTATATATATATATATATACATGTACATATTCACATATATCAATTTGTTGACTAAATGACCATTGACCTTAAATGTGGGTCAGATTTGCCTTAAGTCAAATATTTAGGGTTCAGCTAAAACCCAGCCAACCCACCCAACTTACAGCCCTACATTTAACATGTTACATATCATTGGGGGATTCAAGGGTGAAGTACAGTAGCTGAAAGCTCGCCCTTGATAAGGTCTCTGTTGATGGTGACAACTGACAAAGACTTGGGATGGAATCCTGCCCAGAGCAGTGTCGAGCTAAGGTTTATGGCTTTAGGGGATGGGCTATATGCTATCTCAATAGTCCATTCGAGCCCGGATTCCATCCCCATCCCCAGTTCCCCACAAACTGTCAGTGCAGCAAGGTTTTTAAAATCAAATCGGTTACCGGTTCGAATGGTTGGATCATTCGAACCGGTAACCGATTTGAATGGCCGGTCTGTTTTGACAAAAAAAATAAAAAAATTTAAAATTTGAAAAATGATCAAAATCATTCGAATAATTAATCGGCCGATTCAGCGGTTTACTGACCAAAATCAACAATTTTAAAGAAAAAATGGGTTTGGTAAAAAACAGACCGATTCCCATTTTTTCTGATCCAACCGTCCGATCTAATACGGCTTTGAAAACCATAACGTACAGAGTTTTTGTGAGGAGATCCTGTATCAATCCATCCATATTCAGTGGGATGCCAACTGGTAGTCATAGTATATTCTAATTGTCCACGTGACAATTTATTAAGCAAAAGATACTTGAAGGTGAAAATGGGGCCAAACCCACAAGTATAAGAAAAAGCATGTTTTGATACTTGATTAATGATATTAGATGTAAAATGATTTTTTTACATGTGCTATATGTGTATCATACTATATATTATACATCATATTGAATAAACATACTTTTTATATACATCATAACATATATATCATCTGATTGATTGATTAGTTTTAAGTACAAGCATAAGGAAGGTTTAAGTAATTTCACATATATATATATATATAGTTTGTTTGTAAGCCTAGGAGCCTAGCATGACTTGGCCCATAACCAACCTCATGGGGAGCATATCATAAACTCATAGTCTAGCATGGCTTGTAATAGGCCCTATAACATCTATATCAGCAGGCCATCTAACAAAGATGTCATTCAGAAAAATACACTATGGGGTGTTCAAATTATGAATAGTTTTGTTTTTCAAATAAAAACAACAAAGCAGTTCTTTTGGCATGTTTCTTTTATCTTGAATGTCTAATTTTAGAGAATGAATAAAAGATTATTCTAATATTTTCTATTATGTGTGCCCTTTGTCCTAACTTTGTAGTTATTCAATAGCATTGGAGTTTATTTTCGGTTACTCTGCCTCAGTTTGGAAAGAGTAGAAATGTATATAGTCAGCGCAAACCTTGTATATACTTAGATTTCTGAACCTTATATTTGTATTGTACATTAGCCTCAAAGAGAAAAAAATGGTTTGATGGAATTTACTTTGTTAGTTGTAGAGTTTTTTCATCTTCATGATTTGTGCTAGGCAGTAATGTTGGTGGAACTCGGGGGGCAATAAGCCTGATAACGTTTCCAACAGTCAAAGTTTTCTCCATTCCCCCCACCCATAACTCCCCCAACCATGGTGACAATGCTACTTGTGACGTTATTAACTAAATCACTATTAGTTTAACCATCATTATCTGGTAATATGGGTAGCTAGTGGTTTAACGGTTATAACGAGCTTTTTTTTAATAATTTTAGTTGTAACATCCCTATTAATCTCTTGTAAGGGCCCATTGGAATAGGGATCTGAAATTGGAATCTAAAATGATCATTTCAAATCTAACTGTTTGGTTGGATAAAATCGGAATCTCATTTTTATTGGAATGGTCAGGCCATTCTCTCCTCTCATTTGGAAATGAAATCTCATTCCAGTTTATTCCAATTCTTATTTTAATTCATGTCTAAGTCAAATAAACTATGGGAATAGACCATTTCGATTCCAATTCCAAATGATTTTGATTACTGATGGTGTGCAATCCGGTCACTCCTAGTTGGTATTTGCATGGCTCCTGAAAGGTACCTGAGATGGAGAAGATGAAGAATCTTCGGGGGCTTGCCCGGCGAGAACACTCCGACGCTTAAGTTAGAGTTCTGCGAAAGATGCAAGAAGAGAGGAATAAGGCTAAGAGTGCACGAGTATGTGAAAGTTACCTTTATCCTTTGGGATCGGGCTTCTTATAACAGAACTCTATCGAATTAGGCCCACCTGCCTCTGACAGGGTAGGTATAACTGCCATTGTCGTCCTGCCACAGTCGTTACAGCCAGGGCTGAGGTGGCACATGCGGGGCCGTCCTTGCAAGGTACGTACCTGTCAGGTGTAAGACACCTTCTAAAGGTGGCGGGCACGACACTGTCTGACGTGAGACGTGGGTGCAGTCTCCAGGTTTGTCGGGTACGGTGGTCGGGTAGGAGGCCTTCCTGTGATGTTTCAAACTGCTCTTTTGCGAGCTACCCTATATCGAGCTACCCTGCAAGTGGCGAGCTGCCTGTGGCAAACTACACCGAGGTGTCTCTACCTCGGGGGTATCTAGAGGCGGATCATGGTGTTCCTGCTTGAGAGTGGCCTAAAATCCACTGGGAGGAGCTCGGGCATTAAAAAAGGTCAGGGAGCCCCGAGCTCGGAGGTAGCTCGGAGTGCCTCAGCCTTGGAAAAGAGGCGCAAGCCAGGGGGCTCTCGGCGAGTAGCCTAACCCGCAAAGTTGCCAGACTCAGCTCAGTGAGCCCTTCCCACCGAGTTGCGGTTGCACTTGCTGTGCTATCACGCTGAGTCATCGCTTGAGCAAGGTCACACCCACGTGTACCCATGCTACGAGGTCGGGCCAAATCACCCTCCATCAATTAGCCCCCACTCCTTGTGCTGGCGGCCACTCCCTGTGCTGGCGGTGTTGACCCAGCATAGGGAGTTCATGACACGCCGGGTGGATTTGGCTTCGGTACTCATGCCACTCCGTCATGCGCTTCGCCTAGCTGGACCGGTCCAATGCCCAGCTCGATCAAAAGAAACCCGAGTCGTGTTCGGTTTACGCGCAGACGTCACGCGATTTGGACTTCGCGAACGCCAAAAAACGCGCTAAACTAATTTCACCTTGAGGAACCCGTAGCCGGTTTCTTTGAGAGTCGTTGGATCATCTCAATCTTGACCGTTAGCGCCCGGATGTAGTGGCTATAAATAGTAGGGGACCCTTGGCCATTTCTTCACCACAAAGTCTTCAGCGTCAGTATTGAGCTCGCGTCTGAGGTTCCTAGTTCGGGTTTTCTAGCTTGGTTATTCCCTTAGTTCGGTTCGCGTTTCCTACGGTGAGTCCCCGAGTTTCCTTTCTTTTCTGAACATTCTTTCCTTTCTGTGTTATCATATCGACTAGTGTAGATAGCCTTATCGATGAGCCCGAGGTGGGTACCTCGGCTCAGGGTGGCTCTTTTGCTGCCCAGCCATCCGACGTACGGGTGGCTTCGGGTCATCTGGCCTCCACCTTTCACCGAGGTCGGGTGCCAGATCAGTTTGGCCCTTCCACCATGACCTCGGAGAGACTCTAGGACCTCATACAGAGGTTCCACCTTCCCGGGGGCTACTCTTACAGTCTTCCTATCGACAGCTTTCCATGTGAGCACGGTCCCGATGAGATCGTGGTCTTCAGGGAGCATCTATTAGCCGGGCTCCGCCTTCCTCTTCACCCTCTAATTGTTGAGGTGTTGGTGCACTTTAACATTACCCTGGACCAGCTTCACCCGAATTCCATACGGAATGTGGTTGGGACCATTTCCCTCTGCTTCGACCGCTCCTTCCCCATTGACCTAGATATCCTTAGTACCATCTTGGCAATAAAGAAGAGTGCTCCGGGCGCCCTCCCCGGACACAGGCGGGCTTATTGTCTATCTTCCCGCCCGGGTTTTAAATTAATGCATAAGCTCCCGAGTAAAGTCCCGGCTTGGAAGCGGGACTACTTCGTAGTTCGGAGTAGCATTGGGTGGCCCTTCCCTACTGACTGGAAGGTGGCTGTTCAAGACCCCGGTGTTATCCTCGATGGGAAGACTAAGAAGTCACTTCAGTCATGGGCTCAGCTCGGGTTGAATTACAAGGACTTCACAACCGAGGAGAAGCTCATCCAGGCCGGCTTGAGCCCAGGCAGGTCTTGTCTTTACTTCGGCTTTTTTGTTCGCATACTTGTTTCAGGGTTACTAACGCCGAGCTTCGCTGCAGGTCCCATGGAGGCGGAAAGGATAGACGGTTAGAGACTCTTCCGCCAGATGAAGAGAAAGAAGCATGTAGCCAAGAAGGCGTGCGTCGAGTCCCCGCAGGCCTCTGCCAAGGTTCAGCCTCCACAGGCCCCAGCTTCGGGGCCCGAGCTCCCCGGTGCCCATCCTATCATCGATTTGGAGGGGGACATGGCACCTCAGGGACCCGAAGTGGCGGCCGAGCCCACCCCTAATCCCATTGAGACTGTTGTTGGGCACGCCGTTGAAGCTGTTACCGAGGCTCGCCCTATAGAGATGTCAGAATCCAACTCGGGAAGTCAGGGGGGGCAGAGCATTTTGAACCCCCAGTGCAGCCTTCAGAAGAGTAAGGAGGCTGCATACCCGGAGGAGGTCGCAGAATGGGCCGATCTCACTCCTGGTTAGCTCGGTGCCTAAGCTGCTTCTCATACCATGGTGGTGAGTTCCCTGTGAACGATTCTCTTTCTTTCTTTCATCTTTTTTTTTTTTTTACTGGTCTCCTTTTTGTAAGTGAACTCAATCGTGCATGCCTTGACCTTTCAATCTAATTGGCACCTGAAACGGGCTTTGGAAGCTGAGAAGTCATCCCGCGCAGCCCATACTGAACTGAGGGCAGCTCGTGGCCAGATCCATCGCTTGTAGAATGATGCCTCAGCTCATAAGAGGTTCATCGAGGTGTTGTTGGCAGAGAAGAGTGAGCTGGCTCAAGACAAGGACAGATTGAGGGCCGAGGTGAACGGGTTTAAGGTTGGCCAAGAGGCCTTGAAGCTCGAGATGGACAGGCTCAAGGCAGAGCGGGATGCGCTGAAGCTTGAGGTGCAGGGCCTTAAGGAAGCGAAAGGAAAGCTGGAGCACGAGGTGGACTACCTCAGGGGTGACCTCAAAGAGAAGACTGAGATCTTCGAAGATTCCCTCAAGGAGACCAAGGTCCAAGCTGTCATCGACTATGTTAAGTCTTCAAGGTTCGACGACGTGATGACCGAGGCCTACCGCAAGGGTTTCAAGCTCAGCCGGTGGTTAATTAGGCACCTATACCCCGGTCTTGATACAAGCGCCATCACTACTTTGCGGATCACTGATGACATAGTGTGTCAGTCAGCGGATGATCCGGACTCTGAGGACGAAGGCGCCAATGATGATGCAAAGGCCACCGGCCCAGTTAATGCCCCTGAGGTGGTCCCTAGTAAAGGCGATGAGCCTCTGAAGTAGTTCAGCCCCTGTACCTGCGAGCTTGATCTTCTTCTTTTTGTAACAAACTCCTTGTAATGAAAATACACTTTGCTACATGTTGTGCAATTTACTCTTTTTTTTTCTGAAGTGATTATTTTATCCTGAACTGTTAAGTTGTCAAGCTAAGTACACGAAGTGGGGGTTTTTCAACTGTCGTCACCCCGAACTATCTTCTAGAACTTAGTAGGGGTAACCCCATGTGCACCGAGGTGAGTGACATTGTCGGGTATATGCCCGACCTGTCTGCACTTGGGTTAAGTTGACATCGGCTGTCTCTAATGAGTTCTACCTGTTGTATGCCGGGGTGGGCTATGCATTACAAGGTTCGTACCCGAGCTACCTATGCCTTAGGCATTACAAGTACTTAGCCTATGCTGGTGAGGCGGCTAGGTCTTATATGGTGCTGGGGTCTTTCATTAGCTCAGCGTTTTAGCCCTTAGGCTGGGGGGGCGGCTTATAGTCCGCTCTCCTGGAGTTCACCCGTGCCGAAGAGGCGATAGGGTCTTATAGCGCCGAGGTCATGTTAGCTCGGCATTTTTGGCCCTTAGGCTCTGGGAGTGACTCGTAGTCCACTCAGTTGTTACAGGTAATACTGTTTTAAGTTGGCAATATTCCATGCCCGAGGTACCTGTCTCCCATCGAGGGTTTCGTGCTCATATGTTCCTTCCCCGAGCACTCGTTTCACTCGGTAAGGTCCTTCCCAGTTGGACCCGAGCTTGCCAGCGCCGGGCTCAGGTACCATAACTTTATGAAGGACCAGGTCATCGATGCGGAGGTTCCGCTTCTTTACCTTGGCGTTATAGTATGGAGCTACTCTTTGCTGGTAAGCTACAGTCCTGATATACGTGAGGTCCCTTACTTCGTGGAGTAGATCAAGGTTGGTACGCAGCTCATCCTCATTCGTCTTATCATTGTATGCTTCCAGTCGTAGCGTAGGTACTTCGATTTCTGTCGGGATAACTGCTTCGGTGTCGTAAGTGAGGTTGAAGGGAGTCTCTTCTGTGGCAGTTTTTTTCGTGATTTGGTAAGCCCATAGAACACTAGGTAGCTCATCTGCCCACAATCCTTTAGCTCGGTCCAAATGTGCCTTCAGTCCACGGAGGATGGCTCTGTTTGTGACTTTTGCTTGACCATTTGCTTGTGGGTGTGCAACTAAAGTGAAATTTTGTCGGATCTCCATGTCTTGGCACCAGTTCTGGAATTTGATGTCGGATCTCCATGTCTTGGCAACTAAAGTGAAATTTTGTCGGATCTCCATGTCTTGGCACCAGTTCTGGAATTTGATGTCCTTGAACTGCTTTTCGTTGTCAGAAATTAGTACCCGAGGTAGCCCGAAGCGGCACACAATGTTATTTCAAAAGAAGTTTTGGACGTTTCGGGTTGTGATCATTACAAGAGGTTCAGCTTCTACCCACTTGGTGAAGTAATCCATTGCTACTACTAAGAGCTTCCTCTGGCCTACCGCTGGCAGGAATGGTCCAAGTATGTCGATGCCCCATTGTGCGAAAGGCCACGGGCTGGTAAGATACTTGAGGTCGGCAGCAAGCTGATGGTGAATATTGGCATGCTTCTAGCATTTGTCACATTTTCTGACGAGCTTGATGGCATCTGCCTTCATTGTTGGCCAATAATACCCCTGTCATAGTACTTTTGGGGTGAGGGCCCTGCCCCCCAGGTGTCCACCGCACAGACCCTCATGAGTGTCACGATGTACGAGCTCGGCTTCGGTAGGTCGCAAGCAACGTAGGTAGGGGAGCGTGTAGGATCTCTGGTACAGCCGTTCGTCTATTATGACGTATTTGGCTGTCTTGCACTCTACCCTTCTGGCCGCATTGCGATCTGCAGGGAGGGTCCCGTGTAACAAGAAGCTCACGAGTGGGTCAATCCAGCTCGGCTCTGCTTGAACGACGGGAGCGACCTCCTCTGCCCCCCCGAGAATGCTAGGCCGAGGCAGGTCCTCTATGTACACGATTCTCATGGTGATATCGCTGGTGCTGGCTAACCGGGACAGGGCATCGGCCTCAGCGTTCTCCAATCTCAGGATTTGCCTGATGAAGTGTGACTGGAAGTTGAGCAGAGCCTCTCTTACTTTGGCTAAGTAAGCAACCATGGTCGGTTCACGAGCTTCGTAGTCTCCTGTGACTTGGTTGACTACGACCTGGGAGTTGCTGCAGATGACGATGTGCTTGGCTTTTACTTCCCTGGATAAGGCTAGTCTAGCTATCAACGCTTCGTATTCTGCTTCATTGTTGGATGCCGCGAACTCAAAGCGTAGTGCGTACTCCAATTTCGTGCCGCTTGAGCCGTGCAGGACTATTCTGGCTCCGCTGCCTTGCTTGTTTGAGGAGCCATTTACGTGAAGGATTCAGAGCTCCCCATCCCAGTTCACGCTTGGCTTAACAAGGAGAGATACCACACCGGTTGCTACTTCACGGGGCCTCGTGCTCAACCAGCCTAGGGACTTCAGAGCTGAAAATGCACTCGGCAATGAAATCTGCTAAGGCTTGGGCCTTAATAGCAGTTCGCAACTTGTATTGGAGGTCGTACTCGCTGAGTTCAACGGCCCACTCCGTCAATCGACCAGAGACCTCGGGCTTAAGTAAGAATTGCCTCAGAGGTTTGTCGGCGAGGACGATAACAGTATGAGCTTGAAAGTACGGACGAAGCTTCCGAGTTGCGATGACCAGTGCATAGGCTAGCTTCTCTATCTCTAGATATCTCGTCTCTGCTCCCTGCAATACTTTACTAACATAATAGATGGATCGTTGGACTTGATCTACTTCCTTTATCAGTACCGAGCTGACCACTTCGTCACTTGCCGAGAGGTATAGCTCTAAAATATCGCCCTCTTCGGGCTGGGTTAAGATTGGCACACTAGCGAGGTATTTCTTGAGCTCGTCAAACGCGAGCTGGCAGTCTTGGGTCCATTCAAACCCTTTGCTTTAAATTTCCTTGAAGAAAGGCAGACAGCGGTCCGTCGACTTGGACATGAAGCGGCTCAGGGCGGCTACGCGGCCATTCAACCTCTAAACCTCCTTCAACTTCCGGGGTGGTCTCATATCTAAGATGGCCTTAATCTTATCCGAGTTGGCCTCAATGCCGCGTCGGTTAACGATGTATCCTAGGAATTTGCCTGAGGTGACACCGAAGACACACTTGTTTGGATTCAACTTCATGTCAAATTGTCGCAGAATTTGAAAGACAAAATGCAAGTCTTGTATTAATTCGTGTGAAAATTGAGTTTTGACGACTATGTCGTCTACATAACACTCTATTTTCTTGCCAATTAATGGCGCAAATAATTTATTTACAAGCCTTTAAAAGGTTACCCCAACATTTTTCAACCCGAAGGGCATAACCTTGTAACAATATAGACCAAACTCTGTGATGAAGGCAATCTTCTCTTTGTCGGACGGGTCCATCCTGATCTGGTTATAGCCCGACTAGGCGTCTAAGAAACTCAGCAACTCGTGCCCCGATGTCGCATCCACTAATCGGTCGATTCTGGTGAGGGGAAAGCAGTCTTTTGGGCAGGCTCGGTTTAGGTCGGTGTAGTCAATGCACATGCGCCACTTGCTGTTAGCCTTCTTTACCAGAACGGGGTTGGCTACCCAGCTCGGGTAATGGACTTCTCTTACGAAGTCGGCTGCGAGGAGCTTCGCGACCTCCTCGTCGACTACTTTCCATCTCTCTAGGGTTAGGTTGCGTTTCTTCTGCTTAACGAGTCTAACTACAGGATCAGTATTGAGCTTGTGAGTTATAAGACTAGGGTCTATGTCGGGCATCTCTGCCGCAGACCATGCAAAAACATCTAAGTTTTGAAGTAGGAAACTTACTAGTTCGGATCGCAGGGGTTCCTGGACTGAAGCACCGATCTAAAGTGTCCGAGCTGGGTCTTCTGCTGAAGTTGGAATAACAACTGTCTCTTCCGTAGGTGTAGCTCATTCTTTGCCTTGCTCCGTAGGTCACTCCAGTTCGAGGTTGTCAGCCACCTTGGTCTTTCCCTTGAGGGCGGCGACATAGCACTTGCGAGACTCAAGTTGGTCGCCCCACGCTACCCCTACTCCACAGTCTGTAGGGAACTTCATCGCCAAATGGTAAGTGGAGACCACTGCTCGTAGGACATGGGTGATCGGTCGGCCTATTATGGCGTTCTACGGGGAGGGGGTCGCGACCACCAAGAAGTCATGGTTGAGTTTGACTACGCTAGGCCATGTGCCGACTTCCACAGGTACTGTTATTTTTCCGAGGGGCCTGACTTCTTCTCCACTGAAGTCCACCAAGGGAGTATTAGCGGGCCTCAAGTCACTTCCCTGCAACTGAAGCTAGTTGAATGCGACTTTGAAGAGGACTCCTGCTGAGCTACCCGAGTCAATGAGGACGTGCCTGACCTCGAAATCATTGATCCTTACTTTTATGACAAACGCGTCATTGTGGGGGTAGTGGATCCCGCGCGCATCGTCCTCTGTGAAGAAGATTGGTTCCTTTGTCTTTAGCCGTTTTGGAGGATTTTGTTCCTCCCTGGCAGCTTCGCGAATTGACGTCCGAGCTGCCGCCAAGGTACAACCTGCAACGATTGAACCTCCAACTATCATGTGGATGGTGCCCCGAACTGGCCTCTCTTCCGGAGGCTGCCTCTGTGACTGCTCTGTTGGCCTGTTGCTGGATTCGGGAGCATCCTTACCATGCTCCCCTTGTCGACCTGCTTTATTATTATTGTTGTTGTTATTTTGTACAAATTTCTTAGGTATCCGCGACGAATGAGTTCCTCTATCTCGTCACGGAGATTTTTGCAGTTCTCGGTGCTATGACCGTGGTCTCTGTGAAAACTACAATACAAATTTTTATTTCTTTCATTGGGATTCCCCCTCAAGCGGGGCGGCCACTTCACGTATGGGGCGTCCTTGATGGCCATCAGGATTTCGGCCCGCTTCGCGTTCAGTGGGGTGTAATCAGTTCAGTCCACTACAGGAGATCAGAACGGCTGACCCGACTTTGCCCCCCGAGCTACGTTCTTCTTCTTTCGGCTGTCTCCTTGGTTGGAAGGTTCTCCATCTCTTTTTCTTTTCTCGGGCGCTCTCTCGCCCTTCTGGTTGATCTCTTCTTCCGTGGCTATGAACCTATCCGCAAGCTTGAGGAATTCAGTTATGGTCGCTGGTTCGTGGACTACCATGTGCCACTTGAATTCTTTGTGCGTCACGCCCTTCTTGGTTGCTGCAAGGCGCATTGCGGGATTCAGGCGTGGTATCTGCATGTAGGCATCGTTGAACCGCTTGATATAGACCCGGATGGACTCTCCCTCTCTATGGACTATGTTGAGAAGACTTTCCTCAGTTCACGGGCACCGCTTGCTGGTGACAAAGTGGGACGTGAAGGATTGCGCGAACTACGCCCAACTTCTTATCGATCCAGGTGCAAGGTTTCGGTACCATGTGCGGGCCACTCCTCTGAAAGTGGTGGAGAAAGCCACGCACATGCAAGACTCACTAGTCATCGCCAGGTGCATCTGTGACTAGAAAGCGTCTACATGATCATTCGGGTCGAACGACCCATTATACTTGTCAAGATGGGGGAGCTTGAAGTCTTTGGGCATTGGAACTGACAGGAGCTCGGGAGACTGGGGGATGGACCAGAAAGGAGGGGCGCTTTAGCTTCACCCGAGCTTACCTCTTCTCTGCCTCTGAGCTCGGGCAGGTTGTGGGTGGTAGTTCAGCGAGCTCGGCGGCGGCGTCTTTGCTTCTTTGTGGGCCCTGCATTGGTACTACTCACCTTCGTGCTGTCAGGAATAGTTTGCACAGGAAGCAGCTCGGGCTGCTGGTGATGGCTACAGACAGAGGGGTTCTTCTTAGAGTCAGCAGCTAGGATCTCGAACCGGTTCTCCAGAAGTGGGGCTTCGAACTTTGATTATTGAGGTGACGTAGACCTGGCGAGCTGGGGTCCTCCCAACCTGACTGCCCGCAGCGAGACCAGAGTGGCTGGTCTTTCTTTTCTGCCTCGAGAGGAGGCTTGGCTCTTAGAAACCTCTCCTTGGTGAGAAGGGCGTTCATCCTGGTGGTGAGACCTAGCTTGCCGTGAGGCTGGGTGCCGATGAGGGAGCTGAGGTTGAAGCTAAGGCTGAAGTTGAGGCAGCTGAGTGAATTGCTGCTGATAGTGATATTGAGAGACTTGGTGCAGCACTTGCTGCTGGTAGAGCTGGAGCTGCTGCATCTGGGCTTGCATAGCCCGCATGGACTGCATCAAGTCGTCAAGTTGGTTCTAGCTGGTCGCCAGAGGGACAACAGTTGGTTCAACAAAGGTAGTCTCGACAGAGGGGGGAAGGGGAAAACTCACAGGCGCCATTGCTCGTGGCACGTTCAGGGTAGGGACTCCGTCCACCGAAAGGGGATTGGTGAACTGTCCAATGCAGACTATGGGGGCCTGGAGCTGTTCCCTGGCGATGTCCATCTCCATGCTACGTCCGGCATTGCTTGAAGAAGCCATGGGTGCTAAGTTTTCACAAAAGAATGAACTGTGAAAGTTTAGAGGGAGGCTTTTAGAAGCGTTTCCCACAGACGACGCCAAATGATAGTGCACAATCCGGCCACTCCTAGTTGGCACTTGCGTGGCTCCTAAAAGGTACCTGAGATGGAGAAGATGAAGAATCCCCGGGGGCTTGCCCGGCGGGAACACTCCGACGCTTAAGTTAGAGTTTTGCAAAAGATGCAAGAAGAGAGGAAGAAGGCTAAGAGTGTTGATAGCGCGAGTATGTGGAAGTTACCTCTGTCCTTTGGGATCGGGCTGCTTACAACAGAACTCTGTCGAATCAGGCCCACCTGCCTCTGATAGGGCAGGTATAACCGCCATTGTCATCCTGCCGCAGCCGTTACAGCCAGGACTGAGGTGGCATGTGTGGGGCCATCCTTGCAGGGTACGTACCTGTCAGGTGTAAGACACCTTCTAAAGGTGGCGGGCATGACACTGTCTGACGAGAGACGTGGGTGCAGTCTCAGGTTTATTGGGTACGGTGGTTGGGTAGGAGGCCTTCCTGTGATGTGCCGAACTGCTCTTTTGCGAGCTACCCTATACCGAGCTACCCTGCAAGTGGCGAGCTGCCTGTGGCAAACTACACCGAGCTGTCTGGCCCGAGGTGTCTCTACCTCGGGGGTATCTAGAGGCGGATCGTGGTGTTCCTGCTTGAGAGTGGCCTAAAATCCACTGGGAGGAACTTGGGCATTAAAAGAGGTCAGGGGCCCCCGAGCTCGGAGTGCCTCAGCCTTGGGAAGGAGGCGCAAGCCAGGCGGCTCTCGGCGAGTAGCCTAACCCGCAGAGTTGCCAGACTCAACTCGGTGAGCCCTTCCCACCGAGTTGCAGTTGCGCTTGCTATGCTGTCACGCTGAGTCATCGCTTGAGTAAGGTCACGCCCACGTGTACCCGTGCTACGAGGTCAAGCTAAATCACCCTCCATCAATTACGATAATAAATTATATCCTAAATCTCTTTGGAATAACGGTAATAGGGTAAGTAAATGGTAGTTGAGCTTTTAAGGACAAGGAGGGTTGTTTCGCTTATAATAAAATAAACAATTTAATTGGACTAATCGAGTTCAAATCAGCCGCCCACAAGACTCTACACACACACAACGTCTCACAGCACATTCCGGCCGTGTATTAGGAAAAAATTAAAAAAAAAAAAACAAGTCCATTAAGAAAATAATTGAGAGGCTAAAACCGGATAGATGATAAACTTAAGATGCTAGAGTTTTAGTCACCCAAGTGTAGAATAATAAGAAAAGGGTTCAAACTATTACACCCAGTTTGCAACCCAATAAAAAGCATAATGAATCAAAAAGTTGTCACGTTGACGAAAGGAATTACCTACATCTCTCACAAAACTTGGATAGCTGACTAAGGTCATGTTTGAGAGTGCTTAAAAATAAATGTTTATTTGGGTCATTAGGCATTTATTAGTATTTAGAAAATAAGCCAAAAATACGTGCTTATTTAAAAAATAAGGATTTATTTTTTTAAGCCATTACGTATTTGTGCAGTTCCATGAAACAAAAAAACACCTACAGGATGAAAGTATTGGAATTGATAGAGCTTGATCAAAGTGACGATAACTAGCTGGGGATTGCCCAAGAAGGAGTTTAAGAGTGAAATAACTAACATAGCATCAATTTTTTTTTTTTTTGGTGAAAACATGGTATCAATTGAAGAGATGGCAAATCTCTGGGAAAATGAAAAAATGTGAGATAGTTAACGTTTATACTAACCATCGAAAGATGGCCTTAAGACTGTGTATGGTTCAAAGTATCGAAAACGCTAAGTGTATTGAAAAGGCAATTTAAAGATACGTATTGGGATACACATTGGATACGCATGCATGTTGGAGAAAAACTAAGATACGCTTAGAAACACTATAAATACTTTAATAAATCTAAAAATACATTAACAACACTAAATATAAGACCTCAATGGGGTGTATATACATTAAATTAATATATTTTAATAGTTTTATGAAGAAATATATTATAGCTAATTATAATTTCATTAAAAATCCTATGCTTAACTATAATTTATAAATTATAATTCTTAAGTTTTAATGTTTTATGGGATGAGAAAAACCCAACTCTCATGCCCAACCATAAAACATGCATTGGCACAACTTCTATGTGAAAATATAATTAATAATTATTTATTGTGTAAATAATTATTATTTATCACTCATTTCCAAAAATTATAAAAAATAAATAAACATTATATAATATATTTAAAAAATAGTTATTAAAGGAGAAATTTCAATTATGGATATGATAGATCATCCATAGAATTATAATATATTCAATCATTGTGATCAAATGATAAAATATAATTAATTATTATTTATTTATTTTTTAAATATAAAAAATAAAATAAATATATTAAAGAATAAATTTCAATTGCTCTATGGATATAATAGATAAATCCATAAATCTAAAACATATTTAGTCTTTACATAGGAAAAGAAAAAACTTACAGTTTCAAATTTTTTGTTAATTTATATTTCCCCAAATATCTTCATGAAATTTCCATAAATCTATTTATAGCACAAAAAAATGTGATTTTGAATGTAAGAAATGTAGATCAACATAAATTTAAACATTCAAGAAAAAAAATGAAATCACAAGATATTATAAAAGATTGAAAAAAATTACCTATTTTTCCATATTTTTTCAAAATTTGAAAAATCTTTAAAAAAATTAACAATTCACACTTGTTTCTTGCAAAATTTTGCAAATCTAGCACTCTAGGAATGAAGTTTGGAGATTTAGAGTCATTTTGGGCTGAAAGAATGTTTATTTCAGGGAAAAGAAACTTGCTTTCCCCCTTTAATTTTTTTTAGTTTTTGGCCATATCTTTTTCATCGATACACCCCGATACACCTCCGATACGCCCCCAATACGCCCCCGATATGCATGAAAAAAATGAAATGTCTAATCTCCATGTGTATCTTGTATCGGTTTTTAAAAGATACGATACGATACACTCCGTATCGAGCGTATCGTATCAAAATTTTAAACCTTGGCTGTGTTTGGTTGCAATGCAAATAAATTTGCACTGGTGCAAAACTATGATAGTGCAAACTATGTGAATGTAATTTCTGACCTATCTTTGTTTCAAATTTTAGTATATTTTGTTTGATTGTAGTACAAATGTAATAAATTAAGACATAAAGCAGAATAAATTAAAACCTAAAACAAAATAAACTAGAATTTGCATTTTCTTATGCATTTGTACTAGTGCAAATAAAATTGCACAGAAACCAAACACAACATAAATGATAAAGAAGTTGGCAAAGCGTTGAGTGAGTCCCTCCGAGAATGGAAGAAATCTAGTTGAAGTAGAGCTTAGACCAATGTTTTTAAAACTGACTCAAATAACGAATCAGTCAGGGGTTCGGTTCCCAAGTCAAACGGTCCGACTGTTTGAACCGAATGGATGGCCCGTTCTGACAAAAGAATTAAAAAATAAAAAACGGCCAGACTATTGAACGATTCGATAACCAGGTCAACGGTTTGCTGACCAAATCAACGGTTTTAGGGGAAATAACAATTGTAGGGTAAAACGAAACTAGTTACCTGATTCCCTTTTTTCTAGTCTGTCCGTGTGGTCTTGTCCGGTTTTGAAAACCATGGCTTAGACATCAAAATGATGATCGTAATGAGGACACTAAAGAACCTAAGGAAGTGGAAGACACAACTAACTACAAGGACAAAGGCCGGAGACACCTAGGAGAAAGAATAAGAAACAAAATGTTAAGCAGTGACAGAGATTTGCCATTTAAGAAGAGATCTATTTTCAAAAAAAAAAAAAAAACAAGAAGAGAAGATGTGTCGGAAAGTACAAAAACAAAAATGAATAAAGAAATGGCCAACCAACTACCTACGAGTGGGAGTGGAAGAGTTAATACCATGCACCCAACTTTTGAAAAATAAGCACTTATTTTATATTGGGCGTTTGGTAGTCTTTTTCTATAATAAGCATTTGTGACTATTTTGTCCTTTATTTTCTTTCAAATTTTCAAAATATACTCTTTGAAAGCACTTTTATTAAATTATTTTTATAAAAACAATTTTATGAAAGCACTTTTATAGCAGTACTTTTATGAAAGCATTTTTATAAAAGTACTTTTATGAAAGTACTTTTGCAAAATTTGGGCTTAAAAAATAAGCCCTTATTTTTAAAATAAGCACCTAATTTTTAAGCACTCCCAAACATGACCTTAGAAAGCAAGTCTAGTCACTCTATAAGCATTGGTACTTGTACTTACAATGATATAGTGAGAGATCCTATGGCTAGAGTCGACCAAAATGGGTAGTACCAGGAAGAGCGTAAGTGGGTTGTTCCTCTATGTAAAGGAAATATAAAATAGGAAGAGTTGAGAAAGTCAACCTTGACCCTCAACTAGAGGTGTAAAGTGGGCCGTGTCGGGCTGGCATGGCACAGCCCGGCGCAAAGTGCGGGCCATGCCGTGTTGGCCTATGGGCCGTCATGGGCTGTGTTGCCCTCCCCGGTGAAAAATTTGGGGATTTGCTCGATACAGCCCACGACCAAGGCCAGTGTCGTGCCGTGGGCTAGGCTGGCCCATGGGCCGAGCCTTGATTCAGGTCGGGTCGTGCATCGGGCCAAAGCTATTTATTTAAAAAAAATGATAAAAAAATTTAAAATTTTAATTTTATATGAATTTTGTGTATAAAATTGCTTATATATACAATAAATAAATAAATTAGTGTGATAAAATAAAAAAAATATTTATTTTATTAATATATTATCTACTATATATTATTATATAATTATAATTTGTATAATATTATATAAATATATATAATATATAATATATATGGGCCAGGCCATGCTAGGCCGGGCTGCGGGTTGGGTCGTGCTGGCCCGTGGACCTAAAACCCTAGGCCCAGCACGACACACGGACTGTCGTGCTAGGCCGTATCGGGCCGGTCCAAGTTTGTGTAGGGCCACGGGCGGCACAGCCCGATTTACACCTCTACCCTCAACCTGAGAGGAGGACTTCAACGAATGGGAAATGTGTTGACAATGTTAGGGATGCAAACAGATCTGATCGGATTCGAATTAGGGTATATCAAAATGTGATATGAGACTGTAAATTGTAGATCTGATCAAATCTCAAAAACATTGATATGAATCCAAATTCATTAAAGATGTCAGATATCTGAATTTGATCCAATCCTATTTAACTTTTAAATATATTTAATAACTTATTTAAAGAAAAAGAAAATATAATAGTTTATATAAAGAAAAACAAAATATACAAGTATTTTTCAACTTTTTCATCATTTTATAAAAAAAATGCAATATATATAAATATATTTATATATATATATATATATATATATAGAGAGAGAGAGAGAGAGAGAGAGAGAGAGAGAGAAAGAGAGAGAGAATCATATTCTTTTTATCGGATAGGAGTGATTCAAATTTGATTTGATTTTTAATTGGATTAGATCATGATCTGATCCATTTGCACCCATAAGTAAAAGTGCTTGGTGAAAACTTTCTAGTGGAGTTGATCACAGCAAAATTATCTACTATGTGGGACATCAAGAAGAATGTTGATATCCAAGATATAGGTAATGGCTTTCTCCTTTTTACTTTTGAAGCCAAAGAATATTATGATTATGTGTAGGCGTGAGCATTATTTGGTTAAAGCTGAAATTTTTGGTTTTAGTTTGTTCGGTTTTTGGTTAATTCAGTTCAATTAATTTGGTTTTTGAATATTTCAGTTTGTTTTGGTTTTTAGAATGGAAGAAATACTTCGCATTGGAAAATGTCCAAATCAACAAGGGTGATGAGAACTTTAGTCTATACTCCAACAATGACAAGGATGACTTACTGGTTGATGATGATGGTGTGCAGGGTGATGAGGAATACATCGAGGAGGATGTTGAGCCGGGGAACAAGATGAACTCGGAATGAACCAAACAAAATGAACAACAAAAGTGTTATTCAATGGCTAGTATGGAGCTAAGAGCCCAATTGATAGACCATCATCAAATGAGGAAGGTGGAGTGACCAAACTCTAAAAGGTGTGGGTCCAGAAGCTCATGTTGCATCATCTAGTTCTCATGAGAATACTAGCATAGAATTTTAGAGGGATGGGTAGGCCCATTGTCAACACCCAATTTTTGCTCGGCCCATCGCATGAGCCTCCAGTTTCCTCCAAACACCCGATCAAGCCCTTTCGATCCCTTCAAAATTCCAAAAAACCCAAATAGCCCGAATTCTTCCATGAGAACCCTCAAATCCATCGTTAAATATATCATATACCAATTCGATGTCCTCGATCAACCCCTGTTTGCACTTTAACCCTTAGATCAGGCACTACCATTAGACCCCAAACATCCTATAATACTTTCCCACAAAATTTCAGCTCAAGATTCCTCTATTTACTTTTTCATCAGACCAAGATTCCCTTTCGGGTCCTCTCATTAGCCTAAACCCTCATAACCCAAATCCCCTCGATCTTAATACATCCGCACCGATCATACCACACCATTAAACTCCAGATGCACCAAAACACCTACCTACAAAGCTTTAACTGAAGATTCCCCCATTTACCCTTCCATCAAACCAAGATTCTGTTCTAGATCCTATCATTGACCTAAATTCCAACGATCTCGACACCCCTGAATCAATCAGACATTACCACCAAATCCCGAATACCTTAAAATACCCACCTTTAAAATTTCAGCCCAAAATAATTATTGTTAATTATAATTAAATACTATTAAATAATAAATATTATTCATAAATAAATACTGTAATTTTAAATAATTACTGTTTAAAGTATTTAATTATAATTAAATACTATAAATTAATAAATACTATATTTATTGTACTGTAAAGTAATGTTAATTAATAATGATTATTGTTAATTATAAAATTACCATATGTTGGTTTTTGTTAATTATATAAATAATTACTGTTAATTATACAAAATAATTACTATTAATTTTGTGATATTATTGATAATTATAATTAAATAAAGTAAATTAAATATTGTATTCAATACTATAAATTAATAAATACAATATTTTTAGAATAATGTTAATTATTAAAAATTATAAAAAATAATTACTCTTAATTAAAGTATATTTTTGTTAGTTTGTTTTTGCTTATTTTTCTTGAAAATACTATTATTTAATAAATACATTTTTATTAAATTATTGTTAATTAATAAATACATTATTTTAAATAAATATTGTAAGCCACAAAACCCATTCTTAAAGCAAAAAAACCTGTCCTCTCACCCCCATCGGGGAGGGTAGGGGCAGGTACCCACCGGGTAGGGTAGAAATTGCCATCCCTAGTTTAAATGTTGCATTCACTTGTCACTATATCAAAGTACTGTAATTATTTAAATGTAGTTAAATGTAATCTTTTAAAAATAAGGGTAAATCTCTTAAACTACCCCTACTGTTTAGCGTAATGACACGCGGTACCCCTACTGTTTAGTTATTATCTTATGGTACCCTTAAGTTTTTTGACAATTGTCATTGTCGTTAACTGCTAACGAAAGGAAACGAAATGTCAAATTTACCCTCTTCTTCCTCTTCAATGGAGCAAGGTCTCAGGCGAAAATTGGGACTCTTCTTCCTCTTCAATGGTGCAAAATATTAAGGAATGGGAAGACAATTCTTCTACAGTGGCTTGCACCACTAATGCCTTCTTTCCCAAAGGCTTCCAATTTCACTGTCATGCGAGGTCAGCAGGTCTGTTTCATTTCCACCAAGACCGGTGTCGGTACTGGCAGCGACAGCAGTAGCGGCAACAACAACGGTGGCTGTGGTGACATCTATGGGACGTAATACCGTTTTCATGATCAGATCTGAAGAACCCTAAAGAAATGGCACTTTAACCGAGGGAAAGCTAGTAGAATGGAAAAAATTTGGAAGTTCAAAGCAGATATGAGGAATAAATTCTATAGTTGCAGAGAGGAAGACAATTTTAGAAAAAGTGTTGAAAATAAATTCTAGTTTCCCCATTAGCACACTTTGATTCTATGAAGTCCTTGGGCTTGTACGAAATTGCGTTCAAGACTTCAAAGTCTATCGGAGGTCGACCGCAATGCGAAGATGTGAACTCAAATACACTCACCCATTCTTTTTCTTTTTCCCAAAGGCTATGTTTGGTTTGAAGGAAAACGTAGGGAAAGAAAGGAAAAGGTAAGAAAACCTATACAATATTTGTAAAGGTTTTTCCACCTTTTCCTTCAATCTAAACACAGCCTAAAGGTAAGCCTTTCACTGAGATCCTCGGTGACCTTCTGGGCTACGGCATATTCAATGTGGATGGGGAGCCATGGCGAACTCAGCGAAAGTTAGTAAGCCATGAGTTGACGACCAAATCCCCTACGGGAGTTCGTGGTGAAGACGCTAGTGGAAGAGTGACTGCTGCCCTTATTGGAGTCGGCTTCGGCGAATAATAAGGTAACCCAGAAAATCCTTCATTAGTGCACTGCACTGCACGCCTAACCCATTGAACTGGTAACCACTTCCCACTCTGTAGACGCCGGGTTCGATCCTCTCTACAAGTCAATTCGGTTCAGAATAACACAACCTTCAAACCCAGAATCATGGAAAAAAGACAATTGGAGCCATTACCGACGATAATAAAAGGGGTGCAGCGCTCACAACAATATCTGCACTGATTGTAAAATCAACTCAACTAAATTAGTAGCGAGAGAATGTAGCAACTAATATACTAGAGCAGAGCAACACACCGAATAGCAGAAGCGAGTAGGGTTTTATCGGAAACTTGGACGAAGTAATTGCAAGGGCCTCCGATGCCCCAAGTACATAGTTCACTAAGAAGCTTCTTCTCACGAATAAAATTCAAATTTATCCAATTCTCTGTTTCATCTTCTCTCCTCTCACTAATGCAATTGGAAGCGGTTCTGTTGATGCATTTTGCGGGGAATAGAAGTGGTTGGATACAGACAAATATAGTGGTGGCAATGGCTGCAGAGTGGTTCACTGTAGCTGCTGTTGGGGAAAGGGATGGTGAAGAAGAAGGGAGAGGGACGAAGGGCAAATCTGGGTTTTGAAAACAATTCATACATCACTAGGTATTACCTGTGTATGAATTTGGACGAAACATTAAGGATATTAATGGGTAGAGATAGTCAATTGTCAAAAAACTTAAGGGTACCGCAAGACAATAACTAAACAGTAGGGATAGTTTAAAAGATTTATCTTAAAAATAATTATTATTAATTATAAAATAACCATATGTTGATTTTTTAATATTGAATTAATTACTGTTAATTTTCTTATAATTACTGTTAATTAGATATTTCATATTTTCAGAAACATAGTTACATTGTTTTTGGTTATTTTTTTGAAAATACTGTTATTTAATAAATACATTATTTTTAAATAAATAATGTAATTAATACTGTTAATTAATAGATACAGTATTTTTTTTAATAATGTTAATTATTAAAAATTATGAAAATACTGTTATTATAATAATAATTACTGTTAATTTTCTGATAACTACTGTTAATTACAGTTTATTTTTGTTACTTTGTTTTTGTTTTTTTTTTGAAAATACTGTTATTTAATAAATAAATTTTTATTAAATTACTGTTAATTAATAAATACTGAATTATTAAAATACTGTAATTATTTAAATTTCATTAAATGTAATTTTTAAAAAATAATTACTATTAATTAGAATTACTGTTAATTTCCTGATATTTACTGTTAATTACAGTTGATTTTTGTAATTTTGAAAATTCTGTTATTTAATAAATACATTATTTTTAAATAAACACTGTAATTAACAAAATATTGTATTTATTGAAAATACTGTTAATTTAATTAAATACTGTAATTAATACTATTAATTAATAAATACTGCATTTTTTAAAATACTATAATTATGAAAAATGTTGTAATTAATAAATACATTATTTTTAATAAATACTGTAATTATTAATACTTGTAATTAATAAACTAGTGAGGGGCGCCCGTGCTGACACGGAGTAAGTGGGAGAAAAAAAGAACAATAGAAGCTGTAGTTATGTGCCATTTTCTAGTTATCAGAGATTCATCTCCATCATCCTACCATGGTTTTCAAAACCAGACCGGACCAGATGGTCGGACCAGAAAAACCGGGAACCAGTCACCTGACCGGTTCCGTTTTCCCCCAAAACCGTTGATTTTGGTCAGCAAACCGCTGAACCGGCCGGTTAACCGTTCGAACCATTCGAACGGTTTTAACTGTTTTTCAATTTTTTAAAATTCTTTTTTTTTTTGTCAGAACGGGCCAACCATTCGGGTGAAACAGTCAGACCGTTCGAACCAGTAACCGGACCCCTGACCGGTTTGGTTTTAAAACATAGTCCACCATGGGCACCAGAGAGAATAGCTACCAAGCAAGCGTGTTTAGTCCGTCACCATGAAGGAACTACAGCTTCAAGTTCTCCATATATATTAAAAAATTATACTTAATTTATAACAGAGAACATCAAAGCTGTAACCACCTCTCTATAGTTCTCTCTCAGAACACTTACAAAAAAGCAGGAAGTATCCGAAGCAGTGGCATGCCCATCAACATGACCATTTTGCTTCTTTGGAAGGAACACAAGGAGGACTGTGAATGATAAAATTATTATTTATCAGAGTGTGAACTGTGAATGTTCTCTTTGTGCTTGCCATTAAATTGATGAAGTATCCATGTCAGAGTTATGTATGATTCTAGCACTCCATATAGACATCTATTACACAAGGAGAAAATGAAAGTTGTGTTCTACAAGCAAATAGACATCTATTACAA
This sequence comes from Nelumbo nucifera, assembly GCF_000365185.1. Next base: position 14,005,764 of record NW_010729074.1, read on the forward strand.
ATATTGAAAGTTTGGAACATGGGTTAATGTTAATGTCGCCTGGACTCTCCTAAATATCCATGTCAGAGTTATTGTATGATTCTAACACTCCATGGGTTGTTGGAGGACATTTCTGTGTAACATTTTCCTTCCTGTCCTCCCTGATTTGATATAAATAAATAGCTAATGTACAAAATGGATGCCAATTTTCTTATGAAACATTACTAAAACACAAATATAAAATTTAAACCCCTTTTCTATACATATGTAATATTGAAATACAAAAAGATATGATCTACTTAAAGATTATATACTTTTCTATAGGCAAGTCTACAAGTCTGTTTTTTCTTCCCAAGTCAGACTCCTGGACATGCATCGCATTCTTATTTCTAGGTCCATGTGTATGTTAATTATTGTTTCTTTTTTCTGGTAATGGATAATTACACAGATTTACTGAGTTACTATTGGACTATGTATTGTTCATTCATTCAAAATAAAATTCCATAATTGAGACTTGACCTCACCTGTAAATTCTGAATCTCAACTTCTCCACACGATGGCCAGTTAGGATCAGGTCTATTTGCTTCTATTATGGGAGGAGGTTCATGGGGAATGCATGCGTATTGAAGTATTCTCTCTACATATACAATTTTATTCTCAAGGTTGCGTAGCGTAAATATGACATCTTCTTGTAGCATGTTCAAAGTAAGTCCATACATCACTGCTAAGTAATGATGTAGCCACTGGTAAGTAATGATGTAGCCACTGGTAAGCAGTAGCCACTGGTAAGTAATGAAAACTTAAGGAATATTTTTTTGAAGAAAAAAATGTAATGAACTTACTTGGATTAGTTACTCCTGGTAAGGTGATCAAAAGAACCAAAGCGAAAGCAAACATCACTAATGACAATATATCCAAGCGGAAGCATGACCACAACATTGCACCAATATGATAGAGATTGGGTTGCTAATAAGCATTAATTAGCTTGAGATTTGTTTCCATGAATCTCGATTCCTGATCAAAACTCCTGATTGTAGTTGACCCTGATGCTGTTTCTGTAAAATGTTGTGTGATATCAGCATTCCACACACCGGCCATCCGAGATATTGTGGCTATGCAGTATTGCTGCAAATTACTTGAATCATGAGAGAAGAAGGAAATGAAGTTTCCGACTTACTTGTCCAGGCATGAAGAAACAGAAAAAAGAAAGCCACAACAAACAAACTCAAACGGACAACAGGTTTAGAATTTGCAGACTAAGATGCAAAATAAGAGAACATTTGTTAGTTAATTTTAGGAAGTAATCCCAAGCAGTGACATGCCCATCAACATGGCCATTTTAATCATTCTGTTGTTCTGCTTCTTTGGAAGTAACACAAGGAGGACGATACTGGCTGAAAACTCTGTAAGCTGAAATCAGAGTTAAGCCAAGGAAGCACAGGACGACCAATGCATGGAGAACTAAAGCCCAGACCGCTGGAACAAGGGGGGGAGAGAGGGGAATAAGAAGAGGGAAAAAAGAAAAAAGAAAAAGAAGGAAGGGAGAGGGAGTGAAGGACTCAGTTCCGTCGTACTGCACCGCCCAGACCGCTGGAACAGAGCAGAGGAGAGGGTTCTCGGTTTGTTTCGCATCTCATGCATAAAAATATATATTTTTTCAGTGAGATTGTAATTCATACGGACCAGTCATTGATTTTAGGGGTAATAGCATATAAGGGCAACTTTTGGGGTTTAATATCAATAAAAGTAATATATTTAAAAAAATTTCAGAAATAGATTCACTTTTTTAAAATAATATCAATAAAGGGCAAAAATATTGTTCATATTCTTCTTCTTGCCATTTGTTCACCAGATCCGTCATCCGCTGTCGCCCGCCACCATCGTTTGTTGCCACCCATCGCCGCCTCCACCCACCTTTGGCCGGAGGCAGAGGTGGCGGCAGAGGCACTGGTGGTCATTCCTCTACCCCCCGCCGCCGCCACCTCTATCTCCACCCATCTTCGGCAACGTTGTCGGAGGCGAAGGTGGGCGGAGGTGGCGGTGGGCGACAGCGGACGGCGATGGCGGATGGCAACTCTGGCGAACAAATGGCAAGAAGAAGAAGATGAACAGTATTGTTAAAATGTTGTAATTATTTAAATTTCATTAAATGTAGTTTAAAAAAATAATTACTATTAATTAGAATTGATGAAGGGTGATTTGGCCCGACCAAGCGAAAAGGGGACACGTGGACACGACCTGACTAAGAGATGACAACTCAGCCTGGCAAGCCTAGTTCGCAATAATTGAGCTCGAGTATTCAATCACCTCGGCACAGGGTCACCTCGGCATTCAATCCAGTTTGAAACTAAAAGACTGAAGTATCACCTCGGGGCTACCGACCCAGACCGTCACGTAACGATCCCGGAAGTCTCTCCAACAGACTCCGAACCTCACGAGATCACGCCGCATAACGGCAGGTCTAATCTTCTCCCCGCCCAGATCGGGCAGAATTGATAATCTTTATTAATTGATGTGTTACTCCCCAATTAAAGCGGAAACGAATCCCATCAGGATGAAGATCCTGGAACCGATCCGCAAAACCTGCGAGGGCTCAGCTATATAAAGGCACCAACCCCAATGACACAAGGTACGCGTGATTTTTCTACTCTCTAGCTCTCTAGCTCTCTAGCTCTCAAAGCTTTCAGCTCGCATCACAGTTTACTGACTTAAGCATCGGAGCGACTTCGTCGAGTTAGCCACCCCGGGTTCTCTGATTCGTTGTCTTGCAGATTCACCTAGCTCGCTGCTTGACTGGAAGCCATATCATCCTCCAGTAGGGAGTAGTCAGATCGCGCTACATCAATTGGCGCCGTCTGTGGAAAATCGATCAAAAAGTCATCTTCTTTTTTACAGTCAACCTTCTTATGAATCAATGGCATCTTCCAGTCACGCCGGACAAAGTAGCGAGATGAACATCTCCAGGGGACAATCCCAACTCCCTTCAGTGTGTATCGGCCAATTCACCATCCCGCTTACTGCGACTGGGGTTCCAACGCTGACCACGCCGTCGAGCACCATGCAAGTGAACGCCCCACTTCCCCTAGTGGTAGGCGCAACCTTTTCTGAACCTTCTGTGGTTCCCCCGGAGTTGGACAATCCCAATTTGACAACCTGGTGCAGTGTGTGCGGGTCATCCAAGTCCAAATGCAGCAGGTTCAGCAATTCCAACAGTACCTATTCTACCAGTAGTACCAGCAGTACCTATTCTACCAGTAGTACCAGCAACAGTTCCCCCCACTGCCGCAGAGCCAACAGCCGGTTCCACCTCGGCACCCAGGGGCCTAGTAGAATCAAAACAGACCTCGCATGAACTAGGACATCATTCGATCTCCCCACCGAGGTGAAGAGACTTCCCAAGTCCTAGTTCCTCCCAAGAGTCAGGTCTCACCCCACGGGAGGAGAGACGGTCAGATTACACCACTTGTTTCACAAGGGAACCTAGGAAACAGGTCCGAGGATACTCAGCCTAACAGGGCCAATCTTCCTCGGCGTTCGCAGTCGCTTGCAGGTAACTAGTTCAAGGTTCGGGGTGCGAACTCAAGGCAGGGTCACTCCGTCCATGAAAGCCAACCCCAGAATCCCACAAGGAACCAAGAGCTACCTCGTGGAAGAACGGTATCGGAGCATACAAAAATCAGCAGCACAAATGCCGAGCCGGTAAAGAGGCAGCAACGGAGGCGTCGCAAGGCATGCCATACTTCAGCTCAGAACAGCCAGCTGGCAAGACCGAACCAACAAGAACAGACTAAAGGTAAGGAGGAGGCGAACTCAGTAGCTACAAAGGCCGCTCCTCCCCTACTTTCTAGGTCGTCTCCCCTATCTCCCGAGCTCTTGGTGCCCCGATGCCAAAAGATTTCAAGATGCCTCCCTTGGATAAGTATGATGGGTCTTTTGATCCTGATCATCATGTAGACTCCTTCTAGTCCCAGATGCACTCAGCTGGGACTGACGAGTCTTGTATGTGCGTGGCCTTCTCCACCACTTTTAAGGGGATAGTTTGGACTTGGCACCAGAACCTCACACCGGGATCGATCAAGAGCTAGGCACAGTTCACAGATTTGTTTGCCTCGCACTTCATCACCAGCAAGAAGTGCCCGAGGTTGCAGGAGAGCCTCCGCAACGTGGTTCAGAGAGAAGGAGAGTCGATTAGAAGCTACATCAAGCGCTTCAACGACACCTGCCTGCAGATCCCCAACTTAGACCCGGGGGTAAGACTCATTGTAGCCAAGAAAGGAATAACTCACAGAGAGTTCAAATGGCATGTGGTGGCCAATAAACCAAAAGACATCATTGAATTCCTCAAGCTAGCTGACCAGTTCAACGGAACCGAAGAGGAAATGAACCAGAAGACTGACAACCCGGCAGAAAAAAGAAAAAGAGATAGTGACAACACAAGTAGTGACGGGCATAAAAGAAGAAAGAGCAAGTCCCCAAGCAGGGGAGGAAACAAATCTGGAAGTCGATCTCCTTCGCGATCTCGCAAGTCAGGTCGGTGCTCCAAGACCCCACCTGTTGAAAGGATGAACTACACACCTCTCAACGCTAAGCGAGGAGAAATCCTAATGGCCATCAAGGACTCCTCCTTTGTCAAGTGGCCTCCTAGGTTGAGGGTAGATCCTGCAACAAGAAATCAGAACGTCTACTGTCATTTCCACAGAGACCACGGGCACAACACGGAGAACTGTAGGAACCTCCGCGATGAGATCAAGGAGCTCATCCGCCGCAGGTACTTAAAAATTTTTGTATAGCGAGAAGAAAGAAGCCAAGCAGATCGGCAAGCAGATTGGCAGGGGGACCAGAGAAAGAATGCCCCCGAGACCAGCAACAAGCAGAACGAGCAGCCGCCACGGCAGTTGCCCGGGGAGAGACCAATCCGCGGGGTAATCAAAATGATTACTGGCGGGTCCATCATCGCGGGGTGTACTTCGGTAGCCGGACGAACCTCAGTCCGCGAACTAGAAAACGGAGAGGAGAACCCGCCAAAGCGACCTCGACTTGAAGAACTAATTTACTTCATTGAGGACGATGCGCGCGGGATCCAGTATCCTCACGACGACGCTCTGGTAATAAAACTAAGGCTCAATGACTTCGAAGTCAAGCGCATCTTGGTGGACTCGGGTAGCTCGGCAGACATACTGTTCAAGGACACCTTCAACAAGTTGCAGCTCCAGAAAGCGACTTAAAGCCGACAAACACTCCCTGGTAGGCTTTAGCGGCGAGGAGGTCAGACCTCTCGGGTGAGTCTCAGTACTCGTAGAGGCCAACACGTGGCTGAATATCGCGAGGTTCGAGTACATGTTTCTCGTGGTCGCAACTCCCTCTCCTTATAATGCCATAGTAGGTCGACCCATTACGCACGTCCTACATGCGGTAATTTCCACTTACTATTTGGCAATGAAGTTCCCAACGGACTATGGAATAGGAGTTGTGCGAGGTGACAAGCTCGAATCTCGCAAATGCTACATAGCTGCCCTCAAGGGGAAAGCAAAGCTAGCAGCTGACATCGAGCTCGAGCGAGCTGCCCCAATAGAGGAGACAGTCTACATCCCGGTCTCAACCGATGACCCGACCAAGACTCTCCAGAACGATGAGCCACTTCGCTATCAACTGGTAAACTTCTTACTAAAAAAATTAGATATATTTGCCTGGTCCGTGACAGAGAAGCTCGAAATAGATTCCAAGATTCTAACTCATAAATTAAATATTGATCCTTTAGACAGGCCAGTTAGACAGAAAATGCGCAACCTCGCCCTAGAACGTTGGAGGGTAGTCGATGAAGAGGTCGGAAAGCTCCTAGCGGCAGACTTCATCAGGGAAGTCCATTATCCGAGTTGGGTGGCCAACCCAGTTTTGGTGAAGAAGGCCAATGGCAAGTGGCGCATGTACATCAATTACACCGACCTGAATAGAAAATGCCCGAAAGACTGCTTCCCGTTGCCCAAGATCGACCGCCTAGTGGACGTGACCTTAGGAAATGAGTTGTTGAAGCTGGAATAATTCTGTATGGCCCAAGTTGATGGCTCATATAACCAACAAGGAAGCAGTGCAGGAATAATTCTGTATGGCCCAAGCGAGGTGAAGCTGGAATACGCACTCCAGTTTGGGTTTGCTACATCAAACACCGAAGTAGAGTACGAAGCATTGGTCGCCAGGCTCACCCCAGCAAGGGAAATGAAGGCAAAGCACCTCGTCATATGCAGCGACTCTCAGCTCGTGGTCAACCAAGTCAGCGGTGAGTATGAAGCCCGCGACTCCACCATGGATGCTTACTTGGCCAAAGTTAGGGAGATCCTGCGTGACTTCATATCCTACTTCATCAGACAGATCCCGAGGTCCAAGAACGTTGAGGCCGATGCCTTGTCCCGATTAGCTAGCACAAGCAGTAACACCATGCGGACCGTGTATATAGAGGACTTACCTCGGCCTAGCATTCATGGGGGGGGGCAAGAGAGGTCGCTCTTGTAACACAAGCAGAACCGAGCTGGATCGACCCACTCATGAGTTACCTGCTTCACGGGACCCTCCCTGCAGAACGCAATGCGGCCCAAAGGGTAGAGCACCAGTCGGTTAAGTATGTCATTATAAATGGATAGTTGTACAGAAGGTCCTTCACGCTTCCCTACTTGCACTGCTTGTGACCCTTAGAGGCCGAGTACGTACTCCGCGACACACATGAAGGCTTGTGCGGTGGACACTTGGGGGGTAGGGCTCTCGCATAGAAGGCGTTACGGAAAGGCTACTACTGGCCCATGATGAAGGCAGATGCACTCGAGCTCGTCAAGAAGTGCGACAAGTGTCAGATGCACGCCAACATCCACCACTGACCTGCTGCTGATCTGAAATACCTCACTAGCCCATGGCCCTTCGCACAGTGGGGAATCGACATACTTGGCTCATTCCCGCCAGCGACAGGGCAGAGGAAGTTTCTGGTCGTAGCAGTAGACTATTTTACGATGTGGGTGGAAGCTGAACCTTTAACAACAATTACAACCCACAACATACAAAATTTCTTTTGAAAGAACATAGTATGCCGCTTCGGGCTACCTCGGGTACTCATCTCCAATAACGGGAAGCAATTCGAGGATATCAAGTTTTAGAATTGGTGTGTTGAAATGGGAATTCAACAAAATTTCACCTCGGTGGCACACCCCCAGGCAAACGGGCAAGCGGAAGTCATCAACAGAGCCATACTTCGCGGACTGAAAGCTCGCTTAGCTCGAGCCAAAGGGTTGTGGGTAGATGAACTGCCTAGTGTACTCTGGGCCTACCAGACTACCATCAAGACTGCCATAGGTGAGACTTCTTTTAACCTCACTTACGACACAGAAGTGGTGATCCCAGCAGAAATCGAGATGCCTACACTACGCTTGGAGGCCTACGACGAAGAGACGAATGATGACGAGCTTCGTACCAACCTAGACCTGGTGGAAGAAGTACGAGACCTGGCATACATCCGGACTGCAGCTTACCAACAGAGAGTAGCTCGGTACTATAATGCCTGAGTCAAAAAGCGACACTTTCGCATCGGCGACTTGGTTCTTCGGAAGGTTATGGTACCTGAGCCTAGCGTTGGTATGCTCAGACCGAATTGGAAAGGTCCGTACCGAGTAAGATGGGTATTCGGGAAAGGTACGTACGAGCTCAAGACTCTGGAAGGGAAGCAAGTACCTCGAGCGTGGAACATCGGCAACCTAAGAAGATATTACTTGTGATCACCAAATTGGAGAGAGGACTACGAGTCACTCCCAGAAGCCCAAGGGATATGATGCCAAGCTGACATAAGACCTCGGCACTATGATAAGTCCTAGTCGCCTCCTCGGCATAGGCAGATAAGTCCCAGTCGCTTCTTCGGCATGGGCGGACAAGTCTCAGTCGCCTCTTCGACATGGGCGGACAAGTCCTATTCGCCTCTTCGGAATAGGCAGACAAGTCCTAGTCGTCTCTTCGGCATAGGCGAACCAGTTCTCATGCCTAAGGCATAGACAGTTTGGGTACAAACCCTATTATGTCTAACCCACCTCGGCATATAACAAAAGGTTGATCCCATTTGAAGTCAAGCACGATGGCTCGGCATTGAGGGATAACCGACACCTAAGCGAGTAGCCCGTGTGCAGACAAGTCGGGTATATACCCTACAGTGTCTGCCCACTTCGGCGTACAACGATGCGAAGTTATCCCTACTCGTAGTCTAGCTCATTAGCTTGACAGTTTGGGGTAACCGACACTTAGAAAAAAAAGACTATTCCTATTTGGGGTCGGCGCACAACGATGTGAAGTTATTCCTATCAGTAGTCCAGCTCGTTAGCTTGACAGCTCGGGATAACCAACACTTGGAGAAAATCTACTCCTATTTTTGGTTTAGCTCGCCAGTTCGGGAGTTATTTACACTTAGAAAGTTTCTTGCACAGAGATAGCCAAAATACTTGTATTTCATTAATGTAAAGTTTTGAGTATAAAAAAAAGAAGAAAAAAGAGACTTTCATTATGAACCGAGCTCGGAGGCTCGGGGTATACATCATAAAGGACAAAGAAAAGAGGCTTCTAATCACTTCGCAGCTCCTTACCCTTGTTGGAGGCTTCGGCAGGAGGATCCGTCTCCATGTTGGTTCTCGCCAGCACCGGTCTCCTCATCATCTTCGGACAGGTAGCCGTCGCTTTTTGCTTCAGAGTCTGGATCTTGGGCAGCTTCGACGACCATCTCCTTAGTGACCCTCGAAGTAGTTATGACACTGAGGTCGAGCCACCTGCTAAGTTTAAAACCTTTGCGGTAGCTCGCCGTCCCCACCTCGACCATCTCCTTTCGGTACTCCGCCGAAGACTTGTACTCCTCAACAGCCTTAACCTTGGCCTCCTCAATGGCTTGAAGTAGTATCTCAGTCCGCTCTTTCACGTGAGCCTCGAGGTTTTCCACCTCCCTCTTCAGTGCTGCCTCCTGCTTCGCGAGCTCCCTCTTCAAGGCCGCCTCACGCTCTTCGAGCTCCTTCGTCTCTGACATCAGCAACATGATCAACTCCTTCTTAGCCAGCACGTCCTTCTTCAGTTGGTTATTTTCGTTGCGGGCCAAGTTCAGCTCGGTGTGGGCCTTGCGAGAAGACTCTTCAGCTGCGAGGGCCCGCTTCAAGTTCACCTCGGACTGATAAGACAAGGCATGGATGGTGGAATTCACCTGCCAAGAGAAAAAAACAAGTGTCAGCATATAAAAAGCCAAGTACAAGACAAGATTGAAGAAGACAAGTCCAAAAACTTACCACCATGCAGTGAGTAGCCACTCTGGCTCCGAGTTGAGCAACCGGCAGTTCGGCCCAACCAGCAACCTCCTCGGTAAACACTACGCCTTTGCTCTTGAGGAGGCCGAATTTCGGAGTCAGAATGCTCCGAGCTGCGTCGTCGCTGCCTGAAGAAGCGGCAGCTGTCAGGGTGGGCTCCGAAGGAGAGAAACAAAGGAGAAATGAAATTTGTTATTGCTCAACATTTCAACATAAAAAAAAACACTTCATAATGCACCCAATAATGCAAAAAATAGCACCTAATCAAATATGTTTTTAGCATAAAAACACCTAATACGCATCTAGTCTGAGCAAGCAAATTGGAAAATGCAAAATAATGTTGAGATGCTTCTTCCAAGATAAATCACGTTTGCTCAAGTAAAGTCAAACCCAAGTAAAGTCAGATTGAAGAGAAACAATGAACATATGAGAAAATGAAAGTTTTAAAGAAATTAAAGTTTTTGGAGGTTTTAGGAAAAAAATGAAACAAACCTAATCCAAAATGTCCTTAGAGGAGACTATAGAAAACAAACATCTCAGCACAAACAAAAGCAAGAAAAGAGAAAACATGCATGGGAGTCCAAGGGTTTCCAACTCTTGTAGAAAAGCTTGAAAGTCCAAAAATTCTTAGGCTTTCTATAAGATTTAATGGCAGATGTGGGCAGGAGACGCTTTGGAAGTCCAAACGTTTCTGCCTTCACTTTATTTCACAAAAGTTTGATTGGTTGTGGGATAATTACGTAGATTAAAAAAATAAGGAAAATAAAAAAACAAAATTTTAGAATGGGGTTTCCTGCAAAGAGAAGGCTGTTGACATGGATAAACCAATTTTAATATATATAAACCCCCATTCTAAATTTCTATTTTTCTTATATATATATATAGATAGATAGATAGATAGATAGATAGATAGATAGATAGATAGATGGTTCAGTTGATATGGCTGTTGGTTGGTTACAATAGAGATTGGGACGGAATCCCATTGACATTGAGAAAATTTTGGTTGTTGGGGTGCTAACAAATAACAACATAGGCTGTTGGGAATGTTTTTGAGTATGGCACATCTAACCATTGAGTCCATGTTTGTTTTTTGGTCAAAAGAATATTGTGGACAATAATTACTCTTTTATCTCAATCCATGGTAACATGTCATTGCTCAAAAACATTGTCACGAGCATAGGGTTCTTGGCTGCTAAAGAAAGCTCGATTGTGAGGTTTCACAACCTCCTTCGAGATCACATCTTCTCCCCATTGAGGGTGCCGCACAAATGTCTCACATGTACATCTTAGCGTGTATTGAGAACTATCTCTCAAAATTGTTAGTGAAAGATGTTTCCAATATATGGTTGGGATATGCTGTGGGGCATTTGTGAGAGGTAGATGTGAATTCCCCCTCCCCCAAAATAGAAGTGCAGGATTAATTAAGGTATTATAAGCCTTTTAATCAAGGGTTGTTGAATCAATTTTAGTGGAATCCGATCGTTGGTAAATTGGATAATTATTGTAATGATTTTGTTTAAATACAAAATTAGTTTATTTAAAAAAATTAGGTAAATTACAAATGGTGTTAGTGACAAATACCCGAACTTTCACTTGCAATAAATACCCCGAACCATTAAATTAGATGATGGAATGATTAAATTATCAAAATGCCTATATGAACTTTCTTTATTTTCTTTTTCTCGCCATTTTCTCTTAAACCCTAATTGACCAAAAATACCTCCCCTTCTCCAAGCAAAACCAATTAAAATAATAAGAATCATTTCATTGGCATAAAACAAAAAAAGTTTTTTAAATTCTTGATTCATTTTGCTAACATAAAAAATCTCTTTTCATATTAAAATATAAAAATTATCTACTTCTTTCTCGGATAAATTAAAAAAAATCAAATGAAATCATAAATTTATATCTATCTAAAGAAACCTTACCCATTAGAGAAACTGAGATGGCTTCAATATTATATTTAGGAAATTAATTAAATCATAAATTGTTCAAATAAATAAGAAAAAGGATAATTTAAGTATTTAACAAATTTTAAACAGCTGATTGAGAACGGAATTCTAACGGAGGGGGTATTTTTCAATGTAAAAGTCGCAAATGCAAAGCTCGGAACTCGGATACTATTTGTCACTAACCCCGTAGTAGGGGTGCATTTGTAATTTACACTAAAATTTCAAATACAGAGGTTCTTAACTAAGTGGCCGATTTTGACGGTCACGATAAACCGTAGCGTAAATTAGGTGTTAAAAGTCGGTTATCTGTTGCCTGTTGGTTATTTAAACCCCAAACCCTCCTCTCATTGACTTATTCTTTATTCACATCTCTCTCGTTCTCGCGTTAGGGTTTCGTGTTCCGTTTCGGCTGGAGAAAAGAAGTATGTTTTAGGGTTTGTTATGTGTTCTAAATATTTTCTTCTGCTTCTGTTATCTTCCTTTACTGTTTCTTTTTTAGTTTCAGACGAGGTTAGGCATAATGTTTTTCTTCTTCCTTAGATTCAATATTTGGTTAGGGTTTCTGTTTTCTCAAATCTTATCTATTTATCGCTTCTCTCTATTTCTTTTTCTTTCCTTCTTTGAAGATCCTTCTCTCATAATGGGATTTTGATTCTAGGGTTCTAAAGCGATTAGGGTTTTGCTTTTACATTAATATTTGGTTTTCGCTTTTTATTTTGCACTGTAGGGTTTCTCAAAGGGTTTTTAGGGGAGATTGCGACGATGAGGCCGGTGTTCTGTGGTAATTTCGAGTACGAGACTCGCCAGTCTGATCTAGAGCGCCTGTTCTCTAAATACGGAAGGGTCGAGCGCGTGGATATGAAATCCGGTAAATTCAGTCTGTTCTTTGCTTCAGAATCGTTGTTCTCGTTTTATTGTTCCTTTTTGTTAATTGTTTGCTTGGTGCGCAAATATGAATCGCTGTGGAAGCTTGGCATTCCAAATGTCATCTTAAATTTGTATACTCGTCGATCTTAGCATATTATGTCTAAGTAAAAAATGAGATAGTGAATTGATATATGTGATTTTCTCTCTCCTTTTAATTTAATTCTTTTATGTTGTTCGGTTATGATTTTTTGGATGATAGATTTCAAGATCGCGTTCTTAATAGGTTTTATGTTAACTGTTTATTATGGACACTAGTCGAATAATTGCTGGCTATTATGGTCAGTGATTCTGGTTATAGACGGAAATCTATTCGTACGCTGACCTAATGATGATGATTAGCCACAGGCTGGAATGCCCTTTCTCGCATTAATGCTAATATGTTAGTAACTGTTTGGTTTTTGGGAATTATGATATTGTTCGATGTGGATGATTGACTACAAATGTTGTAGGTATATTCTGTAAACTTTCTGTCGGAGCTGGGCAGAAATTAAAAAGGAACATAGGAAAAAGGATTAACAGCAACGAAATTGCAGTTTCTCTGGGGAAAACATCCATATTAAATGTTTGTTTTGACGCAGGAACTACTACTAAGGGAAGCCGAGCTCCTATCTGAGCTCTGCAACTTCCGTGCAAATAACCACCTATTGGAAAGGGAACCTTCCTGCCTGCACATGAGCTCCTTCCACCCTCAAATGGCATCCTTCTTCATTTCCTTCACTCGATCATCAGTTACACACACACCCAAAATGCCCAAAGATGCCATTTCACAAGAATGGTCATAAAGGGATCTGCCAAATCAATCATGCCATGCCTATTCCTTCCATGATCATAAGGAGTCAATCAAGTCACTAATGCCATGGCCACTAGTGCTGAACACTTGCTGTCTGAATGGCGAAGCATGCTCAGCAATGACTTCTCAGTTCTGACAACTTGGATTTAAACTTTTTTGCCATCATCATGCTTTAGTTCATCATGCAAGGCCTCTCCATTATTCACATCCTTATGTTCATCAGCCTTCACATATTTGCAGGTGTTGTATTCTTCTGTTCTTACCAGGGGCATGAAATACTCATTTGGCTGTCATACCGACTCTCGGTGAAAGTAATACCCAAGGCTTGATGTTTCCACTATTCCCACTGATTTTTCTTCTTTTTTTTGCAGGTTTTGCTTTTGTTTATTTTGATGATGAACGTGATGCTGAAGATGCGATTAGGGGTCTTGATGATACTCCATTTGGTTACAGTAGGCGGAGGCTCTCAGTGGAGTGGGCAAGGGTAATTTCCCCTTCTTTCATGTTCTTCTTTGCAATTGTGTCCATAACGTTTCTTTCCATTTTAATTCTATTGTGTTTCATGCATTTTGATAGTAGCATTTTTTTATCAAATGATAGGTTATGTTTTGATTTGTTGGTTGTTAAGTTTGTCCAACGGTCACGTAGTACTGTAGTAGTTTGTTTCCTGAGAAACTTTCATATTTTCAGCAAGGTGATCGCGGAAGGCACAGAGAAGGGTCTAGGGCAATGGCGAACCAGAGGCCTACGAAGACGCTTTTTGTCATCAATTTTGATCCAATTCGCACAAGGATTCGTGACATTGAGAGGCACTTCGAACCTTATGGAAAGGTCCTTCATGTGCGTATCAGAAGGAACTTTGCCTTCGTGCAATTTGAAACACAAGAAGACGCTACAAAGGCCCTTGAGTGCACACACATGAGGTTGGTGTCTTTTGACATGTTTTGCTGGGACAATTATTCATTTACAATTGCATAAAAACAGTTTGAAAGAGAGATGGCCGGAATTTTAACGTCTCGTTAGTGTTTAAATTAACATGGTCCTCGGGCTAAATACTTGCAGCAAGATACTAGATAGGGTCGTATCAGTTGAGTATGCTCTCAGGGATGATGGTGAGCGAAGCGACAGGCGTGATAGCCCCAGAAGAGGTGGCTACGGGAGGCGTGGGGACAGTCCATATGGCCGTTCGGCAAGTCCACGTAGAGGCAGACCAAGTCCTGATTATGGGCGCGCACGTAGCCCAGCCTATGATAGGTACGACGGCCCCCATTACGAAAGGAACAGGAGTCCAGATTATGGAAGATACCGAAGGTAACTAAACCATTCACAAGTATTGAAAAGTTTTATTTCCACGAAAATTTGCCATCAAAATTTATGTCGTATGGGTGTTGATTAGGGTTTACTTTTGTTGGTTCTAGCAGCAGGTCGCCGGTCCGGAGGTCAAGGACTTGACAGAGAACCGGAGACGTCAGGTTTTGAGCTTGAGGGGGAGTTGTTTTTGAACCCAACATTCTGTCTAATATGAATGGCTTTTAAATTAGTAGGTAGGTTGATGTAAATTTTATGCTTATCTAGCTTGGTAGCCCTTCTCCCGAAACTATTGTAGTTTGTACTGGCGAATGATACTTGCAGGTTAGTGTACTTAGAATTGAGGCAAATCTTGGATCTTTTTTTATCTTTTTTTATCACATTAGTCAAGTTACCTGGGCTTTATAACGTCGTATGAATCAGAGTGGATTATAAAAGTTATAGTTTTCAGCAATGCTAATCCCACATTTGAGTTTGAGACGAAATGAACTCTCCATTAGCGTTAGTATTGTTTTCATGTATTTTGATATTTAGACGAAATGACTTGGGTGTTTTGTGTATAGTCTTTCTGTGAGGTTTTTCTCGGCTTCAACAAGCTTGGTATTTATCCGTTTGGTAGCGGTATGATCAGTGTGGTAGACCGAGTCACTTTTTGTCTTTAAAGAGAAGATCACAAGGCAATAAATTCATACAAAATAATACAAAATGTGAGGTTTTGTACTCTTTAAATTTGTATTTGTACTCCTTCCAAACTGAGCTTTTTGGGCATCTCATCCTTCTGAAAAGACTTTCTAAATTGAATTTTCATTAAACAGGATCAAGGAATGTTTAAGCCATATTAAATTACTAAAGTCTAAATCTGTAAAAGGGCCAATTTATTTATTGATTTCTTCCAGGCGAGTGCCGCAAGGCTGGCGCACTTTGGCTTCCCACCTCAAACTCAATGCCCACGTGCAGATTGCTCTTGATCAACCGATTGTCATGTAATAAAGAATCAAACGCGGTTGGATATAAAAATATTTGACTAATCTTCTTTCAGTCATGGGTGTCAAAGTTATAAATTTCTTTCAAGTTGTGTAAATTTTATAAGAGTTTTATGTGAATTTTTATCAAATTGGATTGAGGAAGTTGGAATCATATAAAGTTAATCTTATATTCTTTAATAAGGCTTACTTGATTCGGTATAAGTGCGTAAGAAAAATAAAATAAAGAATAAGAGGGAGAGTAAAGAATGAGAGAGATTGACTTTTGAGTAGGGAGAGACAACTAAGAGTGAGAAAAGTGGGGGAGATCGAAAGAAAGAGGGAGTGGGGAAAAAAAAGTGAAAATCATTTTTTTTATTTTCAAATAATCCATGTGTTCATTTTATATTAAAGTCTTATGTTGGTAAAAATCACTTAGGGGTTTTTATAATTTGAAATATAGTTGGATTATAATTTTTCATATTTTTATATATATTTATCATCATCATCATTTAAGCTTATATCTCACCATTTTATAACCCACCAGTTTTATGCGCCTCTAGCCTTTTAAAACCTTAGTGGAACAAATCTCTATGTCGATTAAGGATTGGCAATGGGGTGGGGGTCATTTATCGTCCTCAATCTCAACACTTAAATTAATCATTGTCCCTGATCTCATTTAGGAAGTGTGGACATGGGATTTTGTTATTGGAAGCCATCTGTGTTTTTTGTCTTTGATCAATCTCCCCTTTTTTCGGTTAACTTCTTTTTGGAAGGTTTATTGTGCTCAATTGCCAGCCATTGGACTATTGTTAAAGCTTGATTTTGCAACTACAAGTCTCTCTAGAGATCGGATCCAATAGGTACAACATAGGTAGCATATTCAATGAGCACTTAATAAATATTTTGACAACTCTTAAAAGTTGTCTTTAGTCTTTTTGAAGGGCAGGTTGGAGGTATTTCAAGGGTCATGTGTGAAAACAATTTGAAAGTGCTCATTTAACGTGCTTACAACCTATCAGACCTARCCATTAATCGAGAAGCGATGAGAACGACGGAACCTGTGATTGTAGAAGATTCTATTAAAAACGAATCCTAATGATTCATTGGGTGGAATGGCAGAACGAACCAGGAATATTCGGGAGATTATTTCCCCGAACCCATACATGTTTCCGTAGGTCTTATTGTAACAGGTTTATCTGGAAATTAATTCTTGCAAGCACAACAAAGCTAACAATCGTAGGGAAGAGATTCCGATTAGCTGGCCGGTGGCAATGTCAATCGAGTATAGAAAGTCCTCAATTGGAAACCGGTAGATTTGGAAACTCCCTTACATAAAGAAAAAAAATGGATCTGCCAAGATCCACGAGGTGTTGGCTGAATATTTAAATAAAGATTATAGTATCTTGCTAGCTGTTATAGAGCCATTTAATGTGAATTTTAACCTACTGTCTATTCACAATCAAGGTATTCTAATCAAAGCTGACCTATTTGACCATAACAAACCTTTTTTGGGATTATAGTCAAAAATCTCACTCGGTCCCACCAATTAAAGAAAGAAATCTGACCCCTACCGTATAGGTTAGATAAATCCTGTCTGTGAATTGATGTCAAATTTACAGCAATTTTGGTCAATGAAAAAATACGTTGGATTTTTCTCCCCTGTTGCATTAGTTGTAAGGGAGGACTTTGTCGTTTCACTTTTACCAAAACTGAATGAGGATTTGGTGATCCAAAGGTAAATCCACTGGTGACGCAAGAGAATGGTTTTTGTTCTAATATGGATAATAGAGAAAAAATGAATATGGTAGTTTAAAACTTTGGATAAGATTATGACTCTCAATCAGAAGTAGAGAGACTTGACATCATGTAGGGAACTTTAGCCGATTAGAGTTGAGATTTTGTCAAAATTTCAATGGGCTCAATCCAAAGCCTGAGCCTGAAACAATGTAAAGTGTTAACTCGGGCCAACCCAAGTTGCACCCCTAACATCATGGAACTGAAAATGGTTTAGTGCTATGATTTCGATGGTGTTATCCAACGAGTCAAAAACTTTTGGGTGAGTGGTAACTATGAAGTCAAATGGTTGGAAAGAGATCTCCTATGGGTGATTTTCAAGAAAGAAAAAGAAATGAAGAGATTTATGCAGCAGGAACCCTAGCTAATAGATGGTTACCCTTTGTTGTTGCAAAAATGGAGTCCAAACGTACCTTTAGATCAAGTTGACTTTAAGGAGCTTTGCATTACAATAGGAATCTTGAAGGCACCTGTCGTTAAAAGATGTTGGGAATGGGGTGCGAAAATGGTTTCAGTTGTAGGCGTACCTCTGAAGGAGGAAGAGAATGTAGATGAGGTGGAAACAGAGGGGGTGGAGCCCCTGTGGGAGAGATTTCTGCGGATTAGAGTCAGGATAGATACAAGAAAACCACTGGCTCTTGGGAACTTTGATGAGGATGGGAATGGAGGTAAGGAGTGGTATAGCTTCCAGTATGAAAAGCTTCTGAAATTCTACTATCAATGTGGGATTATTGGCCATGAGGAACAAACTTGTCAAAAGCTTTCCAACATGCAGATGATGGAAGAGCTTGCATGAAGAATAGCCGGCCATAACTTGAGCTCGGAAAGTGGGTTAATTAACTATGGCCCTTCGCTCAGAGCTTCGCTGGATAGGAAAGAGTTCAAATTTATCAATCGAGCAGGCAAGGAAGTTGAGCAGCGTAATACTCTGAGGCAAGCCATGGAATCACAAGCTGGAGTGACGGAACGGAATCCAGAAGCGAAAATGGAAAAGAACCCAACCAATTTAGGGGTCACCATTACAGGGGAAGTTTCTCTCAAACACGTTTAAAATCACAACGAGATGCCTAACTCGAGTGGTTCATGTAGAAAGAAGTTGTTCCAGGAGGCTCCTAGCCCTAAGGCAAGAAACTGAAACATCTTTCCACTGGAGGGTATCTTCACGGTGATCATATCGTCGGAGAAATCCCATCGACAACCAATGATCGAGGAAGAAGATGATACGAGTCATGATGGGATGCATGGAAGAGGGGGGTGCTCGAGGTTTGGTTTGCTTTTAATGGGGGCATCAGTTACAGAGCGAATGGCAGCGGGCCCATTGTGAGCTGAGAACTGAAGATGACATGGCAAGGGGTAAGTTAGCCAATGAGAGACTTGGAGTTGAGGAGTTGGACCGGGTCAGTTCATGTGAAAACAAAAAAGCAAAAAGTATAGAAATAATGAACTTTTCAAAGAGAATTTTTCTTTGGTTCTTCCAAAAAAAAGGAGCGGAGGGAGTGGTGATTAGGGAATTAGAGGATTCAAACTCGGACTCAGAAGATCAACTTGACAGAGCTACTATGAAGCTGAGACTTGCAAGGCGTGGTGGCTGGGTTAGATCTGGGTTTGAATGGGAGAACCGAAAAGTCTCTGAAGCTTGGGATGATGAAGAGGACTGTGCCATTAATGATTTGTTGGTGGAGAATGTAGAGGACGTTGAGCAAAATGATGTATGTGATAATGAGAAAGACTTAGCTACAAATGCAATGGATATGGATCTTGATGCTATGAGCAGCGTGATGAGGAGAATGGGACACAGTGACCAGCACATTGAAGAGGTAAGTTTTCATCATCATTTTGTGATGATGTCCAATTATCTGACTGCTATCACTGCTAAATTAGACTTGACTAGAGTTTGGGCCTCATTTACTTAGTACTTAAATTCGGTTAAAACTTGTTGCAAAAGGATAGGGGCATGGTCAAGTGTAAAAAAGATGGAAAACTTTGGGAAGACTAATCTTTTAAAAGTGCCTATAACAAAAGGCCTGAGGAAAAGTTGTTTTAAACCACAGTGGTTACAGTGGGAAACTCTCAGTAATAGGAAAATTGCTATAAAGAAAAAAAGAGGTCGAGTCAGGATTGGTGGAATCAGGGGGGTGTATCAAAGGAAGCCGACTGGGGTTATAATTGATCCCTCAAATCTCAAATTAAGGGATTCTACTAATTATTGTAAAGAATCTATTCTGTACTCTGGATTGGATAATAAAAAAAAGTGGGTTTGGGGTTCTGTTCCGCAACAGACCTCGGGTAAAAAATGAGGATTATGAGCTAGAATTGTCAGAGACTAGGGTTTGCCCTGACAATTCATGCTGTGAGAGAGACCTGTGTAAATTTAGGAGTTAATTCTGTTTTCTTAATGGAGACTAAAAATTATTTTCTAAACTTCAAGAAATCCCTTAAATTGTTTAAGGATTAATGGTTGGGGGTGGATTCTTCAGGTCTAAGTGGGGGCCTAGCTCTCTTCTGGAAAAATGATATTGAAGGACATGGCAAAGGTTTTACAGTGAATCCCAACTTTAGAAGTTTAGGAGATTTCTAGAGGAATGTGGCTTACATGAGGTTCAAAGTGAGGGACCAACTTTTACCTAGTCTAACAAGAGGGAAGGTAATAAGTTAATCAGAGCAAGACTAGACAGAGTGGTTTGCAACTCCTAGTGGCAAAATCAATTTACAAATTCCAAAGTGAAAGTAACTGTTTCTCTTGGCTCTGATCACTTCCCAATCTTTCTAGAAACTGAAACTAGGAACCATAAGAGGAAACTTTTCAGGTTTGAGGAGATTTGGACAGACCATGAGGAGTTCCAAAGTCTACTTGAGAAGTCCTGGGAAAAAAGGAGAAAGGGATCAAGCCAAATGAATCTGGGAACAAAGTGCAGAGAACTAGAGAACTGAAGGACCAACTAAAAGTGTGGAACATAATCACTTTTGGAAATGTTAAAAAGAGAATTCAGGAGCTAAAAGCTCTTCTCTGCGATGAGTTAAGCAAAACAGGAACTGAATATAATCATAAGATTGTTAACAATCTGCATCTGATCTGAATACCTGGCTTAGAAGGGAGGAAATGATGTGGCTTCAGAAATCAAGGGTGAATTGGCTGCAATCTGGTGACAAAAATACTAAGTTTTTCCACTCAATTACAAAAGGAAGGAGCAGTAGGAATAAAATAGTGCATCTCAAAGCAACTAACGGGGATTGGGTGGCTTAAGAAGAGGACATCACTGCGGAGTTAGAAAACCATTTCAAAAATGTATTCAACTCCTCT
This sequence comes from Nelumbo nucifera, assembly GCF_000365185.1. The sequence goes on from NW_010729074.1 coordinate 14,026,088, forward strand.
TACCCAAGCCTACAAGATGAGTTTCTCAATAGTGTTGTACCAAAGTTGAGTGAGCAGAATAGGGAAAACTTAGAAATGGAGGTAACAGATGAAGTGATAAGGAAAGCTTTGTTCCAAATGACCCCAAAGAAAGCCCTTAGGCCAGATGGCTATCCAAACTTCTTTTTCCAAAAATTATGGGGAATAGTAGGAGATGATGTTATTAAAGCTATCAAGAATTTCTTTGAAACTGGAAATCTGCTAAGGGAATTTAATGAAACCTACATAGCACTGATTCCAAAGGTAAAGAACTCTGAAGAGACATCCCACTTTAGACCTATTAGCTTTTGTAACTCAGTATACAAAATCATTGCAAAAGTTTTGGTTAATAGAGTAAAACCCCTGTTAGGTAGTCTGATCAATGAAAACCAAAGTGCCTTCACTCAGGGGAGATACATCAAGGACAATATTCTGGTAGCACATGAGATAACAAATTTCATGAAAAACACTAGGAGTAAAACTCTTTGGATGGCTCTCAAGCTTGATATGAGTAAAGCCTATGATAGGGTGGAGTGGAGTTTCCTTGAAAAAACAATGCAAAAAATGGGTTTTGGAGTAAAGTGGGTTAATTGAGTTATTAAATGTGTAACCACAGTTTCCTATAGAATTCGGATAAATGGAAATCCTAGTAAAAAATTCTTTTCGAAGAGAGGGTTGAGACAGGGAGACCCCCTGTCTCCTTATCTGTTCTTATTTTGCTCAGGAACTTTGTTTACTAAACTCACAAAACTTGCTTCCCAAAAGAAGATTAATGGCATTTAAATTACCAGAAACTGTCCAACTGTCTCTCATTTGTTTTTTTGCATATGACAGTTACATATTTTCTAAAGCAGAGCTGAGGGATGGACAATGTATTATGGATGCTCTCAAAACTTATGAAGGGGCATCTGGGCAGCAGGTAAATTTTTCAAAATATGAGTTTTTTTTTCAACAGAAATTTACATCATAGACTCCAAAAATTGTTGGCTAGATTTCTTAAAATGAAGAGAGTAGATTTTCCTTCTATCTACCTAGGACTCCTCACAAAAATTGGTAAATAAAAAAATCCCTCTTCAACTTTCTAGTTGAAAGAGTCGAAAAATTACTATCCAAGTGGTATGAATCTGTGCTCTCTCAAGCTGGGAAAGAAATCCTATTAAAGGTTGTAGCTAGTGCCATTTCAAATTACACCATGTCCTGCTTTTTTCTCCCTAAGGAGGCTTGCAATGAACTAAAAAGAATTCATACCAGATTCTGGTGGGGGGCTCTAAAGAGCAAAGGAAACTCACTAGATGAGTTGGGAAGTCCTCAATGAAAATAAGCTTGCAGGAGGGTTAGGATTTAGAGACCCGTATAAATTTAACCTTGCTCTACTTGCAAAGCAAGCTTTGAGGATCTGCAATGATGAGGACAATCTATGGGTGAAGATTATCAAGGCAAAATACTTGAAAGGGAAAAGTTTTTTGACTGATAAACTTCAAACTAAGGGCTCTTGGGGTTGGCAGAGCATGTTAGCAGCAAGAGAGGTCCTCCAAAAAGGGGTTTGCTGGGTAGTTAACTCTGGAACAAAAGTTAAGATTTGGGAGGACCCTTGGCTGCATTAAATAGAATCATTTAGAGTAATGGGTCCTAGACCAAATGCTCCAGGATTGATTTGGGTTAAAGACCTAATGGATGATAGTGGCAGAAAATGGAACACTAGATTGATTGAGGAGAATTTTGGGGAGATAATAGCAAAAAACATCCTAAGCATAAATTTGTCTAGGGGTCCTTGGGAAGACAAACTTAGGTGGACCTATCACCCAAGGGGTCTTTACACTGTAAAATCTGGTTACTATGCCTTAATTTCAAGTTGCAATAGTCTTATAAATGTGGGTGCAAATCTTGGAAATGAGGGGGGGTTTGGGAAAAAACCAATGGGCTGAAATCTGGAAAGCAAGAATTGATCCAAAGATAAAAAATTCCATCTGGAAATGTTCCCAAAATGCCATAACTGTCAAAGAAAACCTCTACAAAAGAAAGCTCTCTAATGACAGTAAATGTCCTGTCTGCCTTCAACATTTTGAAACAATTATATAATGTCTTTTTAGTGTGATCATGCTCAAGCAACTTGGTTTGGATGTCATATTAATTATGTGGTCTCAAGGGGTAGAACTTTTTCTTCTTTTGAACAATGACTTTCTGTGTGGTTGGATACTTGCTTAAAAGATAGAGACATAAAGGATGAGTTAATTTCTTCTCATTTTTGCTATTGTAGAATATCTGGAAATATAGGAATTTTAAAGTATTTGAAAATTCTGAGCCAAATCCTAGGGTCACTCTTGCTATAACTTACAGGATGTGGAGAGAGAGAGAGAGAGTGATGACTTTGCAAGCAGAACTGCAAGATTCTTCTCTTCAAAATCGAAACCTTAGTCAACTGCACACCATTTTTTGGGAAGCACCGGAACTAGGGTGTTTAAAGTTGAATGTAGATGGGAGATTTTTGTGTCCAGGTAGCTCAGGCTTTGGAGCAGTGCTAAGGAATTCTAGTGGGATTGTGATAGCAACAGTTTTTGGTAAATTCTCACCCTAATCTCCTATCCAAGCAGAAGCGATGGCAATTCTCAATAGCTTAGAAGTTTTGAGAATGTTCAAGGATGGAGTCCTATTAGTGGAATTTGATTGTTTGGCTCTGGTGTGGGCTTTGAATACAAGAAACTTTGATCTTGCATTGGATGCAAATTTCCTGTGCATGGACATCAGCTTGCTTACTGAAGATCTGTTGATATCTTTTGTACATGTAAATAGGACGTGTAACAATGTTGCACATTTGCTGGCTAAAAAAGGTTTAGAAGAGTATGGGTTATTTGTCCATGATCCACCTGGGTGGATCCAAGTTATGGCCAACCAAGACTTAATTAGACCTTAACTTGTGGTTTTTTTTCCTTTCTTTTATTGTCTAATATATTTCTCATCTTGCTCTTTTCTACCAAAAAAAAAAAAACAATGTCTTAATGCTAAATGAGATACTACTTCAAAGCAAAAAAGGGAAGGGAACTCAATCTATTACAATTGACATGGAATCTCAAATTGAAGAGTTTGACACTCATCCTAGGGCTACTGACCCTGGGACCACTGTGGTAACAGATAAAAGTGACTTAGAAGATAACAATCTTGGTCATGATTTAAGGCATAACAATATTTTATCCTTGGGTAATATTACATGTCTAAAAATATAGCGGTCTCTCCCAATGTCTAATAGTTGAAGTTTTTGTTTATGCTAAACTTGTTGCGGACAAGCTCAATTGACATTTAATTAAAATGGATTGTATTGAATATTTTAATGGCAAATGTCTCATCCATTTTCCTGATCAAAAACAAAATTACCTATGACAGGTTTTAGGTTTCTAGGTCCCCACTAACATATACATTAGTTAAACCCCACAAAATTCCTTAGAGCTTTCCTTCAACTTCCTGCTTCTGTTTTATTTTCTATCAAAACAAACACAACCATTATAATCCTTTCTTTTCTTGTTTTTGACAATAAATATATACTCTAAATTATAGTAATCTATTGAAAGAGGTTTAGCAAACAGTTTCACGTTGCACCTTAAATTGTTAGCTTTACATTTCTTCTATTTCTATTTTACACCATAGAAATTGGATCATGCTAGGGTAATTGATACATCTTTTATTTTCAATTATATAAATGCTCTTGTTACCAGAAGGCCTTCCCTAAATAATCTATGTAAGGTAAGTTTCTGAAAGAATTCTTATCATCATTTGGGCATATTTTAGCTTCTCTAGGTATAAGCTGATTAAATTTAGTATATTTCTAAAAGAATTATTACCATCATTTGGACATCTTTTATCATGTTCTTCAAAATTTTACATCTACCAACCATAAAGCCTTACTAAATTTATCATGCTCTTCAAAACTATAGATACCTAAAACAGTTTGATATTGCACCTCTTCAACCTTCATAATTCTTAGGCCCATCTTCTTCATTAGATGATAACAGAGATGAGCTTATCCATGCCTTAAAGCCTTCATTCACTTCCCCAACCATACAAAACCTATAGGAATTAAAGTTTGCTAGGAATTAAACCAATTACGTCATGCCATCTCTAAGGGAGTTGCCTCCAACATCTCTAGCCCATAATTTCGACCAACAAAGTCCCCTTCATTAAGAATTATAGATGCCTTACCACCATAAAGAGTAACCAACCCCATGGTGCACTGTCATAGCACCAAAACAAAGGCAAGGAATTGAATGTTTTTATATGATCCTTCATGTTTGTTCAGATCTTATATATGATTTTAGTTTTCCTCTAATGCTCATATCATCTAACCATTATTCCTTCTCCATTCATTCTAAATTTTTAAAGGCTTCTAGCCTTTTAATTTCATTCATGGAAGGATTCGACAATCACCAAAACAAAGGTTTTGATCAAGACAAAAAGAATATTAATTTAGTAGGGAAACAGTTTCATTGTGCATTTATATAATCATATTACTTACATGCTAAAAAGCAAAATTGGATTGTCCTTTGTGTAAAAGCTTTTCCCTTGGGCTTAGTTTGGAAAGAGTACAAATGCAAATATGTACAATACAAATACATAAAAAATAATACAAAATATAAGGTTTTGCACTTTACATATTTGCATTTGTACTCCTTTCAAACCGAGCCTCAAGTTCAAACCAAAAGCCTGCAAAAATTAAAACCTAATTAATAAAACTCCTTCAAAACTATATTCTGAAAAAATAAACATATAGATGTCACAACTCAAAAGTATTACTTGTTCATTGCTTCCCTTATTAATCAAAACAGGAACTATTCAATACTTCAACAAGCATAATCAACAAAAGAGAAGGAGAAACATAAGTTATTTTATTACTTCATATTATAGTCCAAACCATATTCATGAAAGTAGTAAAACTAAAGACTTACATAGCCACACTAAAGTGTCAACCCAACAAAACCAAAAAAGAAAAAACTTACTAGCATATATCAAATTAGTCTCAGATAGTTTAAAATAACCAATTTAGCCATACAATTACCATAAAAAAAGTTTAAAAGATAGTTCAAGGCTTCAAGTCTCCAAGGAAAATGACCACAATTTAAACCTACAAAAGGAAAATAAATAAAGAACAAGAAAAGTATACAACCACATGTTAGTCCAAATCTTGGAAAACATCAATCATAATTCATAAATATTTAAAAGAATGAAAATTATTTTCAATATTACATATGCTAATTGGTTGCACCACTTGCATGAATACCATTTCTATCAAAATTTGCACTTGCACTTGCACTTGCACATGGATTTGAGGATGGAGTCAACGAACTTTCAATATATTTACCAATAGGAGACATAGAAGAAATAGGTACTTCATCAAAAGAAACTAAAACATGCAAAGGGAAACAAAGAATAAGATTAATACACTCATTTAAAAACATGATAAGCTTAATACTAAAAAATATATATATGAACATAGTTACTTATATCGAGTTTTTGGTTTAGGAAGTGCTTCAATTCAATCTTGTGCACAAATCAAAGCCTTTACTGTTTTTGGAAGCAATGAACACCGATAAGGATCCAACACTCTACCACCTATACTAAATGCCAACTTTGATGCTATAGTGGTTGCTTGAATTGCTAGGACATCACGGGCCATTTTCGAATGAATTTTGAACTTTGAAAAATTAATTAACCACTAATTCAGCACATTAAAATCTGGCATTTCTGGAATCAAGGACTCCTCCAAGTATTGGTCCAATTCTGATTTTCTGTAATAGAACATTGATGTTGTTATTTCATTACTTGTGCCCCATTTTTAAAAGCCTTTGATATATTTCTTCTTACTCTCTTGCATCACACCCGAAGCTGAACTTGTTATGGATGATTCAAGGGGACTACCCACAATCACTTTGCTTGTAAGGGTAAAGTCACTCTAGCATATCATTCTACTATCCACAATCATGTACAATTATTTTCTAATCAATGAATCTGTTTTTGTGTGCGAAAAAAAAGGGGATTGTTCTTCATTAAAAGTGGATGAGGTATCATAATTTGCATAATGAGAGTAAAGGTTACAAAGGCATTCACGCACTTTTGCAACTTCATATTCTCTCACAACCATAAACCATAAACCATATGCACATTATACCTCACAAATGCCAACTTGTATTTTGGATCAATAACCAATGCTATTACCAAAGGTAAATTAATCTCATCCCAATATTTCTTGAACTTTCCCAACATTTTCATAGCCATTGTTTAAATATAACCATACTTGATCAATATCCACTCGTCAATTTGCACACAAATCTTACAAATATCGGGAAAAAACAAGTTGGATGTTGGATATGTAGTCCCTAAAAATGCATTAGTTGCCTTATAAAAATATTCTAAACATTTACAAACAACTTAATTAATATCCCACTCCTCAAAAAATGGATTAAAATTATATTCTTTATCAATTTGTTCCAATCGAGCAAATGCAGCCCTATACTCAAGTGCAGTTTTGAGCATATCATAGGTTGCATTCCATTTTGTAGGGCAATCTAAAACCAACTTCTTTTTATTACGAATCTTCAATTGATTTTTTGTCATTTAAAATTTTTGATTTCTTTGGCTTGAAGCTTGTAGATATTTGATTGGTTCTTTGATTTTTCCCATCAAGTGCCTAACAACATCCAACCCATCTTTTACAAACACACATGGAACAATTCCCTTGAAAAAAGAAGTTTACCCTACCCAAAAAGCCATTCCTTCATGTTTCTAATTACAACATCATTCATAGAGGCATTATCAACATCAAAAGCCATTACTTTACTATCAAGGTTCCAATGCAAAATAAGATATTTGATGACTCTAGTAAGGTTTACAACATCATGCTTCTCTCTAATGGCTCAAAAACCTATAATCTTCTTTCTCAATTACCACTTATCATCAATGTAATGTGCAGTTAAACAACAATATCCAATATTTTGCCTTGACATCCACATATCAATAGTGAGACTAACCGAGGAATTAAGCCTATCAAGAATGCCATAAAGCTTCTCTTTCTCATCCTCATTGATTTTCATGCAATCATTCCTAATTGTATTGCGTGAAACCATTTTAAACATGAGATTAAGACTAGTAGCACAAATATCAAGAAACTCATGCTCTTCCATGTTAAATGGCCGGTTATGTTTGATTAGGTATCTTGTAAAGTCATATCTACTCTTTAGGAATTAGGACCAGAAAATTTGCAACATAAGCATTATCTGCATGTTTGAAATCTGTAATCTAGCATCTCTAAAGCTAGAAAATCTAATGTACTTCTCATTTGTGACTAAGAATCAATAAATAACTACAATATCATTTAGGAATTAGGATTAAGAAAAAAAACTGTAATCTAAGCATCTCTACATCTAAAAAATCTAATGAGGTGCTTCTCATTTGTGACTGAGAATCAATAAAGAACTACAATTTCATTTAAGAATGATATTATCTAGATAATAACCATAAACCGATAAGCCATTATCTAGATCAAATGATATTAGGATTAGGGTAAAAAAAACCTGTAGCATAACCATAAACCAATAAACCATTATCTAAATAAAATGATATTAGGATTAGGATAAAAAAATTCGTAGCACACTAGCATTACCAAAAACCATAAAACCATTATCTAAATCACTGTAAATCTGTAATCTATTCTATAGGAAAATGAATATTCTTCATCAGCATTCAGAAATCAATTTACCTTGAGAAAAGAGGCAGGGGATTGAGATGGAGATCTTAGACTTTCCAGGCGGTGGGCCAAGTGCGATGACAACAATCATGCATTCCACCAGTGCATATGCGATGGCAGTGGTGGCCGGTGATGCTAGACTGCTGACAACTTGGCACTCTTGCAATCTTTTTGGTATTAGCTTGGGTTGAGGCGTTGAACATCGGCAAAAGAGCTGAGTTTGAGTCTTAGAGATGAGGTGGTGGACAGTGACCGATGCTTGATTGTTGAGTCACTGACGTTGCTATTGGTGATAGTGGTTGCTTGGGCGACGATGAAAGTGTTGAGTTGAGACTCAAAAGAGGAAATATAGAGGAGAAGATGAGAGGTGAGTGTCGAGAGAGGACTAAGGAGAGATAGAGGATGAGGGGTGGTGGTTGGTGATTGGTACTCGACTGTCGGGTCATTGATGTGGTTGGTGATGGTGGTTGCTCGGGTAGTGGCGACGAAGGGAGGGTTAGGGTTTGAAACTTGAAAGTGAGAATGAATGAGAGAGATGAAGATTTGAGAGGTTCGATATATATATATATATATATATATATATATATATATATATATATATATATATATATATAT
>NW_010729074.1:14034470-14100825 GCF_000365185.1 Nelumbo nucifera
ATATATATAATCGGTATATATATTTATTGGATCAGATCAATGCATATTCGAATTTGACCGAATATCTGATTCGAATCATCCAAATTCAATTCGATTATGCCAAATCTCAAATTCGAATTAGGATTTTCGAATACCGCTTACAAGCCTAATTGAACCAATACTATTGGTTTTTTGAAAATCAATAATCGAAAACAAATTGAAGCCAATTGGTTAACTGGTTGATCGGTTTGGTTAACTACTGATTTGATTTGTTAATTTTTTGGTTTTTTGATATTTATAATATAGATTATAAATAAATATATAATAAAAATAATAGAAATACATATAAAATATTATATTATAAATAATAAATAATATATTATATATAATGCATATATATATATATTCATTTGTAATATATAAATAGTATAAAATATATTTAATATACATAATTATACATATAATATATAAATATGTGTATACCGGTTGGTTTGGTTAATCACCAATTTTTTTTTTTGTTGGTTAGTCAAAAACTAAGGCTACAATCGAATCAAGGTCTAATCGAATAGTTTTGGCTCGGATTCAATTAGGCTCAATTCAAGTTCGGTTCTAATAGATATTGAATCGAATTTGGATCTTAGGGTAAGTTCAGTTAGCTATTCAAGCTCAAGCTCGATCAATAGAAAGTTTGGCTCGAAAGCTCATAAGCTTGGCTCGATCAACACATACATACATATATACATACATACATATTTAATCAAATCAAGTTCAAGCCCAAAAATATAGTTCAAATCAAATTCTAACCATAGTATTTTAGTCAAATTGAACTAAGACATGCCAAAATTTGACTAAGCTCGGTTCGATTGCACCCTAGCCAAAACCGAAACAATACTTTTGATTTTAAAAAAATACTGAACTAGCTGATTTAATTAACCAGAATTTTTTATTTGGTCCCGGTTCAATTCGATTTTTCGTTTTTGATGATCACTCCTGATCGCAAGCGTCAAATCCTGCATATGTGCATCCGGGTTGGATCATCCAAATCCAAACCTACCTCGAGTTAAAGAATGAAATCCCTAACTCGACCCTACACCAAAATAATTAACCGATCCATTTGACATCTCCCATACCATTGTGACGCTTTGGTTGTGAATTTGTGATCTGATTAATATCGGATTGGATATAATTACCGCCCGCCATAATATACGTTATGAAACAGGTTCAAAGAAGATTTTTTTTTTTTTGATAAACAGGTATAAAGAAGATAATTGTCCAGGTGTAGCGGAGCTGCTTTTGGATCCAATCGGATCGAATCCGTCGGCCTGGTCCGGACCCAATTCAACGATAAACCCAACCTAGACCTGTCGACTAGAATAAAAGGATCAGATGATGGAGCAGCCATGAGCCACCTCTTTAAAATATTGGCAAATGCCAAACACGTCACGTCACGCAACTCGGTCAGGCCACTGTACTATCTACTTTACTTATGTATGGCAAAGTTATCTCTGAATTCTGAACACCTCGGCCAGCATTCTCTAATTCACTAATTGGTTGTTTGGTTGACATATCTAATTTGCATCATTCTGATTTCCGACTACCAATCCGTTACTGATACCAAATTTACGGTTGCTGATACATGACTTTGGTCAGTGATGTAGGAAGAGAAGCACAGTAGCAAGAGAAGAAAATGACAACATGGCATCATGTTTGTCAACCGAGTCTGGAGTCCGGACTCCGGAGGGAGTTCTCCTGTATGGCAGGGGGCGAGCAGAGCAGCTTCGGACCGTTTTATTACGTAACGCAAGACTGGCTACATCTGTAGATATTTGAAAAACTGAGGTCATTGATATTACCTGATACTTCGACGAAACTCGAAAGTTTGTATTAATCATCTACGACTACGAGGGGCTTCACTCCACCGCAGTCCTTCCTTCAGTTCAAACCCAACTGTAATAAAGGTCGGTGAAAACCCTTTGCTCCCATCCCTTTCTGACTCTGTAATCATAATCGATGGCGTAATTTTGGTGAATAATCGTAATCGATGACTGGGTTGTTGTTGGCTTTCCTGTCCTGCTTTATACTTTATCTTGTTGGATTGGATTTCCTTCCTTTTTTTGTACAGTGGATTTTTTTCCTCGATGATCTGTGACTCCAAGCAAGGAATTGGATTTTCCTTTTTTTTTTCTGTACAGTGGATTTTTTTCCTCGATGATTCTGATGTTTATTTTCCATTACATTTCATTTGTGGGTAATGACTTATGGTAATTGCGCAATTCAATCATCATACGTTTCTATTAAAATATTAGTTTATTTTAATGTTTTCTCCCTTCATGTGATCATTTCGTTCTCGCCCCAGATCTTTTGTTTTTTTTTTTTTTTCTTTTTAAATTTCTTCGAAATGGGTTTATCCTTATATGACTATTTCTTTACTATTATTTTAGATTTGATTTTGGTCTGCTTGTTGTACACTCTTCAGACCAAACCCACTTCTTATCAACCCATTGTTTCTTTTTGGACTTAAAACATCTGATTTGGAGCTTCTACTCAAGCTTTTAATCTTCTTCTTATTGCATTCAGATTATGCCTTTGTTTGATCATTCTATGTTGTGTTTATCCCTTCAAGCAGAACCTTTCAGAAGAAAGCCTAAAGGGCAATAGTTTTTTCAATTTGCAGTGAGAAGGAAGAGCAAGCAGTAAGGGTCTCTTATTCTTCTCTTTCCCCTCTTTTACATTAAACTGGTTCGATTGATTTCTTTTTGTTATTGTTATCGCTTTCCTATTTGAATTTTGGCTCGGTAGAGTGATCCTGTAAATTGGTTTTGATTTTTCTGTTTGCTGTATTTGTTTCTGGGTTCTATTGCTTGGTGTTTTATTTTTGATTTTAAGGAGCAGTAAAGGGGTTGTTGTTAAGCTTTTCCTTCGATGGCGGAAATTGTTGGTCCTCGGGTGTACAGTTGCTATAATTGCCGAAACCATGTTTCGCTTCACGATGACGTTATTTCTAAAGCTTTTCAGGTGAAACTCTTACACTGGTTTTCCTTTTATTATAAATTCTTAACTATAAGATGTTTGATGATCTTCCTGGAATTTTCAATGTTCATTGCCCTCTTTTCTCTTGGTTCTTATATCTTATTTGATATTAAATTTTTTGATTTAATCACTGTGTTGGCGTGGTTTAGGCAAACCTAGGACGGCAGGGGTTGAGGTAGAATTCGGATAAAACATCAATATGCTGAAATGAAAAAATAAGAGTCTCATGTATGAAACTAAAATCAATATCTAAAGTGCCTATTTGGAGTTTGGATTAAATGATTGGGAAGAAACGAGATGCAAGCTTGATTGGCTTTTTGTTTTTATCAAGACATGATATTTCTGATGTATACATAAATATCAAATATACATTTCATTTTTTTTTTTAATTTTGGGTTCTTTGCATCTCAATTCTGTCAAACATTTTGGCCAATTTTTATTACACTTGATATAAAATGTTCATTTTAGGGGAGGAATGGTCGAGCGTTCCTGTTCTCCCATGCGATGAACATAGTTGTTGGGCCCAAAGAGGACAGGCAACTTATGACTGGCCTCCACACTGTCGCTGATATCTACTGTGCTGATTGCCGTGAGGTGTTGGGTTGGAAGTATGAACGAGCTTACGAGGAAAGCCAAAAGTACAAGGAAGGGAAGTTCATATTTGAGAAGTCAAAGATTGTCAAGGAAAACTGGTAGCTTTTCATCTGTTTCTATAGTTCATCTGTCCTAAATTTGATGCAAGTTTGTCAATGCTTTCATGTGTTTATTTTGTACAGAAAATCCTTGTCAATTGAAGATTCAGTCATTGTTTCTTCCTGTGAATTCTTGTTGTTCTCCTGTATCTGGATGTTTTGTATCAGAAACTACTAAATTCTCTGTGAATAAACTTGTTATGTTGTTGTTTGTTCACCTTTAGGTTTCAATTTCTTACATTGTTGAAATTTTTAATAAAAATTTTCCTTTACTTTATGTCTGCTGCATGGATCAAGAATGCAGATTATATGGTGTTCTAATATATTTCAGCTAAGAAGTCTATATTTGTATCAATCCATCTCTTGGGTAGGTTGGGTTACTGGGTAAGTTGCTTCTTGGATATACTGATGGAATTTTTTAATTCTCTCATATTACTTTACTGCCACATGTAATATAATTGGAACTCGATTCACTTGATTTATTTGGATCCAAACATGGAAAAAGGGGAAGGTGTTTTATATGGGTTCTGTCAAAAGATCTGTTGCAGTTCTTGTACCAAGTTTTGAGCTTGATCTATCACTAAAGGGGTTATGTTTAACAAAGTATGGCATAAAATTAGGTGCATCACCTGTGTAAGAAACATGGGGCTTATACCTCATGAGCACACATCTTTTGGTGAATATTTAAATAATTAACTAAAGAATAAAATATAGTAGTTACATAAATCATTGTTGGACCTGAAAATTCATTAAAACTCAACATGATTTTGGCACAATTATAACCTGAAACATATTATTTAGTTTCCATTTTTCAATTTGTGTATCATGTTAATGAAGCATGGCTTAGGCATGAAAAAGTCATTCACAAAATTTGAGGCATAAACCTCATGCAGTGTCATACTTCATACTTAAGCTCCACTTTGGTTATGGTATCTGGTGTTATATCTTGCTTCAATGCTTATGCCTCAAGAACGTTAAGGAAACTGCTGATATCTACCAACTTTTACAACATGCCAGGACTATATTGGACCAATTTGCTGCCTTTTACCAAGGCTAACTCACCCAATATTATCATCCAAGTGTATATTCTTGGACTAGTGTTAGGACTTGCTGTGCATCTGGATGACTAGTTACTATGTGGTAACTGGTAACCTTTTGAGTTCTTATGTTGTAAAATTGTAATACTAATGATGATATGTACTAGTTACTATGAGCAAATATGGCTAACATCATCACTATGAAATAAGTGAAAAATTATGTTTGGGGGGGGGGTCTACTATTAGCTTCATTGGAGAATGATTTTCATATACAACCATAATGATAACTTTCAGCAAATAAAGGTACTCATATTTTCCATAGCTCAGCTGCTATGTAGATGACTAATGCTGCTGGTTAAACCAGTTGAACTTTACAGTTGTTTATTCATGAGCTTCAAGACTAATCCCATATCGTTGCAAGTAGCAAATTTATGGTGGAGAAGTTTTAGGAAGACCAGTGGGTATGAATTCATTTGAGGTTGGTTACTGGGTGTTGAATCTGTCCATAAGGTTCCAGAATCCAGGCCCCAATTGATATAACATATTTATGGTGTTCAAGCTTTGGGAAGGCCCAAGACCATGGATTCATTTGAGGTAGGACTTTAGGAGTTAATTTATTGATGGGTGCTAAAATTAAATTCTAGTTGTAGTGTCAGGAACATGAATGGATCTGGAAAGATTTAGCTTCAAAGTGACAATATATAGTTTCTTGGTTGGTTATTTCCAGTGAGTCTGAGTTCTCATAGAACAAATTCTGATGAGTGCAATCAATTGGTAGGATTTACACAAACTGAGGACTACAATCATTGACCAGGTGTCATGGTAAGAAGCAGGGCTGTTTTTGCAGATTTACATACCAAAGGAAGTTGGGCTGCATGTTGTAAACCTCACAGTAGGAAAATGTAATTATTATAGTTCCCTGGACCACAAGTATGTGAACTTTGAGCATGGCTCTTCCTAGATGTGTCACAAGATGAGGGAAAGTCCATTGAGATTGTTTGACCATGTGGACTGAAGTGGTATGAAATTAAGAAAGGACTTGCAGTTTCACAGTAGATACAACTCTTGGTAGAGTGCAATAGCAGTGCAGAATTCATTTAGCAATTGCCAAATGGGTGACACTATTTTAAAATGTCACATACTCACATTCTTTGGTTTTATTTGGCTATTTGCTCTCTCTCTTTCTCTCTCTCTCTCTCTCATGAATTCATTAGAGTTAATCTATAGAGGAGCACCAAAGTGTCAGGTTTTGGATTAAACTGGAACAATACAAAAATATCAGCATGGTGTAATGCACAAAGATGACAAACAGATGATGGTTTAAACTTTTATTCTGAATGAAAAAATGGAAAGGGTATTATAGCCTAATTAAATTATGAAATTGCTGAGCTTCTGAACAAAGAACCTATTGTACTAGAGGTGCTGAATGTTACTTTGACAAATCTATGAGTGGAATTTCTTTTGCTAGGACTGGGGATAGAATTGGTTGAAAGGATTTAGACAACCTTAGGGCTGCAATCCCAGGCCTCAGTGTAAAATTGTAAATAGGACCTTGTTTCAGCTCTACCAAGGGAAGGTGGGTTCATTTTGTGCATTACTTAATAATCAGAACAAGTGAATCCTGTTAACACTCTTTTACAGCATATGTTAGAAGGAAGCCCCTAATTATTTTAAGACCTCCACAAAAAGAGTCAATTCCAGTATCACATGATGTGCATTACTTAATAAATACGAACAAGTGAAAAATGTTCACACTCTTTTACAGCGTATGTTAGAAGGAAGCTTCTAATTCTTTTAAGACCTCCACAAAGAGAGTCAATTTCAGTATCACACCATAGTTTTCAAGGTGCCAAGGTGAGGCTAGGCAGGGGGGTGCCTTGTTGCCTAGTCGCCTAGGTTGGAACCTAGGCATCACCTAGGCGATGGATTTTTTTTAAGTAAAAACCATGTATCCTAGGGTAGTTCCCTAGGTCCCATAACCATCTTTCCTTGATAACTATCCATAATTTTCATAAGAAAAGTATAATCTTCATGTTGGAGTTTTCATAATTTTCATAAGAAGAAGAAACGTGTTGATTAGACAAAAATTTAAGTTCTTCCCTTACTTATTGGTTCAGGTTTTGAAGTTTTTGAGGGTTCAATACAGTGGTTAACAATGTTTATGTTGATTAAACCCGAACGAATAATAAAATAATAAAAAGAAATTAGTTTATAAACACAAAAATGAATATTTTAGTTTAATAATGTCTATTTTGTAATTATAATCTCAAAAAGTTAATAATATAAAAGTATTTTATAAAGCAGTATATAGAACTGCTTGGCGACCGGGCGAGGTGAGCCTCCAAGGGTGCATTGTCACCTAGGTGTCACCTTGACAACTATTTATCACACTTTCTTGGACTTTCAAGTAATGCTGCTTTGAGTATCTCTTCCTACACATTTGTTCATTACTGCCACCATCAAGGTAATACAATCCACCTGCTTCATGCCCTCCACCAATCTCATCCTCGTCTTGAGATCCTAAAACACACAAGAAGAGGGGTAAAAGGTTATGGAACAATTAAGAGATTTAGTCAGTCTACTAATAGGCACGAGGTTAAAAGGAAATTTGGGTACATATAAGACAAAGAATAAAGATAAAGATGTGAGGTCAACATCACTAACACCACAAATGGGATAAGTAGAACCATTTGCAAGGGTTATAGTTTAAGATGTGGAAGACTGGGAAAGAGAAGAAAACACACCTGGAGTCCCAGTCATATGATCAGAGGCTCCAGAGTCAATAATCCAATGTGAAGGTTTGGATGCCAAACAAGCCATACTTGAATGAGCAAGAGTGGCTGTATTCTACTGAGAGGATGTTTGAACAAATTTCTCATAACAGAAACTAATAGTATACTTGTGGCGTCTGATCAGCTTATTGGTTTTCACTACCACCACCACTAGTCACAACATGATTGGCCCAAGTATTGGGTGGACCATGTAAGTCATAATAGAAACTAACAATATGTCATTCTAATCCACAATATGTGCACCTTCTAGGACCATTAATTCGTCCTATACCACAACTTCCTCTTGAATCTCTACCTCCACCATGACCACCAGTGTGGTTAAACCTAGGACCACCTTGGTTCCTTGGAAATCCACGTCCACCTCCACCACCTCTATTCTCACGGCCTCCCCCTTTTGCCACCACAAAAACAGACCTGTCCCAGAGGGCGAAATGCTCCGTAGGTTCAATATAAATCCTTCGGAGTCAGGTAAACACCTCCTCAAGAGAGGGAAGAGTAGATATGCCTAATATTTGTGTCCGAATGGGTTCATATTTAGGTTTCAATCCCACTAAAAACCTTGTCACATCAAGCTGTTCCCATTGTTTCTACTGAATTTTAACATCTGAAGTCAAAGGGTGATACACATTAAGCTCATTACTAAGATTTCTCATACCAGCATAATACTCCTCTAGGCTTTGATTTCCCTCCTTCAGGTTAAAGTACTCCTAATAAATTTGGTAAACTCTAGTGGTGTTATCTTGGCCAGGATAAAGTTTCTTAGCATGGTCCCGTATCTCTTTGGCCGTATCCAAAAACATAAAATTCACACTAATTTTAGGCTCCATGCTATTCCACAACCAAGTCATAATCTGTGGATCCTCTTGTTCCCACTTACTATACCCCTGGGAATTAGAAGAGGGTTTCTCCTCCACATGTTTCAGCATCTTCTTGCCTCTCAGAAACACTTCTATCGACTCAGCCCATGGCACATATTTCTCACCATTTAATTTGATGGAGGTCATTTGTACATTTAGGTAATCAAGGGAAACCGTAAGGAAATCACCCTTCACTATTCAGCACTACACCACACACCACACACAATTAAACAATTGTTGCTAAGTCACCACTGCTGTCATAGGGTTCAGCACCAAAAATCCTACTGCTGTCAAACACATTCGGGCATAAATAGGGAAAAAAAACAGTTCATATGCATACCTACCAATCAACACTGCCACATAGTCGAAATCCAGTCCAAAAGGGATAGAATACACCATGCTGTCAGCCAACTATAGAGTTCTGTTCACACCAGTCCACGAACCAGCCCTCTTTGTGTCATCGATTAGAGGGTTTCTAGCAAACCACCAAGACGAACACCACCACAGATTGGAGTCATGGTTACTTCCTAGAAGGAAAAACGACCACTCCTTTTTTTTTTTTAATCAGTAAAAATCTTTCATTAATAACAGAGAGATTAAGATACAATAGCTAAAGATTGCATAGGAAATTGCAATCTCCAGCAATCAGTTACAATTCTGCCCAATACAATGAAGATCTGTTTGCCCCTTGTTTTGCTAGGGTATCTGCCATCCCATTTGCATCCCTTTTAACCCAACCAAACTGAGAGTTGAACTTCCTTGCAAGTGTGTCAATTTCTCTGAAAATAAACTTGAGCTTCCAAGGTGCTGATGTGATGTTTTTGGCCCAAGAGATGACCAATAGAGAGTCTCCTTCAATTTCTAACTCTGTTGTTCCTATCTGCTCAGCCATCTTTAGACCTTGAAGTAGGGTTAGAGATTCAGCCTGTATTGAATCACCATAACCTATTGGTCCAGAGTAGAGTGCCACCACCACACCCAGATAATTTCTAAACACACCTCCTATGCCTGCCCTTCCAGGGTTGCCAAGAGAACTCCCATCGAAATTCAGCTTTAGTTTGTTTCGTGCTGGTGGCTTCCAATCCATGCTTACAAGAACTTTGGGTACATCTGTTCGTGCTATTTCAGCCCAATTCCATAGTATCTCATTTGTGTAGTAGTTTCTAAATATCTCCATGGTCTTCACTCAATGTGCAGTTCTGATTTTTATGGCTTCAATAACTTCCTCCATTGTTTTGCTTTTTCCTGAAAAGATTCTTAGGTTTCTTTCCTCCCAATAACGACCACTCCTTTTTTGTTTGTGAGTTATTTAAAAAACTTAGGTCTGATATGGCGATCCAAGGAGAAAAGAAAGATAAGAAGAAAACTGATTTCTAGACTGATTTTCTAGTGCTTTGATACCATGTGAATGGTTCGATTAACACTAGTTCAGTCCTAGGTCTGAAGTAAGAGAGAAAGAAAGGTTTTGGCCAGAGAGAAAAATCAATCTCCACTCAGCCGACCCACCTTGTATTTATGCATTAGAATACAAAAGACAACTATGTCCCTCATCAAGTATGGGACACAATTTAAGCACAGGTAAAATAGACATTTGTTCATTACCACCTTCTGTTTGGATTCCCCCCCCTCCCCTTTTTCTAATAAGCAATTGCTGTTTCTACTTGCTAATTTAGACTTTGCTGGCTTGGCTGCTTGACTGTTCTTTGGTTGCCACATTGATATTTTTGTGGTCATTTCTTCACAAATTCAGGGGTTTGTTTAGGTCATAATCTAACAGCAGGGGTGGGGAGGGGGGGAGGGTTAGAATACTAACTAGAGCAGCCCATTTTGTGGAAATTGATATGTTTGTGGAAACATACCATAAATTAGCAAGTGCTCATCACACTTTCCTGGACTTTTAAGTTATGCTGCCTTAAGTATCTCTTACCTATACATTTGTTCATTACCACCTTCTGTTTGGACTTTTTCCCTTTTCTGATAAGCACTTGCTGTTTCTACTTTCTAATTTAGACTTTGTTGACTTGGCTGTTTGACAATTCTTTGGTTGCTACATTGATATTTTTTGTGATAACTTCTTCACAAATTCAGGGATCTGTTTAGGTCATAATCTAACAGCAGGGGGGGAGGGTCTTGGCAATAAATCCGATTGAAAAATAAGGAAGAAGAGAAGAGAAGAGAAGAGGAGAAGAAGAGAAGAAGAAAGAAGGGAATAAGAAAGGTTGGAGGCAATAGAATAGTTCTGGTGGCGCTAGCTTCTATTATAATATATAGGGCAACAAAAATAAGAAGGGAAAATACCCTTGTGCCCCTGTTGTAAGTGAAGTACAATAACAGAAAAAATAAAAAAGCTTTAACCAACTAAACAGATCCTAACAAAATAAAATAAATTATTTCAACACTCCCCCTCAAGTTGGAGCATAGATGTCAATCATGCCCAACTTGTCACACAAACCATTATGCCGCACATGATGAAGACCTTTGGTGAAGATGTCTGCAAGTTGTTCTTCTAAGCTGACATATGAAGTGCACACTTCTCCATTCACAAGTTTTTCTTTAATAAAATGCTTGTCCATTTCAATGTGTTTCATCCTATCATGGAGGATTGGATTAGTTGCAATGTTGATAGCAACTTTATTGTCGCAATAGAGTGATATAGGGTTTTTAACTGCAAAACCCAGTTCACCTAACAGGTTTCTTGTTCACATGATTTCAGCAACCCCATGAGACATAGCTCTGTATGGTACTTCAGCACTAGATCTAGCTACCACACTTTACTTTTTACTTCTCCATGTGACCGGGTTTCCTCCTACAAAGGCCCAATACCCATTGGTAGACTTTCGGTCATCAACTGCCCCTGCCCAATCAACATCAGTATATACTTCCACCTTTAAATGTCCATGTTTCTGGAACAACAAACCAGCTCCGAGAAACTTCTTGAGGTATCTAAGGATCCTCTCTACAGCTTCAAAGTGAGTTGTCCTAGGATTGTGCATGAACTGACTAAGGACACCCATTGCATAAGCAATATCAGGCCTGGTTATAGACAAATACAAGAGTTGTTTTGGAACAACAAACCAGCTCCGAGAAACTTCTTGAGGTATCTAAGGATCCTCTCTACAGCTTCAAAGTGAGTTGTCCTAGGATTGTGCATGAACTGACTAAGGACACCCATTGCATAAGCAATATCAAGCCTGGTTATAGATAAATACAAGAGTTTCCCTACAAGTCTCTGAAACTTCTTCACATCACATCTTTCAAGAACTCTCCCTGACTGTCTCCCAGCTGGACGAACTCAAAGACTCTGTAGCCACAACACCAACTTTATTCTCTAACACATAGAGACCATCCACCATGCTTCCTCTACCAATCGTCTTCCCTGAGGCCAAATCCTAAAACACAGATGAAGACAGAAAGAAAGTAGTTGAACAATTCAAGGAGTGAGTAATACTACTAATGGAAAGCAAATTTATAGGTAATTTAGGAACATGCAGTACATTAGAAAGGGTAAGGCCGAGTGGGAGAGATATGGTTCCTTGGCCGATTATGGTGGAGAAAGAACCATCAACTAGTCTCACCTTATCTCTCCCAGAGAGAAGGTTGTATGCCTGAAATAAATTTGACTTACCGTTCATGTGGTTTGAGGCTTCAGAGTCAATTACCTAAGGAGAATAGAGGTATGAGATGACACATGGAAGGTAGTGGCAATGTTACCCGATGTAGACGTGAAAGAGGTAGGAGTAGGACTAGATCCATATGGCGAAGAGTCCTACCATATAACTCCAAATGGTCACGAAAGGAGTTAATGATAGTCTCTTCCTTAGGGTCAAAACTGGGATGCCTATCCTGAGTTACCATGGGACTAGTCTCTTGAGATGCCATATTAGTTGAGTTATACTTTTTCTGATTTTGCTGACTTGGTTTCTTGCCCTGATCAATTGTTGACTTCTTACCCAAATCTTGTGCCCATTTAGGTTTTCCATGGAGATTCCAACATGTATCTCTGGTGTGTCTTATCTTTTGGTAGTGAGTGCACCAAAGTTTACTCTTATCATCTATTCTCTTTTGAGAGTCACCCTTCTTAAAAGTACCTCCAACATTAGTATCTGAGCTTCCCCGGACAGCTAGGGCAACTGGTTCCCTCTCTGTACAATTCATCACACTTCTTCTACTCTCTTCTGACTGAACTAAGGCATAAACCTCCTGAATTGATGGCAAGTCTTTACTTCCCAAGATCTGCACCCTGATGGACTCATATGAAGGATTCAGCCCCAAGAGAAAAGCAAATACCCGTTGCTGAGATACAAGCGACTTGTATGCCCTTGCATCTTCATAGCACTTCCAATTCACATTTTGATAGTGATCAAGTTCTTTCCATATCGATGTCAGATCTGAATAGTACACTGAGAGACTCCTCTCCCCTTGCTTGCAAGTAGGGGATTCAGCTTGCAATTGGTATATCTTGGCATAGTGTCTTTGCTCTGAATAGGTGGACTTTGCTTGTTCCCATATTTCACAAGTAGTTTCAGCCCCATATAAAAGTCTTTCTTACTTGTGGCAACATGGAAACCAAGAGCCATGACATCACCATACTATTTTCTTGGTTCCGCCTATCATATTCAACACTTCCATTCTTCGGTTCCTTCACTTTCTCATTGATGTATCATATTTTCCCCCTAGCAGTGATGTAGAGTTTTATTCCCCTAGACCATTCAAGGTAGTTCAGACCATCAAAGGGAATAACAGCCATGGGGAAACTCATATCCATTCCACCACTTACTCCATTTTGACTTCTTGAAACCCCTAAAGTAGCAGAATTCTCAGACAACATGGTCAACACAGAATTTTTGATCTAAACTCTCAACTTAGGATCCTTATACCAGAAAAAAAGCCCCACACACAAGTGACCAGTCCACACACACTTCAGTTTTGGACTTAATCTGAGCACAAGAACAACACCGATTTCCAGAAAAAATATGACAAAACTGATTTTTCAGACCTGTACAGAATAACAGTCCCAGCCTACTAGTTTTCCAGAAGGTCTACAAGCATTGATCATTAAGAGAGATCCTTGCACACATGAAATCAAGCTAACAAGCAGAGAAAACAGGTCATCCGTGACCTACAGCCACCTTTTCACAGGTACAGGATCACACGATCCAAAACAAAAAGAGGTATAAACCTCACAAGGGTTTGCTGGCATTCAGTGGTTCAGATTCATTCGTTTTCCTCTTGGTACACGAATTAGGGCTGTACCAGTTGCAGATCTGATTCGATCAACCCAGATTCAATCCTCTGTTCCGCCTAGATTCAGCAACTTGAAGAAGAAACTTTGATTGCCCAGATTCAATAGCCTTGCTCTGATACCATCTTGGCAATAAATCCGATTGAAAAATAAGGAAGAAGAGAAGAAAAGAGAAGAGAAGAGAAGAAGAAAGAAGGAAAGAAGAAAGGTTGGAGGCAATAGAACAGTGTTGGCGGCGCCAGATTTTATTATAATATATAGGGCGACAAAAATAAGAAGGGAAAAGACCCTTGTGCCCCTGCTGTAAGTGAAGTACAATAACAGAAAAAATAAAAAAGCTTTAACCAACCACAGACCCTAACAAAATAAAATAAATTATTATTTTATTATAATATATAGGGTGACAAAAATAAGAAGGGAAAAGACCCTTGTGCCCCTGCTGTAAGTGAAGTACAATAACAGAAAAAATAAAAAAGCTTTAACCAACCAAACAGACCCTAACAAAATAAAATAAATTATTTCAACAAATACTAACTAGAGCAGCCCATTTTGTGGAAATTGATATTTTTTTAGAAATAAAATTTATGAAAGGGGAGGATTGAAATGGAAGAATTAGCAAAGGACTATAGACCTGGTAATTAGGCAGCTTGTAGCCTTTGACCATGACCTTGCTGCCTCGTGAAAGATTCATAAGTCAATTTCACTTCTATCTAGATGTATTTGTATCTATACTCAGCAAAAGTATCCTACTCATTGTGTGGTACCTGTTGGATGTGGAAGGACCTACACGTTACAATATGTCTGACTACAAAATGCAAAACAAAAGATCAAAGCAGATCAAAAGAAACCCAAGGAGCCCATCGACTCAAAAGTCTATGCATTACAAACCGTCTTGAACAAAATTAAGCAGCTCTGTTTAAGTTATTTTATTAATTAATGAGTTAAAAGTTAACTGGTAAGTATCATGGTGTTCTTGGTGAGACTAAAGGATAATAATATTTTACACATAAAAAGATGTCTCTGAATGCAATTCTACTATAAATTTCCCCCATCCAAGAAAGAAAAAAAGGATGCAATTGCACAGCCAGAAAAAACAAATGATCTTGGTTACGTTTTCCCTCATTGCCAATCGAAATTTAAAAGAAGAAGAAACATATGAACTTAAGATGGCATAATAAGTCTCCAATTGAAGCTGCTGAATAAAAGAAATTGAACTGTATGAAATGAATGTAATGTACTAGTATCTCTGTGACTGTCTTCTAACGCTTTTGGATGAACAGAGCCCATGGTTTAGTGATAAAAAGGAGCTTGCAGTAATAGTTTAGGTCATAAAATGGTAAAAAAACAATGCAATTTAATAATGAATGAATCAATGAACCTCATTCCTTTTGAAGATTCTTAACTGACATCAGATGCCTTGTGGATGACGGCTCTGTTTCGAGGTCTTCTATGCAAAGGTATCTCCTAATCATATGATTACAATTACTGTTTCTACATATAAGCACACAAAGAAGATGCTTAACCCCTAACAACTCAGGTTTAGGAATTGAAAGAGGTTAAGAGAGAGGTGAACTGTAATGATTGGTCATTTGATAGAAAAAAATATAAACAGACAAAAATAAGAAAAAGGAGAAAAATATGCGGCTGTTCTCATCTGCAGATTGAGGTTTAATATTTATTGAGAAAAGAAAAAAAATACGAGGAATGCTGTGTAATTGTCTCTTAAAATATACAGTATAGATAATCCAGGGTTGGGGGGGGCATAGGACTCATGTAAAATTGTTGTTTTCCCCGATACTCCCTCAATGATAGAGCTATGTTGTCAAAACCAGTCTCTTAAAGTATAGAGAAGTCAAACTTGTCTATGTTTTGTTGGAAAAAATGTCTTGTTTTTCTGAACATAAAGTCTGGCCAACAAAACCTGCAACATCTCATTTTTTTTTAATTTCATTAATTTTGTCACATTCTTTTATTTTCTTGGCAACAAAATAGAATTTAAATTATAACCCTTATTAGAATGCTGCATTTTGTGCTGAGGACTGATAAGCTTCAGAATGCATGACAAGTAATGTGCTCTCTTAGCATGATTATTGGATAAAAATTATTTTTCTTGATGCAAAAGAATTATAGTTGTAACTGTAAATTTTAATTCCATTTTGATTACAACCCCAATGCTGAATGCTCAATTCCACTTAATAAAATCTTATCCATTTTTTTTGTGGTAGTTATTGATCCAAAAAAGTTCCGATAAATTGATTTTTCATGAAATGAGAAACTTTTCAGAGAGACTATTTCATGATCACAAAGGTAACCTTAATAGCATACCAAATAATAAGATCATGAGAACCCCACAAAATTGTAATTCTTTATAATGATGATTTTAGTCATATTTCTAAATCAACTGTGGGTAATTCTATTTATGAGAATATTAATATACATGTACATTACAAAAACATGGGAACAACTTCCCAGTTTCCAAGTACAAAAATGGTATTTGTTTTTTGTTGTAGCCAAATTACATCATCAATGAGCTATAAGCTGTTTCTTCGTGATCCACCTCTTTCTTGCACCCTCCAGTGCCTCTAGTCTCATCTTTGTGAGTTCATGAAACCATTGTTGATAGTGTGATTCTATTGCCTCAATCTCGAACTTTAGCTCACTATCTTGATCTTTATCTACAAGAGATAAAGAAGAAGCAATGCTTGGCAAGCTTGAAACACTAGAATTTAAACCTAAATCAGAAAAAGACACTTCCGTGTTCTTTGCATATTCATTCATCTCAACACCTACACTAGCATCATCACCAACTGTTTTGGTTTTACAGCCACCATAATCTACAACTGCAAAGTTGATCTCAGGTCCGGATCCATTCGAGCTCTTGTAACTTCCTTCAATACCATAACCAACACAATCTATTGATTTATTACTGTTAGTAACCAAGTCTAGTCTGGCACTGTACTCGGCTGATAACATTGAAAAAATTGATTCTTGAGAGTGGACTCTCTTAAAACTATAACCATCAAAATAACTTGAACGGTCAGCATGAGAATTTCTGTTTGGCTTCAATGGAGGATTTTTCTCAACCACTGCCTTGGGCAGAAAATTGACAGGCATCGACTCCCAAGGATGTGTCATTGAGCTGTTTTCAGGTCCATCAATGAATGAACATTTTGCTCCAACGGAAGAAATGTCAGCTGAAGGCTTCCAAGTAGGAACAAGTCTAATAATCAAGTAATCAATGAACTCAGCTATGAAGGTCACATCTTGATCTGATAAATCAAGTTGTTCGACCATTTCACTAGCTACTGAAAGTGCTGTATCAGTATCTAGGTAAAAAAGGAAATGAATGTTTCTCACTTGACCTGTCAGTAAGACGAATTTAAGTCCATATTAAGATACAACAAGAACAAAAAAGAAGAAAAAAATTGCACAGCTTTATAAGACAAATTCACTTACCACTTAAGCCAGCAATACGCAGAGTTAATGATATTGAGTTATCATCCTCCTTCTCTCCTCTGAGCCTGAACTCATGATTTTTGTTCATCCTTTGAAATTCCAAAGTGGGTACTTGTGGATTTCTATATTCATTTGCCATGTGTGCAGTAGTAGCAATCTTCTTGTGTTCAGAATCCATGTCCATGGGAAGAGACCTAGACTTGTGGAAGTCGATTGGTTTAGGAAGGACATTTGGCAACTGCGTAGGTTCAAAAGTTTGTCCCTTTTCGTTGCCACATTGGAGGAATGGATCTTGTAGTAGTTCTCTTGCAGGCAATCTTTCTGAGGCTGGAAGCAGACACTTCTCAATGAATTGCTTTACTTGGGGATCTCTAACTTTAGAAAGGGAGGCAGGCTTTATTCCCTGCAAGAGAAAATGTTAAAAAGAAACTTGTTTCTAAATTAAAAAACTCTACATTACATAATGGCCTGGTTATTAATCAAATTAAGAATCACAGTGCACAGATGCTGGTGATCATCGATTGGGGGAAACTTACTGATGTAACCTTCTTATAAATTTGAGCTGGATTCTTGCATTCACTATAGGGATACTCAAATGTTACCATCTCTAATATGCACATACCAAAAGAATATATGTCAACTAGTTCATTGTACTCCTCTTCATAAAGCTCTGGGGCCATGAATTCAGGGGTACCTATATATACATATGACCAAAATGAGAAAAAGAGAACACCCACATACAGAGTAGGGTGTGCAAATGGCATTGATGAACGGAGAATGGAATTGCAGAACAGGGTTCATCTAATCGACCCCCATGCAGTTATGGTTGAGCTTCGGGATGTTCAAGCTGGACTGATTTTGATTAAATGCGAACAAGTATAGTGACAACGAAAAAAGAAGATAAAAGAGAAGGAAATTTATGGTAAATTATTTACCAATGACACTTCGGGCAGTAGGTTGGCTCATAGCAATAGCCAATCCAAGGTCCCCAATTTTAACTTCTCCATGATTTCCGTTGACAAAAATATTGTCACATTTCAGATCTCTGTGGAGAATAGGTGGATTATGACTATGAAGATAATTCAGTCCTTGGAGAATCTGCCTCGCCCAGTTTTTTATAGCTCTTATATCTACATTCTTGTGCTTCTTACGATACCTACCATCCAAGAGGAGATTGATGAATTTTGAAGAATGTCGAGAGCAATGAAGACAGCTAAAACAAATTAAATTAGAATTTAGAAAAATAAGATGCAGAAGAGTCAATAAGGAACTTGGTAACTTACTGCCTCAAATTCCCTGAGGTAAATAACTCGGTAATCATATTAACTGTTTTCTTCTTTTCATCTACCCACGAGTTGTATAGCTTAAGAATATTGTCATGTTTCAATGATTTTAACAAGTAAACTTCTAAATAGAGCCTTTCCATGGCTTCTGGTGACTGCAACACATCATCGATCTTCATTTGGCACCAAGCGACCTCTACTCCATCAGTTTCATCGAATGCCTTGTAACTGCATTTAATGATTAAGGAACCATATATACTATTTTATTCACACCATTACAAAATACAAACATTTTACAGTACTAATTAATTAAAAAGCAAATTAAGTGCAGAGTACTAAGAGAGAGAGAGAGAGAGAGAGAGAGGGTTGAGAGAGAAAAAAAAAACCAATTAAGATAGGTCTCCAAAGGATACACAGTTTTGAATGCTCCCCTGCCCAGGACTTCATCATACTGAAAAGAACCAAAAAAGGGAGACTGTATAAGAATTCTTTTTTTTTTTTGGGTAGAAAAACATATTCATTAAAAACAGAAAAAAGATACAAGACTAAGCCAAGAGCAAACAAACCAACAACAAACAAAACTAAAAAAAAAAACTCCGACACTGCAGCAAAACTACCAAATATAATTAAGGAATATAAAATGCCATTTACAATTATTTGCAAACATGTATGGGTCGGGTTCTGTACCCTCGATAAATTTGATACTGAGCAGCAGGCAGCAGTCATGCAATTGCATTCATAACAAATAAATTAAGGTTCAGTTTGGAAGGAGTATAAATACAAATATGTACAACGTAAATATATACAAAATATAAGGTTTTGCATTTTACATATTTGCATTTATACTCCTTCCAAACTCGGCCTAAATAAAATTCTGTAGAAGCATATGAACAAAGCATTTTCCATGTCAGTACATGTTTAATGAGCAACTAGGAAATTGTGAGCAATTGTAGCTTACTGTTCGATTCTTGAATTATAAGTAGTTTTGATGCCAATTTCAGAGAGAGAGAGTTAATACCCGAACATATCGACCACTTGGATCTTTCTCGACGTAGTCAACATCAGCAAGCTCCATTTTACACATCTTGATAATGACTGAAACAGCTACCAGGAGGAAACCCCCAACTTTCAGAGCAGTTGTTGGAGTCCCGTTGGGATTTGATGAGGTTGGTCTGAAAATGCCTCAGATGCAGCAGAATAAGAATCGAATGCCGATGCCAGGTGAAACCGGCATTCAATTGCAATTGTGGTATCAGATGAATCCAACTCCATAGCCCCAACTATGGTAATGCATAAGAATTCATCCATCCTCATACAAAACCCAGAACCTGAATCTCATTAACCATCTTTTCTTTTATTTTAAATTCCCTTACCTTCCTTTGTTCTTTAAATTCAAAGAGACAACATCTAGAGATGGAAAAGACGGAAGGAAGGTTTAAAGTCTTAGAGATCAAGTACTATTAGGTAGAGACATGGGAGAAATAGAAAGAGGGGTGAATTGAAAACCCAAAAATTAAAAGCATAAATAGGCCGTAATCACAAGGAGGAAATGCACAAGTCCAACACTGAGATACAAGGATTGGGAGGTTCTCGTTGATCGTTCTAACCATGGAATACACGGGTCAAGTTACCCACCAAGCACTTTTCTTTTTTCTTTTCTTGAAAATTTTCCTAACAAAACTCATTTGCCACAAAATTAGTGATCTTCGATTGTTTTCACGTTGGATGATAAAAATACCATACAACGAACTTGCCTAAATTGGTTAATACTCTCTCTCTCTCTCTATGTCTGCATCATATTATACATAACCATTATTTGTAAATATCCACTGATCAGTAACTGACCTATCTGATAACACCGGTCAGTCTCATTCATTGTCCCTCCATGTTATGTTGGGTATGGTTGTCAATGGGTTAGGTCATCCAAATTCATCAAACCGATTATAATGGTTTTGGTTCTTATTTGTCTCAAACCAATTTAGGCCCAGAGTTGATTATTTTATTAAATTTATATAATATTTTCTTAGTTCTTTTATAACTTTTCTCATATTTTATGTTTGAAATGATAAATTTTATAGATAATAAATAAGAGAATATTAGTTTAAATTATTTTATTTATTAACATATAAATGATTTAGTATTTTTCTATCACTTTTATTAAGGTTGTATTGTTAAAATTTAAATTTTAAATCATTATTTAGTTTTCAGTATAATCGAGTATGGACCCAATAGACCTGACTCTTAACTGGAAAGGTTTTGGATTTATAATTTTGTCCAGTACTATTAACCCCACCCTATTCTGATCTTTGTCGAGACTTGGGATCAAATTCCACTAGAAATCTTAATTTTGTTCATCTATGTCATAATTTTCGGTATAATTTAGGGGCCAAATGTTGCCTCTCGCCAAAATAAATTTCAAATGGAGAGAAGATATTTTAAATAAATTTAATTCATTAAATATGAATATATAAATAATAAATAGTGGAATTAGAAAAACAAGAGCGACGATTAAACAATTTTTTTTTGCAGCGTATTAAAAATAATTTTATCACGTCAGTCTAACACACTGAAGGTCTCCGGTTCGAGTCCGGGCGACGCCATATTTTGTCGGCTTCGCCTTTTTTATTTTTCACGATAAGAAACATTATAATTCATAATCAAGAAGTACTCTCTGATGCCGGCCCGAAGAATCGTCCAAATTTGGGTTCTTCTTGGTGTGCTATTGTTTTCACTATTCAGAGCATGTTTTGAGATTTTTTTTTTGTGTACCCCCTGACCCCTTTTTTCCCCAGTACTGGATGCAGGATTTGATTCTGTGTCAATATTGAAACAAATCAGATAATACATCAACGAGCCAAACAACCCTCAGTTGGTTGAACTCTATTCAAGTTTGTGTAAACTCTTTAACGCATGCTTCTTTTTCTTTTTTGTTTCTCACCCAAAGCCAGTGATAAAGAGATAAGATAATGTGATTTATCATGTCATCCCTTTGGTCACATGGAATTCTAAAGGGCATTTTAGTAAATTGATTCCTTCCATCAATCTAATTAACAGGGAATATGAAAGTTTACATGGATTCTGTCAATGCTGGAACAAACCAGTTAATACACCGATGAGCCAGCCCACGGTTGGTTGAACTCTATTCGAGTTTGTGTAAACTCCTTAATGCATGTTTCTTTCTTTTTGTTTCTCAGTTCTCATCCAAAGTTGGTGATAAAGAGCATGGTTTCTAAAACCGACCCAGTGACTGAACCGGTTAGGGGTTTGGTTATTGGGTCGAACGGTCGGCCCGTTCTGACAAAAAAATAAAAAAATTAAAAAAATTGAAAAACGGTTAAAATCGTTCGAACGATTAACTAGCCAGTTCAATGGTTTTGAAAAAAAAAAACGATTCTAAGGAAAAATGGAACTGGTTCTCGATTTTTCTAGTCCGACCATCCGATCTGGTCCGGTTTTAAAAACCACGATAAAGAGATAATGTGCTTTGTCATGTCATCCCTTTGGCCATAAGGAATTTGAAAAGGCATTTTAATAAATTAGTTTCTTCCATCAATCTAATTAATAGAAGGGGGCAAAGTAATAGAATATGAAAGTTTACAAGGATTTTTGTTGAAAATGAAAGCTTGGGGGGAGGGGAGGGAGGGAGTACAGAGTAGTAACATGCAATTTACTCTTGTTTTTTTTTTTCTTTTTTTGTTGAAACAACAAAGAAGACAAGAAGGAAGGTGCCAACTAGTTGGTTGTAAGGCCTCCAGCAGGTTGTAGTAGAGACTTGGTATCAAGTCCCGACGACACTAGGGTTGGGGGGAAGGGCTATTCCCGTTGTGCTGCCCTATGCAGCCAAAAGAAAAAAAAAAGGGAGAATGACCAATCAGCCCAAATCAGAATTTTATAGCCCCATAATACAAGGGGAATGCATCCTGACCATGAATTGATGCCAAATTCATGGGTAGGATGTGGTTTATAGGGGGAGAGGGCTAGTAGTAGGGGGGGGGGGGTGGAATTCAGAATTCTGCATTGGGTGTTTTCGTACTTCTCCAAAACAAATTGGGGGATCTTTATTTCTCGGCTGACAATATCAATTTTTTTTTTCTTTTTCTTTTTAACTTTTTTACTTAAAAGTGCTGCTATACTATGGGGAGTGGCCTATTACCCATAATCCCTCAACCCTGGTGGCAATGGGATTTGATCCCAATCTTTACTACATCTAACAAGAGAGTTTACGAATGACCCACCCTCCTCAAGTGCCAATATTGGTTGAATGTAGATTGAGTGATTTATTCAATTCTTGGAAAAAAATTTATGATTATGTTTTTTGGTTGCGTTTGAGTCATTTACTTAGACACTCCTATAGTTGCATATATTTACTAAAACCTATCTTTAGTTTGCTTATTATTTAGGATGGTAATTTCTATCCTATCCGGTGGGTACCTTCTCCTACCTCACCCAACGGGGTGGGTTTTTTTTCCTTAAAGGATGGGTTTTGGGGCAGGGATGTGTTTTAGGATTCTACAACCTATATGGGTACGGGTACAGGTAGAGTACGGTATTAGGTTAAATCCAACCCTCCTTGACCTGCATATTGTTGGAAAGCATATAAACTTTATGTATCAAGTGTTGAATTTAATGAAATTTTGAATTTTATATGAAAGATAATTGATAGTTCATGTGTTTTCTACATGTCTTAATCAAATAATTGGATTTTTTTTTTGTTTATTTGTCTTATTTTACTTATTTATTACATATATACGACAAAAAATAATAGGAAATTAGATATAGGTTTTAAATTCAACCCACCCTACCCTTGAAATCAGGAAGAATAGGGTCGGGGAGGGTTTTGTATTATTATGTGCGACTAGAGTTTGGATTCTCAAAATCCAACCCACTACGAGTTTTGGGGCAGGTATGAATTGAGAGGTTTAAGGAAGTGAGTAGAGTCTAAAATTTATAAAACCCTCTCCGAACCCGCTCCATTGCCATCCCTAATATTATTAAAATACCACTATCATTTGCAACCACTTTACTGCCCCTTCTTCCGTCAGGGATAATTTGTATTTCCGTTTGGGAATGATCAGAACATTGATCATTCCTAGAAAATGTGAAAGGGCATCGATCCAAGGTTTTTATATGTTTGGGTTCTTCTCTTTCTTTCCACCTCTCTGATTACCGAATATTCCACCACCAGATAATTCTAAGCATTCTAACCATTTAGTGCTTTTCTAGTCATTCAAATCTCCCTAATATGGGGGAATGTAACTGCATATTGCATGCAAGCTTGTGTATTTTCTCAGAAAGTCAGAATATAAAATGTTCACAAATGAGTAAAACAACATGGGGAAATAAGAAACATAGCCAGCCACCTTTGTCTTTCTTTTATTCTTCAAGTATTTACTAGTTGTGGGGGGTGGGGCCTTGTAATCTTTTGTTATTCTTTTGAAAATTTGTGCTTATAATGATATAATCATAATTACGAAAAAAATATGGGCTTTCACCAAATTTGGGTTACTAAAAAAAATTCAATTCCTTTGTTCCCCATTATTGAAAATACCTGAAATACTTTTTGTAAAAATTCTTATGCACAGACAGATGTTTTCACTGAATATACAAATTATATATCATAAGTAAAACTCAGTTGAGATGTCTGGAAATGAACCACCACTACTTAGAGGTGGAGGTTGCATCAAGAGTTAGATCCCATACTGCAGCAATGAGTATATATGCATGGGTTTTTGCACTTGCTGTCAACTTTTTGTTGTGGTGGTTAATTGCAAGTTTGTAAGTGCTGGTGGTGTAGGATTTGCTTTATTTATTGCTGTAAGTTGCAAGTTTGTAGCGGGAGGATTTGCCTTATTGCATGTGAAGAATGTCGGTGGCGGTAATCGAATGATTGTTAGTTATATAGAGGGTGTTTAATTTCGTTTAAGTTTATTAAATAAATATTTTGTATTTGTGTGACTGTAAAATTGAGAAATACATTTAATAAGGACGTTTATGACACATAGGCGTCATTAGGCATTATATCAGCAAAATGCCAATAAACACCTACCCGTTTTAAGAAGCTCCAAAATATAGCTTCCTAAAACGGGAGAGGCGCACAGAAACCGAATGCAATTAATGAAATAAAATGTCAATAAAAACAAACTTTGATACACATAAATACAGTTAATGAGGCATTTGTTAAGGGGATGCCTATGTGGCACCGTCAATAAACATAAACGGAACAAAAAATATAGAGTCTTTGAAGTGTTTTTTTTTAAAGAGATGCTGCTTGGTAATTAGTGAAGGCAGAATAAATCTCCGCCATTCCCTGGATAGTGTTTTTTTAAAGAGATGCTTGCCATAGAGTGAAATTTTTTTAAACTTGGTTGAGTTGGCTAATTAGGGATCATAACAATTAATTGGAAATTGGTGTCTACTTCACTTCAATAATTGTAAAGGTTGGAGGTCAGTCATGGCAGATAATAAAAGTCCCAAATACGGCTGCAAGATTTTATTTTATTTTTTAATAAACAAAATGCAAAATTGAACTAAAGGCTGAATTTGAAAAGTGTAAAGTTTTACACTTTACATGTTTGCATTTATACTCCTTTCAAAACTATCAATAAACAGTCTAAATTGATTGGAGATAAAATCATGCACACCAAATTAAGCTATCCATCACGAGTGAACAGCCAGCCAGTATTCAGTGCAATGAAAGTAGGCCGTAACATCAGGATGGGGAAAGCACAGGCTATATAGAACATAGACAACCAATGTTTTCAGTGTAGTGGTGCGCCATCTATTGCTTGCAGAGCACGCCTCACACCAACCTTGATTTCGAAGCGCGCATTTGGACTTTGGAGCCACAATTCATATTTACAAGTTGTCATTGATAGCGAGATCTTTCCAGTGCACAGAGGCCAAAGCTACACACTCTGTAGGAGACGTTTGGGACCAGTGTATTTGGTAGTCTTATTTTTAATTTTATAATAATTACCTTTTTTATTCAGAAAAAGAAGGGTTTCTTGAAATATCAAATTTTTGTTTCTTGAAATACATGCATTGCATGGTCTTGCATCACCCTAGTGACATGATATATTAAAATTTGAAAAAAGCTAATTATTTTTTGAAATGTCACGGAGTTACATTTATGTTATAATATTTAGGAAAATTGTCTAAAACCCAATATCACTTTTTTCTGAATTCTAACAATCGGTTACAACATTATTAAAATTGAATGACCCAAGTTGTCCATATCAACCTGAACGGTGAATCGGCCTGTTAAATAATCTTTTTGACCGAAATGCCCATAAGTGTCCAATCCTATTTCATATATAATATTCCCGCTCACTATCTCCCTCCCTCTATCAACGATTTCCGTCTTTTTCCCAAAACAGTCCGGATCAAAATCCCTACACTTTCTAACGTTTTCCTCTATTATTTTTTATTCAAAGGTTTATAGGGAAGAGGGAACCCAGGAAACAGAGAAAGACACTGCTTAGAGCCTTTCACTCACCGGTCACCACCTCTGCTAACACACGCTCCTCTCCACTGCTCTCTGCTCTCTCTCGCTTCAAGACTCCTTTTGACCGAACAATGGCCATGCCACCACCCGGTCCGCCACCACTGTTTCCACCGTTACCACCACCCATGGCGACCACTACGACACGCTTCTCTTCCTCCTCGTGCTTTTCTCCACCACCACTCTGTTATATTGCGCCCAGAGGAGTCCTGAAGCACTAGCTGAGATCCAGGCCTTGGTCCCGTTCAAGCTCAATCTGCATGACCCGCTTGTCGCGTTGAACGACTGGGATGCTTCCACACCGTCCGCTCCCTACAATTGGCGAGGCATTGCCTGCTACAACTCGGCCATTATAGCTCACTGGCCACCTTGGTAAACTCACTGACCACACCATCCTCTTCCTCCTCGTGGTTTTCTCCACCACCGCCCTGTTGCCTATTATGTTGTGCCCAGAGGAGTCCAGGCCTTGGTACCGTTCAAGCTCAATCTGCATGATTGGGATACTTCCACACCATCCGCTCCCTGCGATTGGCGAGGCATTGCCTGCTATAACTCCACCATCCTCTCACTGACCACCTTGGTAAACTCCTCGAGCTTTGCAAGCTTAGCCTTCGTTCCAACACCTTCAACATAGCATCCCTTCTTCTCTTTCTAAATACTCCCGTCTTCGCGCCCTCTTCTTGCAGTACAACTCATGATGCGGAAAGCCAACAAGTCTGTCTTGATATTTTAATATCCACACTCATACGTGATGGATCGAACATTTAAGTTAAACAGTAAAATGAATCGAACATTTAGGTTTAATATTCACACTCATAGTAAATTAGCAATGTTTATTAATCAGTGATGAGTTTTAGTTTTAGACATTTTGAAAAGTTATGGTAAATTTAAAAAAATTCATAAAAAGCGATGGTAGATTTTGGACAATTACCCTAACATTTATAATACATTCTATTTGTTTGATAGATAACTTATGAATCAAGCCCACTTGTGAAACAAAAAGGTCCCAACTCCAAGCATCCCCGTAATCCGGATTCTGTGCTGCACCCTTGTGTTCCAGCGTATACAACCACTCGTTCACATAACTCCGGATCTGCTACAAACATGGCGTGTACAACGTGCTAATAAACCCAATCTTCATTGGATTTGTCAGTCGGAACATCTAGACGCAGTGGACCATCTAGAAACATGGGAGAATTTTCTTATCCTTGATTCATAATCAACATAATTACAGAAATTAGTCACTAACAAAAATGGAATGCAACTTCAAGATACTTTTGACAACCAAGCATCATTTGTTTGAATTTTGATTCCACCAGTTTGAAGGAAAACCGCTATTCTGACATAAAAAAGAAGAAGGAAATAAATAGACTATGACTATCCAATGGAATTTTTTGCTTTCTCATTTCGGATATCAACAATCACAAGTAGCTTTCCACTCATGAATCCACCACTTCTACAAAAAGGCTAGCCTGCGGATGCAATCCTGCATCTTTCAATGACAATGAGCGATTCTCTGGGCTATAGACAACACGAGGAAAGTTGGAGACAAGGCTGTACTTCTCTGAGTTCAGACAATCCAAAGAATCGACATAGTCGTAGACAGACTGGATTGTAGCTATGTTGTGGAATCTCCTTTCCTTGCGTTCTCCATTTGGAAATCGTACAAGAACCTGTTCCAGAGGATAAAAAGAGGGCAAAACACCTAAATTGGCTATGAACATGTTAACCAAATAAAGGAAAAGAGAACTATGAACATCAAAAATAGGGGGCGGGGGAGTAAAAAGAAGCAAAGGCTGCAAACACTGAATTCCAATTAGAAAAATAAAATCTGAACAATCAAAGGAAAAAAACAAAATGAACAAGGATAATGTGCCACAGAAAAATAATACTAGTAACAAACGCATTCATTTCTAGTCCTATCAATACGTGTCAGCATCCTTACTACAATTTTTATGGATATGTTGCACCTTTATTCGTCAACACTCTGCTCCATACAGCACTACTGGTTTCTAGCTCTGTTGTAAGATTTTCTCTACAATCTATTGAAGATGCACCCCTCTCTCCCTCTTCCTCCATTCGCCCTGCTCTCATTCTCTAGGTAACATCCCCCCCCCCCCCCCAAGGCACACACACACGAAAGCCCAATGAACAATGGTTCACGATACTGCATGCCTTTCAATGTCAGAAACTTGTGAGCACTGACCACAGCGTACCCCATCTATATGAATTAAAAAAGGAAGGGAAATAGAATGTTTAGGAAGAATTTTCAAGATAAATGAAGTTTAAAGCATACTTAATTCAGATCAAGCTACATGTATTTTGCTTCCTTTGAATAGTGGATACAATTTTTTTTTTTAAAGAAACAAGTTATTTTTTAGCATTACAATTTTTTGAAGACACAGGCTACAATTTTTTATCAATAACAATGATCAAGATAGATATTGTTATGTGTAGCCAAATATTTAAGCTTCAGATCGATGTTTTTACTCCTTAGAAGTATAGTTTTCATTTTTTAGTACCAAAAATAAGTATAAAAATCCATTTATTGTTTTGCAAACAACTTTTAAGGACATAAAATTGATTAAGCCTTATTCCCTAGTCCTTACACAAGCACAGAAGATGATGACAAGGTCAATCATTGGAAAATTCAAAAGTTAAAATTGAAAATAATTACTTGTGTGACATTAGGTCCCTTTTCGGGTTCAACACCAAGTGACATAGCTTTCTCCTGGCGCCTTCTAGCAAGCACAGCTTCTCTCTCAGCTGCCTCACGTGCTGCTCTCTCTTGTGCCTCTTCCTCCTCCTTGCGTTTCCTCTCACCTTCAGCAGCTTCCCTCTCTAACCGCTCTTGCTCTTCTTTTCTTTGGCGCTCCCTTGCCTAATGTAGCAGGGAAACAACATTGTTTAAACTAAGTAGTGAGGGATAAGAAAGAAAAGGTTATGTAGTTTCATGGGAACCTCTTAAAGATATGATATTGTGTACATATCCACATACCATTTCTACATATCATATTGCTATTTATTTAAATAACAGCATTGTAAACTCAGACAAAACATGCATCTAAGATAATGAAGAACAAGGTGATTGCAATACATACTTGATCAGCTTCAAGTGCTGCCCTGTATGCTGCATCTTGCTCCTCTCTCAAGCGCATGTTATTCCTCCTCTCTTCTGCATCAAGCCTGGCTGTGACAAGAACAGGAGCACTCTCTTCAGCTACTCTCTGAAGGATTGTAAGCATTTCTTCAGGAGAAATCATTCCCTCAATCTGTGATTACGAGGCATTTGAAATTGTAAAATAAGAAACTACAAGAGAAAACAACTGAAAGCCTAATAAGAATGTATAGAAAGGAACATTAATTTTAAGAAGAGGATACCATCTCAGAACAAAATCTAATTAACAGATAAATGCACAGGTAAGAGACTAAACTTGACAGATCTTTTCCCTCATTCTAAGAGATTAAACAACTTGATGACAGACAACACCGGTAAGAAATTCTTTTTCCAATTTTCTATTTCTCTGCTTGTCTTTTTTTTTTTCATTCTCTAGGGCCTAGGCCTGGTGATAAGGAGAAGTATGAGAAAAGCAATCTGAAAGAAAAAACAGGTATATGTTATTTTTCCCCTTTTCTGCTCAGTGATAAATGGGATTTTTCATGAAGACTACGACATTGTAAGACCAATGCATGCTTTCTTTTCTTCTCTCCATCAAATCACCAATATATAGGACCCACTTACTTGATCTTGTGCCTGTGGTAAATCCATATACGTAAGTTTGAATGTGCAACTTATTTGGAGTTTCAATAGCTCCTTATAAGATAAGCTTCCCACATTATTAATTCATGATTTCTTCATCTTTCTGTCACCTAAATCTTGACCTAGAATTGTATCTGTCTATTGTTTTTCTGTTATTAATTGTTCTCCAACTTAATGTTTAATTCTCCAGGGGCAGTATGATAACTTGTCAAATAGGTACTGAAAGCAGAATGCAGGAAGGATTCTAAACTTACAACTCAAGAGTCACCTAAATGCATGCCTTTCATCATTCTGCAACTTCAACATTTAAGCAGTTATCAAAATGTCAATGTCAACCTTAAGACAAGAATGGGTAATTGGGTTATTGATCAAAAAAGATAAAAAAAGGTATGGGTGGTTGGTTGCACAGGAATTGTTTAACTGCTCTCTTCCATCTTGTTGAATCATTTACTGTTTGGTTGCAAAGGAATCAAGAGAAAAGAATAGCAAAATTAGTGAAAGTAAGAAACATTTTTTTGTTTTTACAAGGGAAATAAAGAGGTAAAAGAAAATAGGGTTCTAATTTATCATGGCCCTAAGTTTTCTTTTTGACACATTTTTGTTCTTTTTAAAAGAAAAAAGAAAATAAGGGAATCTCTATCTAGCTAGCCTTCTCCTTTCTCAAACCTTATTTTATCAGTACAACAATCAAGGTCAAATAATCTTAAGTAAAAAAGAAAAGAAAAGATTATATAAAGAGTATAAATCCTGTTTGAATCCAAGGGAGGCCACTGTGTGTGAAAAAAATGCCAAAGGTGAGGACCATACCCAGTCTACCCCTCCCAAGACCCCAGATAACTGAGACCAATATTGGGATGACCTTTATTTTATATAAAAAGTATAAATCCCCCTTCCAAAGATATTGAAGAAGGATCTTTCAAGAAATTCCTCTCAACCTTATTCATATGATCACCTAATCTGCCACGCCATTTGCCAGTCTTCTAACCAACCAGAATGAGGTGACCATCTTATGGGCTAGAGATATTGCCCTTAAGGCTGTGTTTTGTTTGACAGAAAATAAGAGACATAATTTCTTAAGAACCTTCCCTCAAACTTTCTGTTTCTCCATTTTTTTTTTTTTATCAAAGCAAACATAGACTAAGTGGATAAGATACAACCATGGACCCTCACTTCCACGTATTACCAGTTTACCACCTGAGAATAGCCTCTGCTTGCAAATCAACATAGCCTAGAGAGAACTTAATCCTTAGTCCTTGAAGAAGTGATAGGAGATATAAGTTCTGCACAAATGGAGCTCCCATTTTATATAGGACTCAAACACATCATTTGTACCTCTCCATCAAGGTTTCTTGATGTTCAACCTGTCCCCAATCTACCAGGATTCAGAGTACAGAACACATTGCAATATGCCTGAGAAATAGTGGGCAAATAAAGGGAAATGGTTCCAGATCATAGATTGGACAAAGGATAAACCACACCTTTAGGCTTTTGTTATCTAAAAGCACCTTTTTCTTTATTCCATATTCAAATTTCTATACTGGCAGGTTACCATAGAAGAGATGTTAATAGATGGACTAACCAGCACTACTGAAATTGGACTCTTACTTTTATATCAGTAATACACGACTAGGGCTATCCATGATATCCTTCCTTCCTTCCTCAACCGTGTCAAGTATGATTTGGCCTCATGTCAGAATATTAGATTTTGGGAAGATGTTTGGGTTGGTGAGTCCCCTTTGTTTGAGATATTTCCTTCCCTTTTTGCTCTTTCTAACTCAAGGGTAGACCCATGTCTAAGTTTGTTTTCCAACACTCTTCTTCCTCAAGGCTGAATTGGAACCTTGGCTTCACTAGGAATCTTAGAGAGTCTGAAATTTCCAGTGTGTCTGATTTGCTAAGTTTGCTGAATTCAGTGGTTCTGGGGGAAGATGGTACGAATACTAGGGTGTGGGTCTCTAATCCTACAGGGCAGTTCGCCTGTAAACCTTCTTTCAGCTCCCTTGTAGTCACTTCCCCTTCTCCTTTCCTTGTTAAGGAAATTTGGTGTTCTCCCATTCCTCCAAAAGTCAATGCTTTTTTTTTTGATAAATGAGAGTAATTTTATTGAAAAAATATCAAAATACATGCAGCCTAGGAAGAGGCACGAGATGTTACCTCCCCCAAGGACTGAATCATAAACACTAAAACATGCCCAAACCTGAGATACAAATTACAAATTAGCCCAAAACAGATCACCCCTTGACACCCCTTGCTTGGCCAGAGAATCAGCCATTACATTTGCTGATCTGCTAACCCACTGGAACCTAACAGTCATATTTCTTGTCATCCATTTAACTTTCTTTAACAGATTCCCTGTAGCCCCAACAAACTGTGTCTATGTTAGGAAGTGTTTCAAGGCTGTATTAATACCTGCAATGTGATTCAAACGATTGGATTGAGATTGGTTTTGTTGGCTGTATTTGGGATTGGTTTTCCTCACTCTTTGGGTGTAGGTGGTCCCCTTCTGATAGCTTGGAAGGGTTGTTTAGCCCTTCTGTTTTCAGCTGCACTAAGAGGAAGGACAGGATCTTGAGGAGATGACCAAGGGTAGTAGTGGTCTGGACAGTTTGGGAAGAAAAAAAATCAAGAATTTTTGAAGGGAAAGAAAAGAGTAAGAAAGCTTTGATAGAGGTAATAACTTTAAGAGTGGCACACTGGGGTAAAACCTTAAATCAATTTTCAGATTTTAAGGTTGAAGATTTCTTTAGGGCTTGGGGCGCAATAGCTAATTCTTCTTCCTCTAGAAAACAAAATGCTTCTGTGGATTGGTCACCACCAAGTTGTGGTTGGAAGAAGCTGAATTTTGATGGTAGTTGTGTGGGCAACCTGGACATTTCAGGTATTGGAGGGGGTAATTAGGGATGAGAAAGGAAACATACTCTCCTTGTACTCAGGTTCAGTTGGGCAAGGTGATGTGGTTAGATCAGAATTGTTGGCAATAATTTTCGGGGTGGAGAAAACCAAAAAATTGGGGATAGAAAGATTGATTATTGAAGGTGACTCGAGAACAATTATGGGATGGCTGAAAAGGGGGGAGAGAGTGACTTGGAACCTAAGGAATGTCTTCCGATGTTTCAAATGGCTATTAAAAGAAATGATGATACAAATCAAATGGGTTAGGCGATATGCAAACAGTTTGATAGACAGTTTAGCTAAGCAAGGGGTTCAGAGACAATCTATGTATTGGGCTCATTTGTAATACTCCGGGATGGTTTAGTCCCTTTGCGTATGCTGCATTTTTTTTAAGAACTTCTAGTTGTACTTCTCCTCTCTAATAATAATGAATTTTCTTCTGTGTTGCTGATTAAAAAAAGAGTTGAAGAAAGAACCCATGCTCTTATGCAGAACTGCAGATGTCAAGAGCAGGAGATGCTACAAACAGCCAAAGCTGACACAAGCATCTTAATTTGTGGCATATTGACTTAAGGTACAAAATAGCAGGTGGGCTCCACTAAACAAAGTGCTAAAACATCCTAAATATTTGAAAAACACAAAAATACCTAAAAGAATAAGACTGACACCTACTTTGAAGCATTAAAATTCAAAAACTGATCTTCACATACTGCCATTTCATAAATTAAGACTGAAGATATAACTCATCCTACCTGCAGCCAAATCATTAGCAGCTAGACTGTCTCTATTTCTCTTCCTAGCTAATAGATCCATGTCTGAATTAGATGACCCATAGACCCACTTGAACAACCTTTACATGCTTGATGCCAAAAATCTTTAAATATTCTTTAGAACTATGGAAGTTCAATTTCCCTATTATTTTCTTTACAACCACAGAAATCTTCCTTCTCTTTTTTTTTTTTTTTGATTGATAAGTCTTCCTTTTCTTTTCTTTTTCACTTTCTCTTCTCCATTTCCTTCTTATTTTCTTTTCAACCAAAAAAACAGGTTTAGCAAATACTGCAGAGTGCAGAATAAAAAGTTCTTGAA
Organism: Nelumbo nucifera; assembly: GCF_000365185.1. The sequence goes on from NW_010729074.1 coordinate 14,068,081, forward strand.
TTTGGATATGTGGGGAAATCAGCTGACATTTCTATTTTACCAGCCTACTGATACATATCAAGGATTCAACATGTCTCCAACATGTTATAGAACGAGATACCCATGAATACATGTGCAACATACTCACCTGAGTTCCTCCATTCACTATCTAATGTCCTATGTCTGAACTTGCATCAAAAAGACTTTCTAGGTAGGCTTGAATTGGAGGAGCAACATGGTCAACTAAGGCAATTCTTCTGCTAATTGCTAGGAGACCCTCATATTGGCAATTTGAAGATTGGCTTACTTCATGATCCAGAATCCTCTTTTGTCTGCTTGATCCATTCCTTATACAAATATGACCAGTGTAGTCACCTAGTTCCTCCAAGAGTTAAGTCATTTGTTAAGCTTGTTTTTCTTGACAAAGTCCTCAATAATCATATAAAAAAGAGGCATCTCAAATACCAATATAAGTGTGCTTTGCAAAAGAGGTGGAGGAATCAGCCAATCATCTTTTTTCTTTGTTGCCCAATTGCTTCAGCTCTTCAGGACCTTTTTTTCCATTTTTTAGAAAAAAAAATGGAAAAGCATGATTTGTATTATTATGCAAAAAATAAAAAGGTATACAGATTGTACTTGTATATCAAGAAGATGTGCTAATCTGATCCCTGCCTATAAGGTCATATAAATATGATTAACACCATCTGTACAATGGCAAAAAACGTCAAAATATGAGCCATGAATAACTTCCTTGAACTCTTTTCTGATAGATGGGCAAGAGCAGAATACTCCGGTAACCCTCCTTAATACATTATTGAGAAAATGATCTGCTCTGAAACATATTACCCTCTTCCCAGATTAATTAAAAATTGCTAAGGGATGCATTACCATACTAGCTTATCCTTTGCCCCTTCATCCATCAACATAAGTAATTATCTTGGATAGACCTGGGGAAACACCATATTATTCCCCCTCCCAATCCAAACCAGTGTTGCCATGTCTGGCCCTGACACTTGGACACCATACCGAGTCTTGGCAGTGTCAAAAGCCTCCTAAAAATCTTGGTGTGCTCCACACTAAAATCCTCCAAGGAAACCTTGGTACTTAGTATTCCTGAATGAGGTATTGTGATATAGAATGCATCCAATAAAGGGAATAAATGGATTAATGTTTGATTTTCAAAGTTATCTCCATGTTTTTCTTTAACTTTATTATTTTATATGCTTCTAAATTAAAGTTTGCTTGTCTCGATTTTTGAGGTTCTTTTTCTTTGGATTGATATTGTATTTCTGATGCTTGCAGCTCAAGGAAGTTTATGCAATGCTCAAAACAGTGCTGATACAGAATGGCTCAAGGGTCTTCAAGCAGCTTGAAAACATAATTTGAAAAAAAAAAAAAAAAAACTGCTAATATGCACAGATACTAAAGATATGATAAATAACACTTGCATTTCAAAGCTGCAGTGCCCGTGGATGGAATGAGTTATAACTCTCAAGTGTTGCATGTTTTGCTATATTTTGATAGCTATAATATAGTATATGTAAGAAGGGAAGACAATGTACTAGCTCACTCTATAGCCTATACTGTATGTATGAGTGGGCAAAATAGAATATTTCATATCCCACCGAATGGTCTGGATGTACACATTTTCAAATCTATAATGAAATGAAAGGCTTCGATTTTTTCTGTTAAAAAAAAATTGTATTTCTGATCATGTTTCACATTTTCATTATTTGAGATGTATTATCTGTCTTATGCGTGTATAGTTGGTCCCCCTATCTCAGCTATTTGGATTTTATGGTTTTGTTCTGTCCCGTTCCTTTATCATTAATGAAGTCCTTTTAATTTGCTTCTGATCAAGTATATAATATAAACTGCACCAAAGTTTTCAAATTTAACAACAGCTATCTTTTTCCCGATTTATCTAACAACCGTAAACTGTTGAAGATGGACAAAGTGCAACTTATTCCATCTATTTTAGGAAAAAAAAAGATTTAAGACAAATAAAAAAAAAAAAACATAAAGATAGAACCCAACTAGCAGTACCTGCTGCAGTAATGCAATCCTCTGATTCGAAGCAGACATAACCACTGCACAAAACGGGAACCTGGAAGCCTTTAAGCTGTTACTCATCTTAAAGCCTTCACTGGCCCGAATATTGCCTCCCCATGACACAAAATTTTCGTTAAGAAACGATGTCACAACCTCCGAGCACAAACTTTGCTCGCAAAACGACGGCGTATCAGGGTGATCCGGCGAGTGCAAGTACACAAATAACAGCTTGAATGCCTGTCGAGACCGCTGCAAGGCATCCATGAATCCTTCAGAGACAAAATTCGGATGATTAGTTCCATAATCTCTCTCGAACGCGGCAACAAAATTCAGAGCCTCCGAGGCGGCGGCTGAGAGAGAAACCATAGGAGAGGAAGCGCCTCCTTCACGGCCGGAATTCCATCCGAGCAAACCAAGGGAGTGAGACAGGACGCCGCCCGCAATCCAGACACCGAGGCCAACGGCACCGGAGATCAAACCTAAACTACCCGAGATGACAGAGAAGGGCAGAGTGATGATCTTCCAGGCGAAACCGGGAGGAGACCCCGCAGCGGGAGATTCTGAAAGCGGTTGGGATTCATGACGAGTGAACCCAGATTCTTGGACGCCTTCCCAGTCATCGAAACTCGATTGGTGGCTGCTGCCGACGTTGTTCTGATGGTTGTTATTACTGTGGTTGTCGTTGTCGTTTGGGTTGGACAGGGAGGGAGCGGGATTGGAAGCTGTGAAGGCAGAGACGGCGAGTTCGAGATCCCAGCCATGGGCAGCGAGGATCTCTGTGCACAAATCGGGATCTTCAACGCCCGTGATTGCTTGAAAACAAGCTAATTTGTCACCGAAATCCACCATTTCCTTTCGAAGTTTGCAGAATAGATTGAAGAAAAAACTAAAAAAAAAAGACTAATAGAGTTCTAGGGCAGCTTTTATTTATTTATTTATTTATTTATTTATTTATTATGGATTTGGATTTAGATTTGTTAAAGCAGAAGAAGAGGAGGTGCTTGCTTTTCTTCACGGAAAGAAGAAACTCGGGGAGAGTTGTTGGGGGAAAACTGAAAAGTCTTAAATCGTCGTCGACTCGACGACGTCTCCTAAGTCGTAACTCCCTGACTCCACTCCCTGCTTGAACCCCGGCCTCCCTCTCTCTCCTGCACTCGACGTGTTGTTTGGCTTTGTTAAGAGGTACGCGAAATTCGGAGAGTACATTGAGAAACAAACGCCAAACACCAAAGAGACCTCAAGGTCCAAGTAGTTTTTTAAGGGGAGAGCGGAAACCCGCGTCGTCCAACAATCGAGTGGGGTAGGAAAAAAAAAAAAAAAACCGAAAGGGAATTTTCGCTTCGCCAATGCATTAAAACATCTGCCATACTTATAGTCACGGGAGATGTTCTTAATAGACGATAGATGTGTCTGTAAGGCGCCCATATGTGAGGAACAGATCCCGTTCCCCCAGCCTCATAATCCGATTTTTTACTCACTTTCTCTATCCGCGCGCCCTACACACAGCACAGCCACGGTACACTGCAGCAGCGCATCTCACAAAATACAAAATGGTATGGTGTGGTTGCAAATTGCAATTCACGGCGGGTTCAGAATAATGGGCCTGGAAAGTCGGCCCATTCACTATTATGAACCTGGCTATCCAAACCCACTACAAAGAACCCGGCCCATTCACTATTCCGCTTTCAATTTTAAGCATCCAGAATTTTGGAAGAAGAATGACGAAAGTGGTTACAAGATAACACCATCTCCATCCCATGCCTGATATATATATAGTCAGGCGATGAGGGTAGCAGTTGTAATTACTTTTTAATGAAGTATTTTTTTCTTATTATTAAGAAATCTAAATAAATAAAATACCAGGTCCCTTGAGATTGGGAGCAAGAGGCTCAACCTTAAGTTTTCAGAAATGACTTGCATAGCTAACTTATAAAAGAATGAAAATGAATCCGAATTAGTTGCATTTGATAGCCAATTCGGATTTCTTCTTCACACTCACTTCACAGCACTTGCAGTTGTGAGGTGGGTGTGAAGAAGAGGATTCTGTGAGAGGAAATAATAATAATAATAATTTCAACACTTTGATAACTTTGTTAGGCACTGTTTGTTTAACCATTAACAACATCTCACTTCAGCTATGCATGCGAAATGAGAGATTGGAGTGGTTGAGGAGTCTGGATCTGCTCCTCAGCAGCTATGCACATCAGGAACATCTTCCCTATTTGTGTGTTGTTATTTACGCAAAAATGTTACCAATACATGGTAGAATGTGTTGTGAGGTTGGTGTAAGGTGTAGAGGAGTAAATCCTGTTTTGTGGTTATGGGGCATGTACATAAAAGGGGGTTGGGCCACTTGCGGGCTGGCATTGATTGGGTCATGCTTGGCTCGGCTCGCCAGCTACAGTGGTGGGCCATGCTAGGCATGGCATGACTCCCTAGGCCGGGCTGGACCAAGGGTTTTTGGCCCACGGCATGACACAACTTGTAGTCCAGCACAAATATGACCCATGTCATGGCCCAGCATAACTCACGTCTATAATGGCAAAAATACCCCCAACAACTATAAATGACTATTTTAGGGGGGCATTTCAAATAAAGTGATAAATAAACTTTGTAAATAGCCAAAGTACCCCTCTCAACAACTATAAATTTCTAGTTTAGGAGGGTATTTCAATCAATTCAATTATTTCTGACCCCTATAAATACCCTAACCCTTACCCGGTTTCATAACAACAATAATCATTCTCATTCAATCAAATAAAATCTCCCATATCCCATTCTCATGCTTATACTGCTCTACAATCTACTCTCATATGCTCTCAATTTTTTATTGTTTCAATAAGAAGGATCGAGTGTCTTAAGTTGAAGTTAGTAATTTGGGAGACTTAAAAGCTTTGCATTCAAGGTGAAATACCAAATTGGCATCGGACTCTAAGGATCAAAGTGCAATTATTGTGTTAATTGGATTTTTTTTTATAAATTTTAGTTTATATTTACTAAAATGGCTAATTATTCTTAGACCCCCTCTCAAACCAATTTAATGGTGGCCCTAATAATTTTAGGGTACCAAGAAAGAAAACTAGTGATGTTTGTAATTATTACCATGAAAGATTTAACGGGAAAGGACATGAGAGCAGTTTGCAATAAAACATGATTTTTAGTATCAAAGTAGTAGAAAGTATTGGTAATAGCTATTTGAGATGACATCTATCAAACTATTAGATGTCTACTATAGGAAATTTTGATATTTTAGCCTGATGAAAAACACATGAAAATGATTATCTTATGATTGCCGCTATGATACATGATTTATCAACCCCTTTGGTGTCCATAATAGCATAGGAATTTTGTTTTAGTACATGAAACAAGAGTTCTAAATAAAAGGGGAAGTCGGATGACAGATTTAGCATGAAATAAGAGTTCTAAAAGATTAGTTTGACATAGAAGATAAACTATAAAATAAAAGAGGACACGGCATGCCATTCAATGTATCACTACTAAGTGGGACTTGAATAAAATTTTTTAGATTACTGTAAAATTTGAGATTTTCATTAGTTTTATTTGCACCTCATAAGTTATTATGGAATAAAAATTTAAGATGATTTTTTTTTTCAAATTGTTGTTACAACTTACAATAATTGAAATTTTCATTTTTCCTTCAAATTTTCGTTTATTTATTTATTTTTTTTTTGAGTTTTTAATTTTCTTATAGTAAAAAGAAAAAAAAAGAAAAATATGAATCGGTCCAGCCCGGTTCAAAGCCCGTATACCACAGGCCTAGGCTCATGCTGGGCCCCAGCCCCAACCTGTACTACCGTGTTGGCATAACCAACTATAGTGGGGATAACTTTGACTGTTGGAGGCCAACAACCTATTAGGAGCGTTTTTTGACCGGACATGTTCACCAATTCACACCCATGTTTATGTGTTTGTAAAAAGTAAATAGGGGACAATTACTATTTTACCCTACTTTCATGGTAACATCGCACTCCAAGAATGTTGTCAACGGCCAAAGTTTTTCCATGTCAGACAAACACGAAAAGACAACCCACATTACACCTCTCCGTGTATACTTGACGAGGGAAAAACTTTGGCTATTGGGGGCCAGCAGCCTATGCTATCGAGAGAGTTTTTAAGAATACCATGTTACGAATGGATAAATTAATAATTAAAAATTATTGAGAATGCGACGTTACTATCAAAGTTATTCCCTTCATCATGACAACAACATCTAACAACACAGCTAGCTATCAAATGCAGCTAATCCGGGTTTAGCCTAAGGCTAAAACAAGGGGCAAAGCGGATTTCTTTTCACACTCATCCTTATCTTGAACCGTTTCTACTGTTTCTACAGTTACCAACAGCAGAGCACACTAACAGGTAATGTAGGTGAAGTCTAAGCTGTCATCATGCTTCATATATATATATATATATATATATATGGGGGTGGCCGGGTCCGGGTGGGAACCCAGCAATAACAAAAGTTGGTGCGATGCATGGTGTATTGCAATATTCCAAACACTATCAAAGTCATGCATGCAAGATTTATATTAATTCTAACCTTTATCACATTCACAGCTATCACAATATCATGCAATAAACTAAAGAAAGTTTTTCTTTGTTATACTGAATCAATCGACTGAGAAATAATTCATATCCATTTCTTTATGGTCTCATATAAAATACTTGTCAATACGTAGATTTCAGAGTTTATTTTTTTTTTCTCTGTTTCTTCTTTCTTCTTCTCTCAGAAGATACAATCTCCTCTTGCGTTGATACACATGGTAGACCCCCGCCAAGTTAACCATTTAGAACCTAGACCTGTTGAAGAACCTTCAAGGCCTCATGATTTTGGCATTCTGAAGTAGGTTCCTTGGTGGATTGGCTCTGATTGGAATTCTCACTTTCTGCTGGCTTGAAACCTGCTGAGTTCGCTAGTTTGTCCACTACATTAACTAGTGGTTGGATCCTTGCTGCAATTTCAATCAACAAAGAAGCTACTGTGGCAAGAGGAAGAACCTCAATGAGGGGTATGGAACTGGTGATTGATGGTCTGTGCTCTGTTTCTGGAGCCTTGGTTATTGGTAAGTGCGGTGGAATGAGCCGGTTAGGAAGAGATTTCAGGGCACTTTGGATATCTTCTACTGCTCTGTTCAATTCTTCAACTGAGGAATGTATTGTGGAAGAGGTCCTCATACTCTTAATGTTGATCGCCAATTCCCTCAAGATGCTTGAAGAGATGGAGCTTAGTGCCAAGCACTCATTACTCAGATGCTTCTTTATGTAGTCAGGTGCCTGCTGTTCAGTTATAATAGCAATTCAAATTGTAAGATAAAACACATATTCATGTAGAGTACTCTATTCAAACTTCAAAGTATTCGTGCACAAATGGAATATGTAGAAAGCTCATTTGTTTAACTCTCTCTCTCTCTCTCTCTCTCTCTGTTTGTATGTATGTATGTATTTTTTGTAGGTATATATGAAGTAGAGACTGCTTCAGTTTACCTGATCAGTCTCTGCGTTGATACGACCACTGAGAGCCTCTATGCAATAAGCACAGTTACGCATGGAGGCCGTGACCTTGAGGTACTGTTTCCATGGATGCCGGAAGCTGAAGTTGCCATGGGCGGGTTCCCATCGAGCAAAATTGGCCTATAGAAATGAATTAATGCATGATTAACCAGAGAAGATAAGAAATAACATATATAGTTTTGATTTTTGAATGAATGAATTACTTACAAGAGAATCTTCGGTTGCCTTGGAATTCAGCACACACCTGTAGCCTAATGCAACCTTATGGGAATCTTTATCGTTGTCTCCAGCAAAATTGCCACAGTCGTTGAAGTACTCAGCCATGCATGCTGAACATGTAGGAGTTTTTTGGTTTTGAGAAGGAAATTTGAATCGGGTACTGGCCTAGTTTTATTCAAATATATAAAATAATAATTATAAAGCGCATGCAGTACTAGTCTTGATGAGTTGATGAATTTACGTACCATCCAATGAATTGGCAAGCTTTTCCATGTTACGAGTGACGAGGAGTTGGAGCTCCTCACCGGCCCAAATGGGGCAGATAAGCATGCTTATGATCAAACACATGGAAGCGCCTATGACGATGGTGGATAGCCGCTGGTTAGCCATATCCAACAGTTTTTCCACGCGATATCCTGACACTGAGACCAGGCTGAAGGTGAGGATAAAGATCAAAGCACCATAGTCGAAGCGAGCCTTGATCGTTGGGATGAATCTTGAGAAAGTCGTCGCAGAGGCTGAGACAAACAGAATACTGCTATAATTAATAAATAATTGTAATTGTAATTGTTAGCTGGTGATGATTTAATGGAAATATTAATTAATCAAGCATCAAGCAGTGAGATATGAAATGCACCAAGGAGGAAAACGGAGGCTCCAAGGATTACGGGCTGAAACTTTTGTCCAGACTGGGTTGCAACCCAGTTGACGCCCACGCCGAGAGATCCGGCAAGGAAAGTTGCGGTTGTCCTGTTAAAGCTTTTGGACAGAGTTGCTCCTGGAAATTGATGATGAAGATCATCTAGTTTGTTAAAACTTAAAACGAATACTGATGGGATTGGGTTGTTCATATATATTAATTATATTGTTTTGATGATTTGTAATATATGGAGTAGTAGTAAGTCTGGAGTTGGACGAGCTTACCCACAGTGTACTCGAAGAGCACCACAACGGTCATAACTGCCCACATGGCATTTCCACCGACGCCTTGGTACAAAGGCCTCATGTAGTAAAAAAGTGAGACCGTGGTGAGAGCTATCCCTACCTTGAGGCAATGGATTACTTTTCTAGGCTCATCAATACCAATACCCCACGCCTTCTCCAAAAACCTCCGGACCTTCCACATTAGGCCACTTAGGACTACACATACCCAGGCTTTGCCCAAGGGACCTGCAGATTCTGGGGCCAAGGTCCGTGAATCCCCGTCATTGGCACGCACCCTCCACTCCAGCCCGCCACACGCTTCCTTCTGGCTGCTTCCCATCTCCAATGCAAATCAATAATTAACGCAACTTAAGTCCTTGGGTAGGGATACGGGATACCTGTAGCCTGCAGCCACACAACCTGCTCTGGATGAGAAGCAACAGAAGAAGAAGAAGATGGTGATATGATAGCAGTTGAAGAGTCTAATGCCATGTAATGGAAGCCTCGATCGAGCTTGTGTAACCAATGGTGGCTCACCATTGATGCTTATATAAGGGAGATGTGCGTGCCTAGGCGTTTGCTTATTTTATTCCAAAATAAAAATTGAAGATCCAGAAAAGGAAGGGTATGTTAGGTTATGGCCCCATACCCTCTACTCTTTGTCGCTCTCTCTGTGCATCTCTTTCTGTACTTTTTTTTTTTAAACTTTTGATCCAATGATGCATGGTTTTCAAAACCGGACCGGGTCGGACGGTCAGACTGGAAAAACTGGGAACCGGTCACCTGACCAGTTTCATTTTCCTCCAAAATTGTTGATTTTGGTCAGCAAATTGTTGAACCGGCCAGTTAACCATTTGAACCGTTTAAACGGTTTTAACCATTTTCCAAATTTTTAATTTTTTTTTTTTACCAAAACAGGCTGGCCATTCGGATCGAACGGTCAGACCGTTCGGACCGGTAACCAGACCCCTGCCCGGTTCGGCCACTGGTTCGTTTTTAAAAACAATGCAATAATGTTCCGTTAAGGGACTGAACTATTGATCCCCAGATTTATTGTAACGGGAGATTTGGTTTGAAAAAGCATTGGTTTTGTTTGTGGAGTCTGGTTTGGCAAGTTAGGTTAGGCTCATAAAAAAGAAGGCAACTTAGAGAGAGAGAGAGAGAGAGGAAGGGGCACGTATGCCATAGCTATAGACAAATTAAAATCTGACAAGTTATTTGGTGGAAGGACAAACAATTCTGCAATGGGATAGGAAGATAAGGAAAGTCACCTAAAAAAACAATGATCGAGATCTCCCTGGTGGACGTCATCGCATTAAGGGTTTTTGTTAAACCCCATCTTTTCTTTTGGTTGGCGTGGGTATTGTTTTTCGGTTTAAAATGTATAAATATAAGTGAAAGGCTCTCTGTCCATCTCAAGTTGGAAACAGCACGAACTTGGAGATAAACCACTTACCATTTCTTTCTGATCAAGTGCTTATAAAATTGGGGCTAAAATTAAAATATTACATTTGGTTCTCTCATTCTCTCCCACAATCTATTAGTATAAATCACACCTACGTTGGCTAATAGCCCTGAATAGTTATTTCCCCATAATACCCATCCGTCTACAGATGAGCGATCCCACTTCCCACGTCCAAAGGTGCTCTACCTCATTGTTTGGTACGAGGGTCATAGAGATGTATGAGCCAAACTGAACTCCCAAGCAACATAACCAATCAACTCCATCGTGGCTTTTCGCTTAGCCCGAGGTTGATGGGTCCAATCTGTTGAGAAAAAGAAGATGTCAAAGGCCTTGGAAGTTATCTCAAGGGTGAAGATTTCGATGGTCAAATTAGCCGAGAGCTGTGAGAGATCGGACCAAGCAAGCGAGGACACTTAACTAGAGCTTAAGTTCTAGTGTATGTTTTTCTCAATGTGGGAGCCTCTTTTTATAGTCAGAATAGTTTGAGAGGAGGAATAGTTGGGAGCAGGTGGTGGCAGTTGGCAGTAGTTGGTGATGGGTGGTCAATAGACCTGTTCATGGGACGGGCCGGGCTTTGTATATGTATTAACAAAATACACTCAGGCCTGAGCCCGAACCCAACCCTCATATAAAGCCTGAAGCCCGGGTCCAAGCCTGAGCCCAGCTAGAAATTTGAAAATATTTTTTTTTCTTTTTTTATTCAATAAAAAAGTGTTTTATTTATATTAAAAACCTTCAAGACTCAAAAATAATAAACATCTCACTATTACTTGGAAAAAAGAAGAAGAAGAACAAAGAAAAAACATTATATATATATATATATATATATATATGTATTAAATAAAATATATTTTTATTATTTAGTATACAGTATCAAGTTGGGCTTAGGCTCAGGCTGGGCTTTTTTGAGAAAGCCCGAGCCCGGCTAGAAAAAAGTCGGGCCCGGTGCTTTAGGCTCGAGCCTGAGCCCGCAGGCCTAAAATTATGACCAAGCCCAACTTAATAATAGGCCAGCCCATCAGACTACCCGCCCATGAACATGTCTAGTGGTCAGGATATGTTCAGCCAACACCACGTGTTAGGGTCCACGAAATGATTGGAATGCGTTTGGCTGATGCCACGTGTCAAGATCTATAGGTCGGCCGAATACCCCTATATCAGTTAGAATACACGTATGAGTGGTTGTGTTCCACACTCGTGTAGGGATGTCAATGGGTTGTGTTAAACGGTAAACTTGCTTGACCTAATCTTATAGGGCCGGGTTAGGATGAGGTCTATTATATATATAATTCAAGTGTAGGATTGGGCTAGGAATTTAAATCTTTAATCAGAAGCGAGTCCGGGTTTTATCGGACCCGCATTGCCATGTCATGAATTTGCTGACTTCTAACTCGATAGTTTTAAGGTTTAAGATTTCTTTTCATGTTTATTTTGTTTTGTTTTGTTTTTGTTTTTTTTTTTTTCTGTCACTAATGAAGAAAATGACACCCAACCTAGAAAAATGACTTTTATGTAGGTTTTTAAAATGTGTAATATATAAACGCTTAGTTTGGACGAAGGAGTACAAAACAGTATAAATACATACAAATTAATATAAAATATAAGGTTTTGTACTCTTTTCAAACTGAGCCAAAAGATCAAAGGAAATAGGTTGGGTTTGAAAATTGCATGTTTAAGTTGGATCAGATTCTAGTGGAAACAATGGAAGGGTCATGTTAGAATAATTGAGGCAAACCTGTACCGAACATAACCCATTGACTTCCCTTAGACTTGTATACAAAAATCGAACTACAACTTAATAGCTTAAACTTTTAAATCAAAGGTGGTTTACAATTCTTGTATGTAAGTTCTATGGATGCCTAATAAATGGCATTTGCCACAATGACCATGTGAGCAGAATGGGTCGGATCTAATTATATATATATATATATATATATATATATATATATCAATATATGTTCTTGGGCATGGATTAAGACTTGCTTAACCTCTGTCAAGATTCATGAACAAGGCCGTGCTTTAACCCACTAAGGATAAGCCCATAAATTAACCCAAGGGGTGATTGAGCTCATCAATTACCTCTTTTTTTATTTAATTTATTCATAAAAAGATGCCAATGCAGATGATAGAAGGGAGAACCTAATTTGAGTTGTGTCCCTACGCGTCACCTTGGAGTGGAAAGGCCATTGCAGTTTTTATGATTATATCATGTGAAAATGACATCCATTTAAGTGGTCTCTACATGCGAATCGAAAGGTTATATATAAAGGCGTTGCTTATCAGTTGTTAGTGTAGTGATTATCATCTCACATCATCCTTTATTTATTTCTTTATATTCATTCCTTTTTGCAAGCTAAATTAGGTCATGAACAGAATTTTTCTAGCTCTGCTAACACTTTTCAGCTTTACAAAGTGGGAATTGGGCGCATTCTCAACCACGGTTTGATTAAATGAAGCACTTATTTCTTTCACAAATCAAGAGTTCACGTTGTCTACAAAACTAATTTATCCTTTTTTTTTGGTGGGTGGGGGGTGGGGGTGCACAACAGGGGTAGCCCTCCCCCAAACCCCTAGACCCATTCGGGTTTGCTCCGCACGATTACAGTCTCATCTCATACTTTGGTTATTAGTAAATGAGAACGTGCATTGCACGTGGCAATTTTTTTTTTTTCATTTGTTCTTTTGATTGGTGCAAGCATTGGAAAGAGTAGAAAATAAAATACAATAATAGAAAAAAAAAACATTTGTTTAAATTTTTTTATTGATGGATCAACATTCTTTATACCATTTTTCTTTCTCTTTAATTTTATTCCATTCTGTTCTGGCCTACTTATTCTTGTTCATGTGGGACTGAGGGAACCCAGATTTCTTATGACATTAGCTCCAAGTTATATTAGTCAAATGGGTGAAGTAGAGGAAGTGAAATTATAAGAGGACACAATGAATTTTGGAAAAGATCTGAAGGTGAGAAGGTGAAGTGGTGAACTGAAAGGATGTTTGTTCCTTTAGCTCAGTTTGGAAGGAGTATAAATACAAATATGTAGAGTGCAAAACCTTGTGTTTTATATTATTTTGAATGCATTTGCACTATACATATTTGTATTAGTTCTTGGCTCAGGTTGGAAGGAGTACAAATGCAAATATGTGGAATGCAAAACCTTGTATTTTGTATGTATTTATATATACTGTACATATTTCTATTTATACCCTTTTTAAACTGAGCCTTTTCTTACAAGTTTTGCAAAAAAATGACTCATCATCGACCATTAAAGCTTTATTAATATAGCTTGTGACTGGGATGTGGCTAGCTTCAACATTGTATTGTGTTGTTCTTGCACATTCAACTTTCTTAACAGACTCCATAGCTTATATCTCATTGCCATGTGCATCGTTTACTTGCCAAAATTCAAACAAAATGATCTACTTTAGGGATGGCAATTTCACATCCCCGATGGGTACCCAACTTTTCTGACCCTATCAGGTTGGGGATGAGGATTGCTTTGGCAGGGTGAGAATGGGGACATGGATTAATAGGGATCCCCGATCAAGGTTAGGTTCGAGGAAGGGGAATGACGTCCCCGCCCCACCCTGACCCTGATTATACATATATAATGATATTAATTATATTATTTACATATTAAAATATATTTAAAATATTATTGATATTTTAATTAATTATTTATTTATTTTAAGTAATTTTAGTTTTCAAAAAACCCATCCACTCACTATCAGATAAGTTTGGATGGTTTATTAGAGTCAAAACCAATCCATAATTATTCCAACATTCTATTGACCAAAAGAGAGAGAAGGGAAGTATTAGTCCATTAAACATAATCCCAGCATTGATTTTGTAACTTGTAAGGTTATATTTGTCTTTTAAAATTTTTTATTAGATATAATGCTAAAGCATTTGATAGGGAAGGTATTATTGCATTTTGAAAAGAGAATGTAAGAATTAATATTTAACACAAAAATCAGGTGAGGTTTAAGTCTTTTACCTTTGATTTAATTAGTGGAATTTAATGATATAAAAAATATCTTAAATATAGGATTTAATGAGAGAAAGTGGGAGTTAATGTCTTAAATGTGGAACTTAATTAGGGAATAGGGGTATTTTTTTTCAAAAAAACTCAGAAGCCATAGGAGCTATTCACACTTTCATAATAGTATAGAGAGGTTTAAGTCTTTTAACCTTGATTTAATTAGTGTTATTTAATGATATCAAATACCTTAAATATAGGATCTAATAAGAGAAAGTGGGAGTTAATGTCTTAAATATGGGACTTAATTAGGGAAGAGGGATATTTTAGTAAAAAAAAAAATTCCAGAAGCCATAGGAGCTATTCACACTTTTATAGTAGTATAGATATAGATATAGATAGATATGTTAATTACCATATTAGTGGTATATTACTGTTTACTATTGTTAAATGTGAGTCTAGATTTGCTGACCACAACACATTGTTGGCATGTTTATTTAACCATACATCAAGAATATTGAAACTATATAGCCTAAGAAATGTTCCCAATATGCGACTAGATGAATGAACATGACCAGCAATGTGTTGTGGTGAACAGATCCAAAATGTTTGCATACCTAATAAAACTGGAGATAACTAACCCAATTATATAGAGTTAGATGTACATATTCCGATTATAACTGATTTGGAATTTGCTCCAAACTGATTATGACCTAACTGATCAACATTGGTCTATAATGGATCAATATTGGAATGTCATGGGTTGAACCAATATCCAATCTATTGACAGAAGATAAGAGTAGGGGTGTCAATAGATAAATTTTGGGTTGAACGCAATCTAAATTAAACCTAATTTGAACAGGTCGGATAGTCCAATAGGACGTATTCAACTGGACCAGTCTAGACTTAGCGTGTGTTTAGAATCATTGGCATTTATTGAATAAACGCTGCCACACCACTTCAGCCTTTCCCCCATTATGCGGATTTGTACGCATAGAGATTCGAAAAAGCAGGCCTTGATTTATGTGTGCGCCTACTGTTAGGGGAAGTTTCATTTTAGCGCTTCCCCCAATGGGTAGGCATTTATTCACTGTTTTGCTAATGTGGTGCCTAGTGGTGCCTAAGTGTCAATAAATGGGTCCATTATTGCTTTTCTTAGTTTTTGCAAACAAATCAAGTACAAACGTTTAGTGAATAAACGTCCACGGTTCTAAACACATACTTATGGTCCATAGTATTTATTGGATTGGATTGGACCTGGTCCATTTGTAGTGGACTTATATTGGACTGGGATGGGTTAAACCAATATCTGGTTTATTGACAAAAGATAAGACTAAGGGTGTCAATAGACCAAGTTTGGATTGAACGTAATTTGAATTAAAACCAGTTTGAACTAGTTGGACAGTCCAGTAAGACGCTAAATTGGACTAGTCCAATCCAAAATATTCATTGGACTGGATTGGACTTGATCCATCTATAATGGACTCATGTTGGACCAATCCAGTCCATTGACATCCCTAAATCTATACTAATACTAATATTAAAAGTGTGAGTGAGAGTGGAATTTTGGTTTAACTAAAATACCCCATTTTTTTTTAATTTGGCCCCTCTCTAATTGTAAGGACATAAATATAATTAAACAATCACTTTTCTCCTTTAAATTCCTCTCATTAAGTTCTATATTTAAGGTATTAACTCCCATATATTAACATTCATTGGTTCCTATTCTTGATTAGAATATTCCTATTTTTGAATTTGGTCCCTCTTTAATTGTGAGGGCACAAAATATAATTTGAGTACTACATTTTTCCTCATTCAACTCCCTCTCATTATGTCTTATATTTAGGGATTTCTTTCATTGAATCCCTATATTAATTAACAACATTTAAGAAAATAAGGGTGACAAAGAATAATTGTTTCTAGAGTAAAAGACTTAACCCCCCTGGTATTTCACCTAAATACTAAAACATCATCTCACTTTTCAAATTGGATTTAAACTCTCTCCTCTCAGATTTGCAAACCGTTATCTCTAACAGAGAAAGTAAAATGACTAACATACCTTGGGTTAGTCAAAACTAGACCACCTCTTCATATCATCGTTGCTGGATAGGTCCAAACCCACCAATTTGATATATAATACCAATGATTCGATATGATCCTCTCAACCCCGAGCATTAGAATCTCTTCTATTCTAAAGATTTATCTAAGCCAATGGCTATCAACTAGCCTTCTTACTGTTTAACAAAATAAATCTTAAGTATAACATTTTAATCAAGTACCAATTGGAAGGAATTCTATGCTGACCTTTCCCTTAGAAGTTAGAATTTCAGAACATTTTCGATTCTCCACACTTTGTTTCTGATAAGAAACGTTGATTAGAAGAAGCCTCATGTTTAATCTAGAATTCATGAATATGATATAGACCTGTAAATGGCTTTTGACTTCGTTGTTTGTAAGCCCACCTACCTTCATCACTTCCTTAATTTGCTTAGGCATTGCAGTTGATAACAGATGAATCAAACATTTAACGTCTCACTTGCTGTAAGTTTAGTTTGTGTCAGGAATTTGTTTAATGTTGCCTTTTTCTCGGTAAGGAGAGGTTTTTGTCCACGTAAGACAACCAATAATAAAGGGAAAATTGAAAATTTCAAAACAGGGGAGGTCTAAGTCCAAGTTAAAAAAATGAGGGGATTTTTCAGTATTTAGGTGAAATATCAAGGAGGTTTTAAGTCATTTACTCTTGTTTTTATTGATGATAGAAATAAAATACAATTTTAAAACCAACCTAAAAATGGAATTGCTTTCCTTTTTGGTGGTGATTGGTGAGTCAACAATTCAACATTTGGGTCAAATGTATCAATGCTTGATGTCATAATTAAATAATAATAATAACAATTAAAAAATATGAAAAGTACACAAAAGTAAAAATACAAAAAAAAGTAGAAAACATTTAGATATATCTCTAATATGTATATTCATCATATTAAACAAAAATAAGTATGACAAATAAGAATAATGTTTATAGACATAGAAATATAAAAAATGCAAAAAATTTTGGAAACATATTATTTACCATCACCATCATCATCATCATAACAAATTATCAAGTGCAAAGCATGTGCATACTTACTAGTACAATAAAGAGGGCTAGAGAGCCCAGACATTGGCTAATACATCCACAGTCCAAACTAGGGCCATGCACTAGGAACAGTATTATAAACCTGTGGTACTTTCATAGTGCTAGAATTTTTCGATCTTATAAGAAAGATGAATCC
The DNA here is from genome assembly GCF_000365185.1 of Nelumbo nucifera. The sequence continues at coordinate 14,085,507 of NW_010729074.1, forward strand.
CGGATTATGAATTTTTCAATGATACCAAAACAATATTTGAATAATTAAAAAAATGTGAAACACATAAAAATCTAGACTATGAAAAGGTCTGACTATGATGTCTGAAAGATATGATACCAAAAAAAAACTTACAATCAATCAACTGGCACAATAAAAATAGAACCAATCAAGTGGATTTTCACCAAAATTCACGGAAGCTTGTAATTGGTCAAAGCCTTTTCTGGTATCATGTATTTCCAGCATCATAGATTTCCCCTTAATGCACCAAAATTCATGAGCTTTTACTTATATATATAATTGTGCATTATAAACATGATGCATGGTTCCCAAGATCTAAAATGAAGGCCCCAAAGCCTCAGGTTAAAAGGATGAGAAGAGGGAGCAAGGTGACAAGTATAATACATTTGTTTCAACTTTAAAATATATCCTTTTAATGGATTACTGTCGTCTGTCTTTTACCCTTTCAATTGATCCTTCCTAATATATCCTGGTAAGAGGGACGTTCATATGGATTAATGGATCATATCCGTAAATCAGAGAAATCAGTCAATCACAATGGTTGTTAAGAAAGTTAATGATGATGCTTCACCATTTCTCTCCTTTTTAAGAATAAACAGGTAGGGGTGGCAATTTTTCATCCAACCCGCTGAATCCACCCAATCCACCCAGTATTTAACCCGTCTTGGATTGAATCCAATCTATTTAATTTTATATAACTAGATCATTAACGGGTTAATGGGTTAAATTAAAATTCAACTCAAACCCAACCCAACCCACCCTGCCCAATTGCCACCACTACAAACAAGTACAAGACAATTAGACTGTAAGTGTGCTTGCAAGTTGCAGCGAAAAAAGATTAAGAATATAAACTCTTGTTTGCCAATTTTAGAAGTCTATCACTTTCTAGGATTACACTTCTCATGAATTCCTACCAACTTTAGAATCCTTTTTCCTTTTCTCTTTGTAGGTGTACCACCCAAACCTGAAATACCTAAACAATTGAAAGTGCATAGGCCACATTCTACCGATGGTAGAAATTGTATCTAACTTATTAAGCTTGTCCATGGATTCATATTGATTTACTTACTCTCTCTCACTCTCTCTCTCTCTCTCTCTGATGAGATTTCTATAGATTATTAAATAGTAGTGTGGAAGACAGTCGGCCCAAGGCAGCAATCATTTTCTTCCTCCAAAAGTCCATGTTTCATAGGACTCCACTAGCCAATGAGAGGGTAACATTGACCCATCGAAACACTTTTTTACTTTGGAGAGAAAATAAAGTTATGGTATGATTTATTATTGTGGAATTAGGGAAAAGTCCACTCAAGTAGAAAAACTGGTGGGAGCCAGTTCGGAGCACTGGGACCATGGCTTCTGTGAGAAGGGTTTTGTTTTAGGAAGGAATTCATTACCTGACATATAGAGAAGTTGAAGTGGGGTGCATACAATTGAAACCAAGGTTATTTTGATCACGGGGCATATTGCATGCACGGTCCGGCATATCAGGATGTTGGTTGTATCAATAAAATTAAACAATTTTATAATTTCAACATTGAAATAAAATGTCTAGATGGTATTGCAGTATCTAAAAAGAAATCCTTTTTAACACAACCTTTCTACATGTCCCACGATCACCCAATTTTGGCTTCCAACAGGAGGGAGAGAGAGAGAGAGAGAGAGATATTTCAATTTAAGAAGATATATGAATACAAAGGCAATGAGAAGAACAAAAAGAAAAGCCATCCTTCACATCATCATACATCTCTCCTCCCGTCGTTCCATCTCTATTGATCCCAACATGAACCCCATCAAATGAGTCAAATCCCCTCAAAGCCAAAACTAGCTTCAAAACCTTTCACAGGGCTCATTCTAACTTCTAAGAACAACCTTTCACATGGATCTTTTGTCCGTCACCTGTTCTCAAGGGAAAAAATGTCCAAAAGAAAAGAGCCAGCCCTTCATCTCAAAGAAAATTTCCATCCTATAAGCAACATGCACATGCATCCCCATTCAACCCCAATCTCCACCACATGCTTTGAACACAATGAGAAAATAGAACTCCCATTATACATTTCCCTTGTTTAACAAAGAGGATTTCCAATTAATCTGAAAGCTTGGTGGCGATTATTTAAGCTAGGTCATTTGGCTGAATGCCAATCACAGCAGTCAATGCATGACTGCTCAAGGCATCTCCGGATGGTTTGTTCTAATTTCACTGCATTCTATCCACCAAACTGATTGGAAGAGGCATGGGAGTTTGCTGATAATTGGTAAACGGTGGAACCCCAATGTCAATGACCTTACTTGGACCAATCCCACCGGTGGTTGTTTGCTGTAGGAGCTGAACAAGAGAAAGAAATATATCCATTCTGGTTACATCCCTGTTTGCCTGTATCATACCTAATATCAGTTTTCTGATTGAAAAATGGAGAAAGAACACAACCAGATGCTTCCTTCACATCAAAGGTGATCCTTTTCTATTTCTTTTTTTAATTAATGTTAATCAAAATTTACCTCAACAACAAATCGCGCCCATATTTTGTCATCCCGTGCTTCCATTACTCCCTTCAAGATTGTCAATCCAAACCCACGAATTATATCTGCTATCTCAAGAAATAAACCCCGTTCTTCACAGAGCATCTGTGATATAAAAAAGAATCAAGTAGCCCAAGTTGATAAGATTTGACATTCACAACACAAAATAGGCTAGTTGATAATAAAGCCTGTGAAGTTCTGCATAAACAATTTTTGTTCCTTACCTCTACAAGCATCTGGCCAGGGGGACTGAGGTCCTCAACTATAATTGGACAGACCATGGTTTGACCCCCAACTTCAAATGCCCAAGTAGTGCCACCACCACTGCCACTTGAGTTGTCTTTCAGAACCACACCATTTTCCTCCCCAATCATCTGTACAACCGCGATTTTAATTTTAAATATCACTGAGATGAAATCATTAACTAAATACCTAGACCCTTGACTTAATTTTTCATTATAACTACTTACCTTGGGCTCATCAACTTTTTTAAGTTTGTCAGCATATTTTGTCACACTTTGCAAGAAGAGCATGTGCTTGATAGTACGATCCAATAAAGCATCAATGCTACACTGTTACATAGGAGCAAGTTAACAAAATCAGTAATCCATGCAATACTTCACATTCATACTTCAATATCTAAAAGTAAGTACCTTTGCTCCATTTGGCACAATCTCTCTCAGCTCCTTCACACGGTCCTGGATCTGTTGGCGGTCTTTTGGCCTTGGTCGAGTAGTTTCCCCAGGCCGAGCTCTTTTTCTGGTAACTTTTGCTGGTTCCTCTGGCCTCTTAGTCTGATTAACAGCACTCTCAGTGTTGATACTGTAACTGTCATCAATCCAACGACCAACTTGAGGCTTTGAGACTGGTTCTTTCTCACTTCCATGTATTTTCATCCTCTCAAGAGTAGATTCTGGTTCAGGAAGCATCACATCCATACTTCCTCCCAAGCAAGAAAGTCCTGCCAGCTGAACTTGATTACTATACCCAGAGGTACTGCCTGTTCTTGTTACTGTAGATGTGGATGATGGATTTTCAGTACTAGGCTTGACAACAGAGTTAGAATTACAAACATCATTCAACAGCTGTTCAATTCCAAACTCTGAGAAGAAACTTTTCCGAGCACCAGTCTTGGAGCCAACATCTAATTCTGAGATGCATTCAGATATAATAGTACTTAAGCTTGAGCAACCACTACTTTCTGGTGGCATTATAATATCATCCCAACACTCATTCCCCTGGTAGTACCCAAAATTCAATCCAAGACTATCAAAAAGTTCATTATCAGTAGGTATTCGCAATGGAAGGTTACAAGAATGCTCTTTCCCATTATGAACTGCAGCAGTAGAATTCATAATTTTGGTCATAGGATTGATCATAATTGCATCAACATGGTGGTTTGCAACACCATCCAAAACATTACTTCCAGAAAAGCCAGTTTCTACTGAAACAAGTCCTAGAGATTGTGACAGATTGTCATTTGGTTTTGTAGCCAATTCATTATTGGTCTGCTCTGATGGTGGAGCAACCCACTGAGGATTATCTATTAAATTGTGTTCAGAGAGAACTGTTGCAGCATTTGAAGGAAAGGACTCCACAGGGAATGTAAGAAAACTGGTCAATGCTTTTTTAATTTCACCTTCAGTTGCAAGGGACAAGGGAATTGGATACCGGATATCTACCAGTTTCATTCTATCACTCCCAATAGGTCTGTTGATCTCATGCGAATCCAAGCCAGATACTGATTTAGGTGTTGTATTTGCGCTGCAAGATTCAGGAATGTTCAGGTTTGCAGAAGACATTTTTGGAGAACCATGCATCCCCGTTCCTGTTAGCATTTGTTGTTCAAATGAAGGCATGGTTGGATTTTCTTCACTCCATATACTTGTATTGGTGTTTTGGGGTATAGAATTGTGAGCAGAATTGTTAGTAGACTGCAACAAGGCCTGAGTTAAATGTGTACTAGTTGATAATGTCACTTGAGCTTCAGGGCCTGCCACCTGAAATTTGTTTTTGGGATGAAATGAGTTGCCAATCAAGGTAGTCATGCTGCCATTCTGCATCTCTGAGGTAAATGAGGTAGACTGAGGAAGGATTTCTAAAGAATTTGTTTGTGTCAGCCTTTTGCAGCTGTTATCAACAAGCAAGGAATTCATGTTCTCAGAATTGGGAAAGGAATTCCCAGGCAAAACTACTGATGCAAATGATCCACTTTGATCACAAATTTCACTGTTCAAAGGTGTCCATGAACTTCCTGACAGGATTAGCCCATCATGACTTCCCAACTGGCGAAATAAACTTTGTGCATGATCCACAAATTCCAAACTCTCCAGAATCTGCTGCAGCAGAATCAGTGTAATCAATAAATCCTGAAAATTTATATTGAAATTTACCTCTGTACTAACAACAAAGATGATAGTAACTGCATGGATGAACTTGAAAACAATGGATTAAACCTAGTAATACAATGCAAAAGCCAGCTAAAAGTTACTGCATACGCATTCCTCTAGGAATTAGTCATGTTCTAGGGCTTAGATTGGTGGCACTCCCAAGACCAGTGTTAAAAAAAAAGAAAACAAAATTCACACATAAGATGGTTGGATAATGCACAAAATGGAAACATATCATTTTGCCTTTCTTGCTTCAAGATATGCAACCAATTTTAAGGATATATGCTGTTACTGGTCTATATGGCATGAAACAGAACAGAATGGCAAAACGGGATTCATGTAGTAAAAAACCCCACATAGTTGGGACAAGGCTTGGATGATGATGATTCTCTCACTGGTCTCTTCTTCCTTATAGAAAACAGGAAGAATAGGAGCTTCAAGAAAACCGTACTTTGAACTTTTCAGTAGTAAACCTTCCCTAAGGTAGCTAATAATTGAATAGTCTACAACAGAGTTGGATGTAATTTTCACAGTGCTAAAATGATAAAAGCAAGCTACAAAAATATTAGAGATCGGTGCTAAAGCGGTAAAGCCTTTACTTACAACACACACAGCTTTTACAAGCAACAGTTCACAAGGTATAATTGAACCACATCAATGAAAATATTGAACTTTCAATTCACATGATCAAGGTGTCAACACACTTATAATCTTAGTAATGCTTTGACTAAAATACTAACAAAGTGCTTCCTTCTTCTATTATTATTTTTTTTTGTCAATGGTGCACATTTCATCTATTACAAACCTTCTCCATGGATCCAAACTGCAAAACCCCCAGTGGTGCCACAGAAACTACAGCAATTGTCTGCAAAATAAACCAGAGTGATCATTAGACATTCTTAAGACCTTAAATGAGAAAAAAGATGACAGATATACTAGTAAATGATTTTGAGGAGTAAAAATTTGAAGGCAAAATCTATGGGGCATGAACCACATTGTAAAGAAAAAAACGGGAACCAGTGATAAAATGACATGCCACAGCTATCTTTAATGTTGTTAAGTTTTGATGGTAAATACACCTTGTGAAATGTGAAAATACACTTTGTAAAACATGGACCAATGGGAAGTATGTAGACGAGGTGATGTCTTTAATGTGATTGGTTGAAATCTTGATTTAATGTGCAGCGAATTTTTGTAAATGCACCATAGTTGGACTGAAAACCTTAGTATAAGATATAATATGTTTTCAACCTATGCATTAGTTCAAAACAAACAAGGATGTACCTTTATTCCAGAAGAAAATTGATGATGAAACTCTGAATTATCCTGTGAAAAAATAATAAGAAGGTAATCTCATAATTTGTTCACAGCAATGAAAAGGGCCAGAAGTTCAACAATTGTTACACTAAAAACCTTTTATCCTCCATCCCCTAAAGGAACAAGAACTTTTTAGAGAATTACCAAATATAAAGAGAAGAAGGACAAAGTGTCTGTAGAATTCTCACAATTTTGATATAAGAATGGAGAAATGCCCAAATTTACATGGGGCCATTAAACCAATCAGTCATCACCCAAAACATTTTGAACTTGAGAAATTTCCTGACATGGGGTCAGCAATGTTGGGGGAAAAAGATCTGAACCAATGCAGTATCTAACATCAAACAATACCTGGAATGTGTTTTCGTTGTCAACAGATCCCGGGTAACCCCATTCTTCAAAGTAAGTATCTGAGAACAACCATCGGTGCTTCCCAGTAAAAGCAGTTTCTCCAATGATGCTAAGGACAAGAAACATAAAGTTAGCCCCATCAAAAATGGCCCCTTATGCTTTTACCTTGCAAAAGCATTTCAAACAATCATTATAACATAGAAGAAAATTTCTTTCACCTGGATAGGCTGGTAACAGAATTTTGATTTTTTTTTACATGAAAAAAAAAAACCCGAATAAAAGAGCCTAATTAAGTTAAGCAGCATATGACAGCAAGCATACCCCTGTCCCAGCATGTGGACCTGTTGAAGCATCTTGTCAACAACCATGCTAATAGGTTCTTCAAAGTAGGAGTCTTCCACGGTCAATAACCTAGAAAATTTAACATCAACTAAGACCAGTAAGCAATAAGGTAAAATCCAAATATAGTAGCCTTACCAAGGTACAATCCCCAAATTATTGTGCTTCACTCAAAACCATTAACTATTTCCAAAACTGCATCAGTAAGAAGAGGGCAACGCATTCTCAACAAGGCAAAACATCATGTTTCAAAAATTAGACAGAACAAGCAGACAATTACCCGTAGAACTTGCAGACATGTCTAGGGAAGTAAATATCAGGGCCACGTGCATGAATAGAATAGAACATCAAGTTGGGTTTAAAAATAGAAAACAAAGAGGAGATCCCGGGTAATTGCAAATCAGACATGAGGACGACACTATCCAAACAAGCAATCTGGTAATAATTTATCAGGTTGAAATTTCCTTTTCTGGACCTGTAAAGCATTACCACTGAAATAGCCTAAAGAGAACAAAAATTAAAGCTTTATTTTAAACCCTACTTCTCTCTGAAATATCGATATCTTATTATGGCAAGCCATCGTAACCAAATAAATACAACCCAGAAGAAAACAAAAACGAAAAACATAAAATAAGAAGTTCATGGTAAAACCCAGGAAAAAACAAAAATGAAAAACAGAGAAATAAAGACATATATAAGGGGAAATCAGAAATGAGAAGGAAAAACAATAATAACAGGAAAAGAATAAAAACCAAACCTTGGGACAATGTTGGAACATAACAAGCCAAAAGCTCAACAATAACTTGAAAGATGCCAAAATGAAACAAACCAGAGACCTCAACTAACATAAAAAAACAACTAGTCAGGACTCAGAAATAACAGTTATCACATGAATCCTAACATAAAAAAGTTAAAAGAAAATATGCTAAGAGGGGGAAAACATAAATGCATTTAGGGATTACATGGAATTTGGACGATTCATGCGCCAGAAGACTCCATATGACCATCCATTGCTGCTGCAGAGAGTCTTAAGTTCCTCTTTGATGAGGAGGGATCCCATCTCTGCTCTGGTTCAAGACTCACACAAGTCAGATCGATCGATAAATAGAGCTCAGACAACAATTCCTAGCTTCCACGGCAAGATCCCCTCCCCGCCTGTTTCTTTCGAAGATCACCGTGCCACTTCATCGCGGGCTTTGCAATGTGGATCAACAGATCTATTAGCACGAACGCACCTCGTACCACAACAGACGTTCAAAATGAGGGATCCCCTCGCTGAACCGACTCCTGGAGCAGCTGAAATCTTCTTCTTTGTTCTCAGGAACAGGAAAAAGGGAAGGAATACTGGATCTCAATAAGTGGGGCTCCTCACATTGTCGAATACATGAAAGAAAACTTATTCAGTTGTCGTAGAACAAGAAGAGAGAAGGACTCTCTGTAAGAGGAGACGCTTCAGTTCTGAAAGCCGTTGACGACACACCGTCACCAAGCAGTAGCGTCAAAAACTGTTTTTAGCCGCATACAGCCAACCGAAGAAGACGAAGAAGAAGATTTTGTTTCTCTATCCTTATTTGCAGAGCTTCTACAGAACTGAAAAGCAATGAGGAGCGGAGAAGAGATACTACAACACTTGAAGGATGCGGCTTTTCACTCAAAGAAGTAGTCCCTATATTTTTTTTGGGTAATAAGAAGTATTTTCTTCTTCTCAATACTCTTTTTTATTTCCAAGCAAGCAGCTTTACTGGACCAAAAAAAAAAAAAAGAGTAATTTTCCTGCGAAAAGAAAGAGAAGCGGTTTTGAGCTCTGAGTCTATCAGTTGAAGAGAGAAAAAGAGAGGGCTTTAAAAATGAGGATTGGTGTTTTCTGACAACCTCTGAATCGAAGGTGAACAGAGAAAAAGAAAAGCAGGGTGGGTTTTATAACACCGTAAAAGATATCCTGAAGCTGGAAACCGGCGGTTTTTTCGCGGCAACAATGGCGGTTAAGATAATAAGGCCAACCATAGTAAGTTAATACAGAGAGAGAGAGAGAGAGAGAGAGAGAGAGAGAGAGAGAGAGGAAGGTGGCTATAGGGAAGGTGAAAAGGAGAGCAAGGGGGTGGGGGAACGAATAGAAACGAGGTTCTGTTCAGCGAACAAAATCCGATACTCCGAGAATGATGGGAACAGGGATCTTCTTCATTTACGGGGTTAAAATAAAATCTCTCTGTTAGTGTCTAGCGACTAGCGGGGCCGAAGATGTCAGGGAAGCCTGGTTCTCGGCGTTATCGCTTTTCTGGGGTAATCTCATTTATGTTTTTACTGGATACTGGCGATCTCCACTTGAAACATTTCTTGATACACTAAACAGCGAGATTTGTTTACAAAATCTCAGCATTTACTTACTGCTTATTATAAAAAGAACAGTCTGAACCAATGACAAGACTCGGAATCTACGCTAACCAGTAACCACGGTTACAGGTAAAATCATCGGCTGGGGTCTTTTGGGTTTGGTGAGTAGGGGGTAAAATAATCGAAACGTGTTGGTGTTGCATTTATCGAAGAGCTGTTGATTAGTGATTGGTGGTTAGGGTGATACCAGTAAAGTAAACGGAACAGGAGTTACAATTACCCTTCTCTGGAAATCATCAGCTGGCGCTCTTCTGCTGGAGCTGGAAATTGATAAAACATTTGCAAAGAGAGAAGTTAAATAGGAATTTGGGTGATTTGTTAGCAGGATGGGACGATGGGGCCTGGGGGGGTTATTTTAGCTTGACAGTGAAGCAGAGAGTTGCAGGGCTGACGAGAAAAAGCAAAAGGGGGAATGTACGTTGTGTAAATGGAGTGGAGTGGACATCCATTTCCGTTCCTGTTTCTTTATCTTTCAGGGCTTCAGGCCCGTTCCGTGTCTCCATGTAATTGATTTTGTTTTTTGTTTGTTGCGTTTAATATAAAGAAAAAGAGAAGATGAGGGAATAATAAAGTGAAAGGACAGACAAACACAAAATCTCAAGTCGCTATCGTAACCCCGCCGGCCACTGTTGGAGATGGGGATGGCTTTGAAAATTTTTATTACTGTTGCAAGCTCTTACTGCTATAGTCTCTATACATACATTGAATGCTAAAAGGTGGGAATGACTCTCTTCTCTTCCTCTTTTATCCACCATCCATTTATTACTATTACTGTTTGTCTCGTTCTGGTTTCAACTGAATTTTGAGTCTTCTTATTAAAAAGTGATTAAATTATTGTGCTGTCCAGACGGAAGACGGAGGACTGAGAATTAAAGAACCCCGTTTGCTTTGATAGGTTGATATGATAAAGTAAGCATGAGAAATTATAGCTTAGAGTTTTGATTGAGTAAAGCAGCCCAAGAATTCTTTAGACACTATGAATGTAAATGTAAAAGGTCAAAGAAATAGTTCCTTTTTTTAATTTGTAGTGATAATAAATAACTAATAAGATAAATAGAAGAGTCCTTTGGGCTGCAAAATCAAGCTCTTGCTGTTTGGCATTTTCTCCCCAAATGACTGTCCAAAAAGAAATGTCTCAAGCTGAAGTTCAAGCAGGGGCCCGAATGATTAGACACTTCACTGCTACCTGTGTGTGGAAAGATCCTGGATCTCCGATCTCATGCAGGTAAAATCTCATATAAGTATAACATCCACACATTGAGAATATCTCTCTTATATTATGTTTACGTTAAAATTTAAAATTTATAGGAATGTGCATGGAGATTCTCAACTTATACAGTGTTTGCAGAATTTTTGCTTGCAAGTAATTTCATTGTGTCTAGAAGCGGTTAGTGTCGGGAAAATTCAACAAAAAAGTTCCTAGGCTTTGCTTTGTTAGACCAATTTTGTATAGCTTAATTGCTCTCTTTGCAATGGTGAATCGGACAGCACCGGTATTGGGTTTTTTTTTTAAATCCGGTTCAGAGGGCTAGTTTAAGGTTCCTCCACCCCCTGAGCTAGTCTAAACTCCGATACACTCTCTGTAAGGGTGTATTAGAATGCTCCTGATACAATATGTATCGGTCCATACAAGCTAATACGTAACTATTTTTTATACCTTGGACACTAGTATTCATGATTAATTTTCTTATAATTTGAAGAAAACTCAGTCAAGCAAATATTTGTAAGGGTAAAGTGGCCTTTGACAGCATTGAATCCACTTCCAAACACCTTTTCGGAGGTTAGAGGTCAGAGGTCAGAGGTCATTCGACTGCACCTTCAAGGAGATCGGCTTCCCTCAGGGCAAGTCCGTGCCCACACTGTTCCAACCGCCATTTGTAGCCTTCCATAAGATATTCAAGCTGTAAAGGCTGCTCTAATGGGCTTTTGCCGATTTGCCCTGACGGAAGCAGAACTCACCTCCGAGTTGCTCCTCTAAACACCAAAAGAACTTCTGAACCATTTATCACCCAAACTACCTCTAAGTGCATTCAGAGGTAGGGGACAAATTCCAATTCCATCCATGCCCCTCTTTCTTCCTTCTCCCTCATCTCTCCCATGAATGGCGGAGTCGCGATGAACCAGGTTCAAACCCAGGATCACTAAACTGTTTTGTTGGAGGAGAAAGAAAAAACAACGTTGATTACATGGCAAATGGTGTTTTCGACGAAGGACTGGTTGCAGGTGACGGCAATTACTAGACGATAAACAGTGTTGGTTCGACACTTCGGTGAGGTGGAGAATCTCGCCACCTCTAATTCAACATTGCAGTGGAGAAGATCATGAACAATAATAGGGTTTTAGATATGTGAGAGGTTGAGGATGATTGATGAATAGTGCTAGACGATGAACAGCGCCAGAACATGAATTGCAAGAGGTAGCTCAGATGGGAGTGGCATTGAATTCTATAGTAGTTTCTGCCAAATTACTGTAACAAACAAATGAAGTGGACACCTCTATTTCATCTATGAGAGCATCGGTCCTGAAAAATAAAAGAAATTTTAACAGCAAAACCGAGAGTCAGAAAGTACAGACATGAAACTCTATAACTTTAACCATATAGATTGAGTAGGGAAAAGTGGATAAGGTGAGTCTTTTGGGCTACTAATAGACTAAGAGGGAGTTGCAAAAAAATTTCTGAGGGGGATTGCAATCCAAAAATCCTTTTATTTAAATCATGATTCGAGCAGTAAATTTGTAAAATATAAACTTATCAGATGTCACAACATTCAGATTATTAAACAACCCTCGATATTCAGATGTCTACAAAAGCAGAAAAGCAAATTTTCCACTGTATATATACAATTCATAGCTTTTTTGGAGGTTTCTCTATTTTTTTTTTTTTTGAACTTTCCTTTGCAACAAAACCCCTCTTTAAAAATTTAAATTCAAACACTTTGGCCCCTCCCTGTAAAAGATTGACAAAAAAAAAATTAAATTTACTAAAATGCCATTTTAAGATTTATAAGAAGCGAGAAAATAACATTTCAATGTGGCAAAAATGGACAAGAAAAATAAGGGTTCATATAAATATGCAAGAAAAAAAGGTTTTTATGGATTTAGAAATGATTAACAAGCACATGAAAGTAGACTTGGCAAAAAGTTGATCTAACCCACGAATCCGACCCAACCCAATCTGAAAAAACAGGGTTAGGGTCTCATATTTAGCTAATTGAATGTAAAAATGACCTGACCCAAAAAAAATACTGGGTTGGGTTGGGTCAAGGGTCAACCCGTTGACCCAATTGTCAAGTCTAATTGGGATTATTTATGCATTACTAGAAGTTTCCACTCTTTAATTTTTCTATTTAGTCTTTACTTTTTATTGTTTACTCTTTAAATTGTTAAATGTTCAAGTTTTTTATTTTATATTTGGAATTTTAAGGTTAATTCTTTTAATTTCGACATTTTTCATGTAATTCTTCTTTATTCTTTTAAATTTCAATTATTTTTTGGGATGACCCGAATGACCCATGGATCAACCCTAACCCAAACATTTAGGATTAGGGTCTAGCATTTTGATAACTCGACCCGAAATCAACCATGAAGTACCCTGACCCACTCAACCCGATTGCCAGGTCTACATGAAAGTCTTTTTCAAAATTAATTGTTTGAATACCAATGGAAGGGGGAGAGTGTGGAATTTGAAAGTTTGAGAGTCCAATAAAAGTTTGGGGGCTAAGCGTCACTACCCCAAAGTCCAGGGTGGTAAATTGTAATTTACCCTATTTAAATAACAAACTATTTTCCTAAAATAAAACACGTAAAATATGCATTGTTGGTAAGTTTGGGGTTTGCTACTATTTAAATGCAAGTTGGCGGCATGATCTATGCAAGCGTTAAAACAAGTTGGGGTTTGCTACAGACGAATATATTAGGATTTGACTATGATATGAAAAAGATATAATATTTGAAAAATAATTAACCAATAAACTGAAATCATAAACATAATAGCGAATAAGGTGTTATTTATCAAAGTTTATGGATAGATTTTGATTGATCCAAACTCTTTTCATATCATATCTTTTATACATCATAGATTTTCTCAACATATTAACATGTTTTTAACACAAAAATGCAGCTGCACATTGAGAATATCTCACTTCATGAATGATAAAATACAAATAAAAAAAAATATGATAGTTTTTCCTGCTGTATGTTCGGATGGCAGTAACACACATTTGCTGACAGCGGATCGAGTCTCTTTAATGTAAGATGATGTATACAAGATTTTGGTACTTGGCACCCGTTAAATAGTAGCCAACAGCAACGCGGAAATAATGAAATTTATGTTTTTTTTCTTATTTTTTACCGCAACATTTTTAATTCTAGAAGCAATGTTATGTTTCTTAATCAGTTTCTGCTTGGATTCGAGAAAAGTTACAACCCATAATTCATTTTTGATGTTATGACCTTTTTTTATCTCTTATTTATTTATAATAATATATAAAAAAACATATTTGTCTTGAGTTGGGTGCAGTGATAAAAAGATAAACTCAAATATCATATAGCATATATAATTAATAATTAATATTTAGTTGCATATATACATAATATTATATAAAATGTATACTTGTCTTGATGTCTGTGCATATATATATATATATTAAAAATTAAATGATAGCATTGAAATTCATATAAGGTTGTTTGTTTTTACCCAATAATCTTATACAACCGGATTAACATCTCAAGTGCCTGAACTACTGAATGACTCATTTTTTGTCAATTAATAGATAAAATATTCGAATGTATATTAACTAATCAACCCAACTTAAGTTTAGAATTTCCAGATATAAGATAAGATAAACATCTCAAACCACCATAATAATTATTTGAGCTAGATCCTGACCAAGTCAACACAGCCTAAAATTTGTTGACTGCTGATGGTCCGACCATTTTGATCGGGTTGGCACCCGACAGGCGACAGCACAGCCTGAAACATACATAAAAGAAGTGGTCCCATTAAAATTAATAACAAATACAAAATTTGATATTACATTATTACGATATAACAACGGAAAAGTAATAAAAGATTGAGCAGGAGAAGTAGCAGGGTCCACCGTAGTTTTAAAATAATCATTTTATTAGGCTCAAGCTAGGCAGGGTGCCGTGCAACAGAGTTACTGGGATGTTGCTCTCTCTCGTCTGGTTTGGAGCTTTTAACTTGTAATCAATCAACAATAACATGGGAAAAGTAGTGAGAATGGGAGGAAAGAGGGAAGACTTTTTTTTTTTAACTTTGTATGCTTAAAAAAGTGGTAGTGTTGTGAGCCATTGGAGTGGAGCGCGGTGCGACCCAACAATGGGTTGATTGATTGAGTTTGGTCTGTTCTTTTGAAAGCACCTCAATTGAAGGGGGCCAGGGGGAAGACTGGAGAGGAGAGAGGTACCACACCCCAATTTGGGGAGGTCCATGATCAATGATTTCGGGGTGCACAAACGCATATAAGTGATGCTGTAAGTCTCTGCTGCTGCCTCGCATCACATCAATCTTCTCTCTCTACATCTCTATCTCTTTGGATTCTCCCAGAACGACACTTGCAAAAACTCTGCCACGTTGTAACATAGATGAGCCGTGAGCGTGCTCTTTAGCCTCTTAAAAGACGATGTGGGTCGGTATACGAGTACTGGAGCATCTGTTATTGCGCTTGGCTTGGACCATGTATCCTTACCAAATCAATTGCAAATCCCAGGTGGGCCGTGCCTGTACAAGTGTTTGGATACAAATACAGTGTACCCAACACTTTGGTGGACGATAAACGCTACCATCTACCAACCATGTGTCCAGGCATCTCAGGGTAGGGTACTACATGTTTCATCTCTCTTTCTCTCTCTCTCTCAAGGTATCCAATATATCCAGCCAAGGACCCAATTGGAGGGAGAACCTATCATTGTTCATAATGGAACAAGAAATGCAGTACGAGCCTATAAAACACATTAAGTCTAAGATAAGCAAA
>NW_010729074.1:14100845-14111673 GCF_000365185.1 Nelumbo nucifera
AATTATCTTGACTTGCTATCCTAAAAGAATGTGATAAAGGGTGGTTGTAAATTCAAAATGTGATAAAGTATGAATTAAATGCTAACCTGTCCCTTAAATAAGGTTTGGGTTATCTATCAAAGTGTATACGTGTGGAACACATGAAGGACACATGTCGTAGCTTGAGACGCGTAGAGCTTGCTTTGCCTTGATGGATCTCGGATAAGACACTTGAGACTCTATTAGGACACCTGTTACTTGAGCTCGGCCACATAGTATTTGGCCCAAACACCTGTAGCCAAATTCAAGTCAACTAATATCTGGCTGACCAAAACACCTGGGATCCGGCTCAAACACCTGGAGCCTAATCAATGCTATTTGCTTTGTCACCTAAAACATGCATTAGCCACCTAGTGCATAGCTGTGACATGCAGTGGTGATTTGTCCTCTACTTCTTCAATGCATGAAGTGGGCCCGAGATTGGTTACTTGGCAGGTTCACCTCACGTGTTGACAATCTTATTACATGTGCTGTCTGGTGGTCACTCAATGGAAAGTGTCAGAGTATGGAGCTCTCCTAAAAGGGAGCTCGTCATGCTAAGAAGGAGCTCTCTAGGTGGGAGCTTGTCTCGGTAGGGGATCTCTTCAAAGGTCGGAGGTTGGTGAAGTCCATATGTATGAGTTGAGCTAACTCTGAGATAGACTTATATGTCAGTGAGGTAATTCTTATCCTTTGAGACGATGATAAAATGATATACTCCGAACTGATGGTAAGGTAGTCAATTCACCCAAACATGCCACGTGTTTGATAATTCAGACGTCGAATTTACACTCATCACCACCATGTCTAGTTGTGTAATTTATTGTTTCATTTTCATTTCTATCATTCTCATTTCCTTTACCAAATCTCCGTCTTAGACTTTAGTCCTAAGTTGCACATATTTGTCATATGTTCCTCTCTTTTTCCTTTTACTCTTTGTTTGGTAATATCAGTATTAAATAAGTAATGGCGATCAAAAGTGTCAGTGGTGGATGGCTTGGGCAAAGAAAGGTAATCTAAAAGGAAGAAATAGTCAAGAGGGCGCGAGGCATAGGACTACGACAAGCAAATTAGTAAGAGGTCGAACTGTTCGAGGTGTAATAAATTAAATGACAGTAAATGCAAAAGTTCAAGGGGGTTTTTAAAGTTGTTAGTTCAAAAGTATCTATTGAGTTTGGATTTTACTTTTATATAGGTTGAGGATGCTCGTGCCAACTTATACGTGTCGGTGGTAAACAAAACACCTAATGGGTCGATGAGGCATATCTTGGTGACTCGCACACCATGTTTAACGACACCTGATAGCTGATAGAGCAAGCGAGTGAGACGATCGCATCACCGGGAGGTTGTCTAATGCAACGTTTTCAAACCGCGGTTGATTCGGATGGTTGGACTGTTCGGTTTGAGAATTATTCAAGCAATTGGTTTCATTTTATCTAAAACTCAGAATCTGATAAAAAAAATTGTTGAAAAAGTTAATAAATCGCTGATTCGGGCAAACGATCTGTCGATCCGTTCAACGGTTTTTTATCATTTTTAATTTTTTAATTATTTTTTAATTTTTAAAATTTTTCTATTAAAACGGACCGTCCATTTGAACCGAATGATTGGACCATTAACCTTAAAACCGATGGCCAGAACGATTCTATTTCTGGGTCATTTTTTTAAAAACGTTGGTCTAATGTCTAGGGATCCCCATTTCCCCACGCTTTTCCCTTTTCCCCCCAATACTTGTTACTGGACCGACCCAAGTGATGGTTTCCTTCCGCTGCGAGCTTGAGTTGTTTCCGGTGGGAAGTGTTAATCTCTAACTCTTTGGTATTCCGTTTTATTGTTTCATGCATAGTTTGGTTTCATTGAGTTAGGTTTGGTATCGTCATTCTTTCTTGGTGTCAGGTTAGACTTCTTGATCCTTCGGTGCTGCATGTCAAGAGTTTAATTTTTTGCCACCATATACTTTCATGCGCACCAACTCAACTATCCACTCTGTCACTCTGCATGCATGAGTGATCGTGTCACTATGGGTTAACAACTTAACCTATTATTATAGTTAACCCCATGCTCTATTAGTCTTCGCGATGGTGTTTTCTGTGTATCCGTGTCTCCCTTCAATCCTTCCGTTTCTCTTAGGTGTTGAGTTTTGTCCAGTTTGCCTTCCTTTAATCGTTAAACTGTAGCTTTTACTCTCTTAGTCTTAGGGGCCCAGATCTCTAGTTGGTCATACTCCACCTTGTCTCTATTGTTTGTTTTGTTCTTTTGTAGGAACTATTCCGTTCTAGGTACGCACATCTGTTGGGCCGTATCAAATTTTGATGGGAACGCAAATTTGAGCCTGCCTAGCTTGAGCCCCTCCACCCATTTTACCATTCCTACAAATAATCCTTAGGAGTGTGTACCTAGAACATTGTTCTAGGCTCAAGCTAGGCAGGCTCAAGCTGACGGGTCATTACCCCTCTAGTTAAAACTACAAATAATAAAATAGAACAAATACAAAGAAAGTTTTGATGGGAACGTTCCAACCCAAACTCAATTAACCATGCATACTATATCTTGGGAAAAACTGTGTAAATCGAAAAAAAAAATGGGTGGACTAAGGTTTCGAAGAACTATGGAATTTAATAAAGCCAAGTTTATTAAACAAAATTGGCAAATGTTAGAAAAAAATAGGGATATGTGGTTGCAATCCACCTCAGAAATCTGAATTGTAGCACCTCCTAGTCTATTAGTAGCCCCCCCTTCTATAAACTGCATTCTGCTCATGAATTTGGCATCAATCCACGGGCAGGATTCAGTCCACCCCTAGAAATCTTAGCTACCCTAGGGGTGGACTAAACTATAAAAACCCCAAAAAGAATAATGGTCTATGGACAAAAATAATAAAAGAGAAATACTTGGAAAATAAATCTTTATTCCCAAGTAAAGCCAATGCCTATTGTTACTCATGTTGGCGGGAAAATGTAGTGAAAATATTAAGCGAAATAAAACATTGCTTAGTGTGGCAGGTTAATGATGGTAAGTGATGAGAGGTAATTTGGCCCGACCTATTAGCATGCGAATACGTGGAACGACTTGATGATTGGACAACAATTTAGCACTTTCGGTCACCTCAGCAGGCCAAGTCAGCTCAGGAATCTTGGGCACCTCGGCCAGGACCAAGGTCCGAGCAGCTCGTGATGTCCTGACCTATTGAGGTGCCACGCAGCACACTTCTGGAAGCTAGCCAATTGTCTCCAACCTTTTCGGGATCACGTTGAACGTATGCAAGCCTTATCCTTATCCTGCTTGAATCGGACAAACTCGATAAGACTTACTAATTCACACGAAATTCATCTCTGGGTGCAAAATGGACCCCGGGTAACGCGAGTCGGGGATCTCGGATGTATTTTGTGAGGCCTATGGCAGCTTGCCTATATAAGGGCATCACCCCCAACTTCAAGAGGTACACGCAATTTATCTCTCTAACTCTCACTTACAAAGCTCTCAAGCTCATAATCACTCTTCACTAACTTAGACATTGGAGTGCAACATCAAATAAAGCACCCAGATTCTTTGATCGTATTCTCTTGCAGTTCAACCAGCTACATAAGTATATCGACGTCCGAACTGCTACCCAACTAGAAGCGACCAGATCATGCTCCATCAGTAAAAAAGCCTATATTCTTGACCCTTGGATCCCATCCATTCACTCTAGAATACCTCACCTGAATCCAAGTTGGCATCATCAAGTAAATAATATAAAAATTCATGACATTTTGGATGAAAATGGCAATTGGAATATACAAGTCTTAAATGAAATGGTTACACATGATTCGGTGAGTCATATAATTAATACAAATCTCTAGGGAAGCAGTGCAACCAAGGACTAAATCGGGCAACATCTGTTTTTCTCTTGCCAGTTGCCACCATCCAAAAGCAATTTGGTTACTTGCCAATATTGGTATCAACCTAGAGGCTATTAAAAGTCACCAGTTATATCAATATGTTACCGATTGGGTATTTACCAAAATTAGTAAACCTCCCAAATGAAACAAGGAACCCGTTCATAGATAAGTTCCTTATCTTGGTCAGGTTGATTTAGGATGCCAGAATGAGAATATTCATGAGAATTGATTGTTTCATCCAGTCCAACTAATTGAGAGGGCAGAGAAAATTTATCAAATCTGTTCCAGAACCATCTCTAAGCAGCTAAAGCCTAACTAAGGGTCTCTTCCTTTCAAGCTATTCACATCATGTTTATTGATGGAGCCTTTGTGGCCTCATCGAGGAAACCGGAAAAGCTGCTATGGGATATATTTTTTTATCAAGGAATCTAACAATTGTTTCTGTAGAAGGAAGAAGAATTCTTGCCGTTTCTCCAGCCCCATCTGAATGGTGGGCACTGATCGAACATACTGAGCTGTTTAGTTGTTTACCGTTGACAAGGCACATCGGACAGAGTGAGAATTGGACCGTCCGAGGTGTTCACTAGTCTAACGAAGTCACCACGTGTCCTGATTTTATTGGGTCATCACTTCCACCCTTATCAATAAGTAAGGCAGCAATTGTTTAGTGGGTTGTTGGGAAAGCCTGCAATTCCTAGTTGTAAAAATTAGAAAAGAAAGTAAACCAGTAGAGAGAGAGAGAGAACAGACGTAAAGCTGTTCCTATTATTCATGCTATAATTCCCATTCATTTCCAGTTACTGATTTTGTCGCCTTGAGAGAACGCAAGGGTTAGACTTCATCATGGCCGTCCAGACCAAAGTCAACGGCGTCCAAAAAGGCAATGTTCCATGCATCAGAGTCTTTTTCATTATTCTCTCTCTCTCCCTAAAGACATCCATCAAAAAGAAAGAAAAATATAAACTCCTCTTCCTTCGCTCTTTCGCTAATGAATAATTAATAATCATGGGCGCTTAGGAGGAGTGGAGCTTTGAGGGTTCCCATAATCCCATCCCATGGCGCATGCACTCAATTGCATGTCAACCCGTGATGGACCCTAGAATGATGAATATCTAACGGCTGGGGACTTGTTTATAATATTGAAACATAATGTAGGAAAACAACACCTAATCATTTCTCATGGAGTTGGGAAGACATGTCTTCACAATGTGAGGAGAATGGGGACCGGGAGAGCCAGAGATAACAGTGAGAGGAGAGGAAAAGAGGGACCAATTAATTCAAGGGGGTGTGCTTTAGAATTTAGATGTCATGGAATAATTCACCATTATTATGGGAATGTGAATGTGATGTTTACCAATTACCAGCTGAGCTCCATCACTAATTATGTATCATGTATCATGTATGTGATGGAATGTAATGGAACTATGGAATCCCACTATCTGTTGCGAGTTTGCCCTTTTGTGCCTCGGGAATATGATATAATATCGAAAGCATCCTTTGCTGC
This sequence comes from Nelumbo nucifera, assembly GCF_000365185.1. The sequence continues at coordinate 14,106,249 of NW_010729074.1, forward strand.
TGCCTGCAGCCTGCAACTTTTGAAATTCAACGATGATGCTTGTTTTGAAAGGAATTAAAAGTTGCTACCTTATATCTCTTTATCTTACAGTATTTCCGATTTCATACTATTGCAAAAAGTAAATCGCTACAAAATTCGCTAAGCGATTGAAAATCAACAACTTGCTGGCATGGAAGAGATCATGTAATCAAATTCGGCTTTTTCAGATTTTCTTCTTCTTTTTTTTTTTTATTCATATTACTTGGAGACTTTCTGGGTGAATAATATCTCCCAAAGGAGTACTTGTGCCCGGAAAAGCTGGTTGGATTGGGTTCTTCATACGTACTCTTATTGAAGAAAACCAAAATTATATCAAGATAACAGAGTCCGGACCATTTTGCTGGACGCCTCTAGAGCTAAGCCTCTAACCATGTCTATGGTGCGCCTAAATGAAACCAAAAGCCAAGCCAGATTTACACACTCGTGTTTCCTAAGGATCCTGTACATTTTGATTTTATGGGTTTCATGTATATGAAATACTTGCACTTGTAATTAATTAATCACATAACCAGGCTCTCAAACTTGTATTCCTGGCAAATCCCATGACGAATTGATTCTGGAGGCAAATCAAATGATTCTTTATTGTACAAATGTCTTTTTCTTTACCCCGTCCTCCTACCTTTTTTTCCCTCTACTACTTTACCTGCCCTACTTATTCCGCTTTTTAATTGGATCAATATGACAGATTAATCTGAGGAAATTGATTTAATTGAATTTATGAAACCGTAACTGCACAAGGGTTGGTTGGGTACGGTATAGGACATAGGAGATAGGACGGACTACCATTGCATAGGTTTCATTCCAATCTGACGACCGAAAAGCGAGGTCTACCTAGCTATACATTGAATCAAAATCTTGTTTTCTTTGGATGGAACATAGAAGAAATTAAAACAAGATATTTGACATGTATTCAAGAAATAAAAGAGATGTTGCAGCCAAAGGAAAACAAAGGAAAGAAGAAATGGACCAGCAGCTGCTGGTGGATCCAGATCCTCTGGATTTGGCTATTTTGTCCAAAAACAGACAAAAGGACCTGACCTCAAATAAAGACATTTTGCAACAACTTTGGTTTTCTTTCTGGGCCGTTTCATCGCATTTATTAGCAAAAGCAAACGCATTTATACTACTCAAAGGACACCAAACACTAATTATCCAATCATACATGAATCGTCAACTATGGATGATTCTCACATAAGCTGGGCTGTGTTTTACTTTTTATCTGTCCTACCAAATTGTCAAATCCCATTTATTTCAATTATCTTAAGGTTCCATTTGGTTTATATTGGGAATCGGAATGATCTAATTTTTCCTAACCTGTGAAATCAGAATTAGTTGGAATGGGTTTTCCTTCACCAAGAATGGGAATTTCCATTTCTCCCAACCCAACTGTTAGAATTGAAACGAATCATTTGTTCCAATTTTGATTCCAGATGTTTCGTGCGGCTTCGCATCGCAAGACAGTTTTTGATGGGTGAGATGCTTGGGACCAGACAAATATGGTGGTCCTTGGAACCAGCTTAGCCATCAGCCATTACTAGTAAGTAGTAACAGGGAATGTTGGAGTATGAAAGTAAAGACGGGATCATCTCTCACATCTCTGGTCCACTAAAAAATGTGTGTTCTGATGACACGTGTATAAAAAATTGGGTAATCTCCCAAAAATTCTGTTTGGAATTTGGACTCGTGAACATGATTTCCATTGAGAGAATGACACGTGGAGGGACAGTACCCTTGCCTGACTGACCTGGTTGTACAGTGTGGACAGGGTTTTTGTCGTTAATGTCGGGTGTAAAGGAGACAAGTAGCCGGATGGCTTTAGCAAACGTAACGTTATAGAGGTAGAGGGGGGGGAGCATGGGGACCAGTAGAATGATAGTGGTCCTACACCTGCATACGTCTCTGGTTGCCACGTCATTGTCGTCGTATCGCATATGATGATTATGGCACGTTGATGATGAGACTGGAACGTAATCACTGACCATTTGCCGTATTCACCCCTATTCATTTCATTATCTTATTCGTATTCGGAATTCCCACCCTTTCCTCCTATTTGGCCCTTCCCCCAAAAGAGATACCCCGTCACATGCGGTCCGGTGGTGGTGGTGGTGGTGGTGGTGTGGTGGTGCAGTGAGGGCAGCTGAGAGTCGTGGGTGAGGTCGACTTCAGTCATGCAAATCCCGTTCGAACAGCCTGTACAGTAGAACATCTTCGTACTTTTATACTTTATTTCATAGAGAAATATTCCCAATGCAAGGTTGTGATGATTGTTTGAACTGGCTTTACACTGACTGAATCCCATCACGTCGTGAGTGGCGTGGCGTGGCGTGGCCTTTACCCTACGCCTCTACAGTCTACTCACTCTAAGTACGTCCCGCCCTCCGCTTGGACCTGTCATCTTTCGGGCGCTAATTACGGTGGTGTTCATTTCCTTCATTATTTTCCTTCTCTCATTCCCTCCTCCTTCGTCAGCGGACTACTGCGGGTAGTGTGATAACCGAACATCTCAGAAACCAATCGCAACTGACATTATGTGTTCATTGTAATCCGCTTTTTCTTCTTCTATATACATAATAAGATAAGACAACAATATCAGAAGAAACAACGGGTGGAGACTGGAGACTGGAGACTGGAGACTGGAGACTGGAGACTGGAGACTGGAGACTGGAGACTGGAGACCGGATAGTGGAGGGGAGAGCGCAATCAAGAGTAGAGACAAATAAGAAGCATGCTGAGCTAGAGCTATGTAGTTTTTGCTTGATTCATCAATAAGACCACCCGGTGCCCACGTACAAGCAAGATTAACAACACGACGCTGGCATTGTCCTTGAGCCCTACAACTCAATAGAGGAGAATGTTTTGGGATGTGGGGGGAGGCATTTCTTAGTTGAACAAGGTTGGAGTTAATGAGTGATACTCAATGTAGGATGAATGATTGGGGCACCTACATTGTAATTATTATAAAAACCCAAAAGAATATTACCCCCCGTCCCCCAATTTTATGGTCCCGGCTATACGGAGTGTTGGGAGTTTTGGAGCGGCTAGATTGTATTGAATTCTGAACCCTCTTATCGTCACCCACATTTTATCATTACACCAAGCATTAAGCGACGATGGTCCCTGTGACCATGTTCACTTGTGTTATAAAAAAGTTAGAATTTAGGTATGGCTGTCGATATAATCATTCGTGTCTAACTTCAAATTCCAATTGGATTTCGAAGCTTGGATCTAAAAAAAAATATCAGACCCTCTGTAATCTGATTCCATCGGATTCAAACCCAATCTGATCTAAGTTATATAACAATGCATACATATGTACAAAAAATTAAATTTCATATATTTTTTAAGCCCCCAAACTTTATTGCAGGTGAAGGGGTGGCCACTGTTTAATATTATTAACCATTATCTAAGAGAATAAAGAAGATTACATCGGAGTATGTAGCCAGTTTTTCCCCATGCCTAAGATACGAAATAACTCTCCCTTATAAATTCAACCCTAGCCTTTAATTAGGGGTGTCAATTGGACTGGATTTGGTCCAAGCAAATCCACACTAATGTGAGTCCATTATAAATAGATCAGGTCCAGTCCAATCTAATGAATGTTTTGGACCAATTTGGATCAGTCCAATTCAACATCTGTAGGATCATCCAATCTATTCAAATTCATTTTGATTTAAATTGATTTCAACCTAAACCCAGTCCATTGACACATATATTCTTATCTTATGTCAATGAATCAGATATTGGCTTAATCCAACCTAATCCAATATAAATTTGTTACAAATGGACCGGGCCCAATCAATCTAATAAATATCTTTGATCAGATTGGTCCAATCTAATAAGTCTTGTTGGTCTGTCCAATCCGTCCAAATTGATTTTGGATTGGACGGGGTCCAATCTAAAACCGGTCCATTGACACCCTTACCCCTTACAATAGAAACCCGAAAGCAAAAAACCTACAAGCAGATACTAAATCATTATACATTCCTCAGAAATACAAAAGAAACAACGTTAACTAACTCGGAGATAAAAGGATAAGGAATATGCATATTTTCTTCTCTAATCAAATATAATTCAGCAGTACTCTTGAGTCTTGAGAGAGCAAATTGGTTTAAATATCCCATTTAATGTCTAAGTTATCTTATTAATAAAATATAATATTTTGGTCATTTTTTTAATTGTTAATGATATAATCCAAGTCTTATCAAAATCCACTGGACAAGGTTCTATTTAAATTAGAACATTGATTGAATTAATGAATTCAAATCTATGTAAATCCATTTCAAATTCAAATATCCCGGTCATGAAGGTTGGGCTTGGAAAACGAAGATATCTAAACCCCGGCCAGCCCCCAGAAGTTGCTTGACCTCGTTCTACTATTTCTGTTAACATTTGAATGAATGCTTTCTTCACATGATTCTTTGGGTTGTTCTAGTGAAAACCAAGCTTAGTCAAAAGCTCAACTAGGGCTCAAGTAGTCATTAGTCTTCATTGTCACCATTTCTAGTTTTCCATTTGGCAGTCGTTCCAGCAAAAACTTTCTGCCACAAAATACAATAATCCATTTGCCTTCTGCTCTTTGATGATTTTAAATTTTGGAAATTATCTTTGTGTTGTGAGACTTATTGTCGAAGCTAGCTAATAAGCTATGTAAAGAAGCTTCCAGAATCTAGTCAAACAAGTTACCATCTGGATAGTGAAAAGGGTTCTGTCTTTAATCTGTCTTGCTTACCTTTTACTCATCTATCGCTATTGCTGATGTAATATGTGAGACCCACCCTGAAAACGAAAACAGACAACAAACAAGCGGTTCATAGTACTTCCTCTCTCTCTCTCTCTCACACACACATAGGGAAAATGCGTCAATTATGTTTGTGTAACAAGGCCTCTGGCTCTTTTCTACCACACATTTACAAACGCCTCCTAAATCTTATATTTGCTATTCTTTTTCTCTTTTTTTTTTTGGGGGGGGGGTGTGTTAAAAAATATTGAAATCTACATGGAAACGGGTGGGTATGGGGAGAGTTTTGTAAATTCTAAATCCTCCCCAAATTAAAACCTATAGTGGGTTGATTTTTTGAATTCAAACTCTCCCTACACTTGAAAATACAAAACCCTCCCTGACCCTACCATACTTACATTAGGGCTGTTATGGTCACACCATCCGGCAAGGCACCGCGGCGCCGTTATAGGCAGCAGCACACACAGCAGGCCGCACAGCAGTGGGCACCGCTTGGCAGCACTGCACAGCAGCATGCACCGTCGATAGTGCGCAGCACGCACCGCCAGGCAGCAGCGCGCACCACACGCACTGCATGGCAGCACGCACCATGCACACGCCCGGCACCGCACGGCAGCGGCACCATGGCGCGCAGCACGCACCGCCAGG